>OY723407.1:59494041-59986508 GCA_963210345.1 Inga oerstediana | reverse complement strand
CAAGTCCACGTTATAACACACAAGACTATTCGTGCCTTGTTGCACGTAGTTCCAAAAACTCATGATCCACTTACAGCCATCTCCGGTGAGGATTTTGGTGGCGCCAGTTGACATTCCTCACCATCCAACTGTCTATTATCCGCACTGCCATGCAAGTGATCAGAACAGTTTCTAGAGTCAGCAGTTTCTATCTCTACATGATTCTCTTCGGCGGCAGTTGCGCTGCTATTATCCTCCAAAGAGGTGGTTCTAGGAACATTTGATTCCTTTTCTTGATCGTCGTCACCAGAGCTCATTCTCCCTTCAGCTGCGTGAGGACCATCATGTACGTTGATTGCAGTTTTCTTAGCAGGAAGCACGGCCTGGCTCAGTGTTGAACACAGGGCGGCAAAAAACACTATCTTTAGGCTTTGGATTCATTTTAAACCACTTCTGCTTCTTCACATGATCGGGTTCTCTGTCTTTGGAGGCAATTTCCGTTTCAGCCTGAAAGACTCCATAGTCCCTTCATCTTCTTCCGAAGCTTCTGGCTGCTTCCTTGGTGGTGGCTTGTAATCCTCATCATCCTCATCATCCTCATAGTCTACAAGACTACCAGACCTTGGACCATAATCCCAAATGAACATGAGTTTGGGACATATGGAATGCAAACAATTCAATTTCCATAATAGAGGAAAATTAAATCTACCTTGTCTGTGATAAGCTCGCAGCAACTCCATTAGATATATTAGATTGTTGTGGCTCTCCTTTCTGATTGTGGGAGATGGATGCAGAAGCTGCATCTTCCTCATCACTAATACAATCACCAGAGTAAGACTACATTATATAATGTGAGGAATCTCCAAAAATTCACGAGAAAGATAGTATGTACCTGTCCTCATTAAAGTAGTCTTCCTCTTCTTTCTCTAGAGCCCGCTCATCAATTCGTCTCCGGAGTCTGTCACATTAACGATACTTTTTGGCCCCCCATTATCCAAACACTGCAAGCAAGAATGTAACATCAAACATGCGCGACAAAACCAGAAGGGGCAACAGCAAGGAAAATACCTGTTCATATTTTACTTTCAGTGATTGAATGGAAACCAAATACTCAAATTTCTCCAAATGAGCCCAGAAAGAATCAACTAAATATTTCACCAATAGTTTTAGGTTCTCCTGCATCATACAATGTTATCAGTACATAATTGCTTTAGACATCTAAGATCCACAGTAATAGGCATAAAAGAAATAACCTTGCGGATATACTCAAAAAGTTCTAGAACTGCAGAGTTTAGCAGATTGTAGCGATGGCCATTGTCAACAAAAGCATCGACAATTGGTTTGAGAAGGTTGTTCCTAACAAAATGATTTAGCAGATGGTCATCCTGCAGGTCAACAATCCAAAATGTTACGTGAAATACTTAAAAGGGGTCATCTGCCAAAAACTGGCAGCAAAACCAGAATAACATGGAAACAAAAAGGAAATACAGGGTCATTAAATAAAGTTCAAACCATCCTAAATAAACCCTCCTCCAAAAGCTAGCTATTAAGATGGAAGAACGTAAAACTTAAATACCCTATTGAGGGTTCCATACTAATTGATGCAAGATTTAGGGATCCTAATAGCTAAAATCTACAACACTTCGCTCATCTTCCTCACTAGTTAGAACCCTCCACCAGTTAAAACCCTCAATAGGTATCCCTTTCTGGAACTGATGACCATCAACTGTTATAACAATTGATAGGTGCTCAAGTAAAATGAGGAACCCTCCCCCAAAAGCCAACTATCGAGATTGGAGGGCCAATCTACATAATTACCTTGTTAAACATCCCATTACTACTCAGTCTGAGACTTAGGCATCCCACACTACTCGCTACAGGACTTGGGCGTCCCATACTACTAAGTGACCATTAAAAAACCCATCAATAATCCACGCCAATATGAAATTGGAGACCAAATGACCATTACAATTAGAAACATTTTCTGTCCAAACTCCATCACCACCCATCCTGCATTCCCCAAAATTCATTGAACAATTAATTAGTGCAGATCAACTCACACGACGGGAGAGAATAGTACGAACAAATCGAACAGCACCAACAACTAAGTATTTTTCCCTTCTCATTGTCAGCAACAAAATTTTGTCAATCACATTGTTCAGAAGAAAATTGCACCTGCATGCAGCAAAGAAAAATTCACACTCAAAATTAACAAGACCAGCAAGCAAATTCCTAAATGTATATCAATCACATAATGCACAGCTGCAACATACTTTATCCTGTATGGGTGATGCAGGACACAAAAGCACAATAATTCGCATATATTTGATAATATCTCTGGTTTTGTTTCCATCTGACACTTAACCCTTTGGCTAGGATCCACTGAACTGCTACTTGCACGACCAACAATTTCAGAAGGACATGATGCTGTTATTACTTCGATCAGTTGTCCCAAATGCTTCTCATAGAAAATATCAATAATAGTGTCCCTCTGCCAAGAAAAAAAAAACAGTGAATAAAACCAGTCCAGTAATAACAATCCAACGAACCTAGAAAGAGACCTCCATCTTACATGAAAACCGACAAGTTTTCCAACAAATCAGCAGACATTATAAAACACAGGTTAATATTCAAAATTTAGACCTGCATAAAAAAACTCAAATGTGTTGACCCCAAATGAAAAAACCATTACAAAGCAAGAAAATCCAAACCACTCGTTATACCCAACAGAAAGCTTGTTCCGTATACAGTCCAATATCTCCCCTTCCCACCCAAACCAAAAAAGAAAAAAGAAAAAAAAAACTGACATGATACCAATGCTTCAAGTTGGATGCTAATCGTTTACACTTTACAGCGTATGAATCACATACATTCAGAACATAGTGACCACTATTATCCATGGTGATTGAGAACATATTGGGCACATACCAAACTAATTAGCTGCAAATTATGTAAATATTAACCATTAGTATCTGGGCTGGTGGATAACTGCAGGCTAGATAACAACAAAATCAATCAACCTTCCTACATAAAAATTACCATACTCAACTTAGCCAAGAGAGGACATACTAAAGACGTCTCAACAAAATCAACCACATTAGGCACACTTCAACTCGTAGAAACTCAAGAAGACAGAAGGCAATGTGGGAACTGGGAAAGTGAATATCCACAGTACGATATCTTAGGTCTAACATCACCCATGACAAATTCTTAATGATAACTTTGCGGGGGATACTTTTACTGGGAATTCTTTTTCAGAAGGTAACTTGAAGTTTTAATCTCCACAACATTTAACCAAAAAGAAAATAGAGTTAGCACTATCTAAAAAGACTTCAAAATTAATTATAATCAGCAAAATAACTGCCATTTAAAACTATAAACAACCACGATAAATAAGTACATTAAAAAAACTATACAAGAACACCAAATCAAATTCCACGCGTCTGTAACTAAATAAGAAATAGGAAGACTAACTGTGACAAAAAATTAGAAGGAAGAGGACCTGAGCCCCAGATAATGTGCAAGAGTCCAATAAACTGCGCAGAATCTCAAGAAACTGGCAATGCATGTTATCTCCAAAATCTGTTATCATTCCTTTAACCTGTACATGAAAGAACAGCTAATAAATACCTTCAGGATTGGCCTTCAGGAAAAAAAATCATGGCTAAAAGCCTAAAAGTATTATAGAAAATTATGAAAGAGAAATACAAAGCATCAAAAGAGTAAATACTTGTCACAAAATTCGAGGAATCGCCATAGTTTTCAAGTAATTAGAAATAATGCCTGTGTGTATACTGTGTGCAAGTATTGATGTATCATGTGCCTCATTCAAACGAATGCAAAATTCAAAAAAACACATCAATGACGGACCAAAATATCTAGAAGTTTAAGTCGTTAAGGGAAAGTCCAGTATAAGAGATATTTAATTTAATAAAGAGAATAGAGAGTGCCAAGGACTGAAACTCCTGACTACTCAATCATAGAGGCTGTGATATTATGTCATGGACCACTTAGCCAAGGGTTTATGCCGTTAAGTGAAGACCCATGGCTAGTATTTTTCTAATCGCTAATAGAATGGAAGCAACAGTGGAACTCTCAAGTATCCCCACACCCATATTTTGATGAGGGGAAAATATGTCCCCATCCCATCTCCCAGGATGAAAAATTAACCCTTCCCCTCCTTATGAGGCATACCAACAGGGATCACTATGAATAGAGAAAGATGCCGTCTGTAACAGTATATCATAGCAAACAATGCTGAGCTAAAAAAATTATGATGACTCGTTTTAGAGATGGTGGGGAACAAGGAAAAATGGAAGCTCAGGAAGCAGGAAGAAAATATAACCGCAACATCATAAGGAAACGCGTACTAACAAAATAAGGAATAGGGCAAACTCACTGGTTTCAACTCAACTATATAAAATTTGCTTCATTGGTAAGGCTATTGTCAAAGTTATCAAGCCAAGGACTCTCTAGGTAGATTCAACTTCTATTTTATTAAAATTGTTAAATGTCAGCAATATCAGCACCGAATAGCATGCAATAGTTGACACTCACACACACCTCCGTCTATCACTCACCTATCCTCTGACTTTCATGTATTCAGTTTCTATATCTTTCCCTATATATACATTGTAATCCCCGTATCATTAATAATCAAGGTAATTAAACTCGGACCGGTCAGTGAACCGGTCGGGGTACTGGGTTAAGGGTCAGTGGGTCAGACCGGAGCTAAACCGGGACCAAACCGGTGAGAAATAGAATATTTTAGGCTTATAGTATGAAATTCTAAAGGAATTTTTTAAAAATAAAATAAAATTTTAAAAAAAAAATAAAAAAGTTGACCCGGACCGGGTCACTGAACCGGACCGGTTTAGTGCCCGAGTCGCCGGTTTTGGGGCCGGTTCGGCCGGGCCGGTCCGGGTTAGAGAACCTGGTTTATAATATATGAATTAAGTGAGAATGAGATCCTAGAGTCTCATATGGTATCAGAGCTGGTCCTAAAATGCCTAGCGACCAGAGACGGTGAGGCGAGAAAGAAACGACGGAGAAACAAAAAAACAGAGGGAGTGACGGAGATCTGAGATTTCACCCACACCGGCGAGTGAGCATACATCGCTAGGCCAGGGATGACCACAAACCGCCGATCGGCAGAACCCAAAAGCACGGCTTCAATCTGAGCAGCGCGTGACATCCACGCGCCACCAGTGCACCGGCGCGTGAAGTCGTCCATACACCGCGCGTGACCTTACGCGCCGCCGTTCAAAGTGCTTCAGTTCACCATTCTTCTCCCAGAAAACAAGCCACAGTGTTTCCAACCACAATTTCTTCCAGAAAACACATGGATTCTTCCAAATTTCCTCCTCTTTTTGGCTCTCTTCCTAGAAATCCAACCATAACCAGAGCCACACCAATGGCACTCATGTCCAGTACAAATCCTGAAACTCAAGATTCATCCTCCTCCTCTCATTCCTCCACTAATAGTAGCACAATAACTACACCAAGACTTTCAGATAGTCAGATTATGGCCATTAACCACAGGTTCAATGGAAGAAACTATCTCCAGTGGTCTCAAACTGTGGTAAGATATATTCGTGGTAAGTGAATGGAGAAATATATCAATAGAGCAGCTCCTCAGCCTCCTCCTAATGACCCTAATTTCGATACATGGTTTGCCGAAAACAATCAAGTTATGACTTGGTTGTGCAACTCCATGACTGATGAAATTAGTGAAGGTTATCTCCTAACAACCACTGCAAAAGAAATCTAGGATAAAGCAAAGCAAACTTACTCTTCTCTTGATAACACCGCTGCTTTAATCCACCTGAAGCGACAACTTCGAGATCTGAGACAAGGTAACTTGACAATTACTAATTATTATAATCCCTTACATAAATTGTGGCAACAACAAGATCTCTTCGATTCACATCCATAGGACACTGTCAAAGTTGCTCAGATACATAAGATCGTAGAAGAACGAGTGTATGACTTCCTCCTGGGACTCAACGATTTATTTGAAGAGATAAGAGGCCAAATTATGGGACTCAAACCCATGCCATGTCTGTTTGAAGTAGTTAGTCATGTTCAATTCGAAGAAAGCAGAAAACTCTTGAATCAAGGCAGCTCAAGCTCAATAGAAAGATCAGATTCAAGCTCAATTGAAAGATCAGCCCTGGCAGCAAAACGACCACAAGACGAACGACGAAATAAATGGTATAATTATTGCAAGAAGGGCCACATCAAAGAAGAATGCTGGAAACTTCATGGAAAGCCAGCAATTAACAAACAAAGCCATATTACTGCAACTGAGCCAGAGACTGAAAATAAAGATTCCCTGAGTAAAGAGGAACCGCAGATGTTTCGTAGGATGCTAGACAGACAGAATAAGTCTAACTCTATGCCTGGTATCAACCTTGAGCAATCAGGTAACTCTATTATAGCTCTAAATACTGTACGAGCTAGTGAAAATGCTTGGATTATTGACTCAGGAGCAACTGATCACATGACTAGTAATCATACATTGTTTGCAACTCTTAAATTGACTCATGAGAATCTTCGAGTCAGTTTCAAATGGCCTGTACACTGCAGTTGAAGGAATTGGCACAGTCATACTCTCTAATTCCCTGAAAATTCACAATATTCTATTTGTGCCTGCACTCACTATCAATCTTATATCTGTGAGTAAATTAACTAAAGATAGACAATGTCGTATCATTTTTTATAATGATATTTGTGTTTTTCAGGATTTAAATTCGTGGAGGACAATTGGAACTTTTAGAGAATGGGATGGATTATTCTATCTTGAAAGATCACACTTGAAATCAGACGATGCAAGGAAGGCGAGATGGGCACTGGTTAGCTCCAATTCTCAGAATAATACTGTACACTTATGGCACTGACACTTAGGCCACCCTAGTTCTGATTATATGAAGCATTGGTTTTCAGATTTATTCAATAAAAGGTCTATTCCTTTTCATTGCGAAACTTGCCAAATTGCAAAACAAACAAAATCTCCTTATCCTAAACAACCATACAAACCTTCCTCACCATTCACACTAATCCATAGTGACATTTGGATTCCTGCACAAATAAAAACCCTCACCAATGCTAAATGGTTTGTCACGTTCATAGATGATCACACTAGAACCACATGGGTTTATTTAATGAAAGACAAATCTGAAATAGCCAAGCTATTTCAAAACTTCTATACCTTTGTGCGAACCCAATTTAATGTTTCCATTAAGGTACTTCAAAGTGATAATGCTAAGGAGTACATGAGCAACACCTTTACTGAATTTCTTGATCAACAAGGAATTCATCACCAAACTTCCTGCCCATACACACCTCAGCAAAATGGAGTAGCTGAGCGAAAGAACTGTCACTTGTTGGAAGTAACCCGAACTTTACTAATAGAACGAAATGTTCCTCCAATTTTTTGGGGTGATGCCCTACTCACTGCAGCTTATCTCATTAACCGCATGTCATCTAAAGTTCTCAAATTCAACACCCCTATCCAAAAACTCCTAGAACACTTTCCAAATTGCTCAATAATCACTTCATTGCCTCCTAAGATGTTTGGTAGTGTTGTCTTTGTTCACAAAAATGATAGCAACAAATTTGCTGCTCGAGCTAACAAATGCCTATTTCTTGGCTACTCCCCAACTCAAAAATGGTACAAATGCTATTGTCCTACTTCCAAGAAACTTATTGTCTCTCGGGATACATTCTTCTCAGAAGACGAAGCATATTACCCCAAATTACCCATTTAGGGGGAGTACACTGATATTGAATGGCTAATCCTGAATAAACCTGAACCATCACCACCACAACCTAATCTTATACCCATCATTGACTCATTACCTTCCACAAGCCAACCCAGTCCTACCCAACTTGATCATGAATCAGAATATCTTCCACCTCAACCTGAACCGACACCTAATGAACTGGAAACAAATGTTGAGATCAATTCAGGGATGGATACCGAACCGCAACGAGATGAAGAGTTCAGACTACAAATTCGAGATGAACCAAACACTGATAGAACTATCTCTTCCATTCAAAGGAACGACCATGGCTCCAATTCGGGATTAAATCCTGAAGAACTGGTTTGGCCTATTGCATTGAGAAAAGGGGTAAGATCTTGTACTCAGCATCCAATTCAACGTTTTGTCTCATATAGTAACCTATCTGCAAAAATGCAAAGCTTTGTTGTAAACAGTGCACAGATTAAAATCCCGAACACATTTCAACAAGCTATAGCTTATCCGAATTGGAAACGAGCTGTAGAAGAGGAGTTGAGGGCAGTCAAGGAAAATAAAACATGGGAGATTACAATTCTTCCCAAAGGAAAAAAACCAGTAGGATGCAAGTGGATCTTCAACCCAAAATACAATCCTGATGGTAGTATCAACAAATACAAGGCAAGACTTGTTGCAAAAGGATACACCCAAACATATGGAATTGATTATTAGGAGACATTTGCTCCAGTAGCCAAGCTTAATACCATCCAAGTGCTATTATCAGTCGCAGAAAACTTGGATTGGTCATTGCACCAACTAGACGTGAAGAATACCTTTCTAAATGGAAACTTGGAAGAAGTTTACATGGAGATTCCACATGGAATTTTAGCTTCTAACAACTCGGTGTGTAAACTCAACAAGTCATTGTACGGACTTAAGCAATCTCCTCGGGCATGGTTTAGTAGATTCACCAAAACAATGAAAAGACTTGGGTATACTCAGGGACAAGCAGATAATACATTGTTCATCAAACGTGTTAACGGCAAAGTCACCATCTTGATCGTCTATGTTGATGACATGGTCATTACAGGAAACGATGAAGAATCCATTGCTCATTTAAAACAAGACTTGTCAACTGAGTTCCAGGTGAAAGACCTTGGACAAATGAGGTATTTCCTAGGCATGGAAGTGGCAAGAACTAAAAAGGGTATCAATGTATCCCAACGGAAGTATACCTTAGACCTGTTGCATGAAACTGGAATGCTAGGGCCACAACTTGAAGGAACACCAATGGAAGAAGGTTGTCACAAATCAAACCAAATGGTGTCCCAGTCAACACAGAGCAGTACAGAAGACTTGTCGGGAAACTCATATACTTGACCCACATGCGTCCAGACATTAGCTATGCAGTTGGAATAGCAAGTCAATTCATGCACCAGCCACAAGAAGAACACATGGCAGCTGTATACAGAATCCTAAACTATTTAAAGCTTAATCCTGGAAGAGGAATCTTCTTTAAGAAATGCACTACCAAAGATATCGAAATATACACTGATGCAGACCATGCAAGGGATAGAGAGACTAGAAGATCAGTCTCTGGATATTGCACATATGTGTGGGGAAATCTTGTTACATGGAGAAACAAGTGTGGTGTCACCAAGTAGTACGGAAGCCGAATTGCGAGCTATTAATCATGGAGTACGTGAAGGACTTTGGGTCATCAGATTGCTGAAGGAGTTGGGAATTCCATATAAGGGACCAATGCAAATTTGGTGTGACAACAAAACCAGCATTGAAATGGTCAAGAACCCAGTCTATCATGATAGAACAAAACATGTTGATATAGACAGACACTTTGTTAAAGAGAAAATTGAAGCAGGCATCATGAATTTGTCCTACATCAGATCTGAAGACCAAATTGCAGATGTGCTAACAAAACCACTAAGCAGAGCTACGTTTGAAAAGTTTTTGTGCAAGCTAGGTATTGACATATACTCTCCAGCTTGAGGGTAAGTGCTAAATGTCAGCAATATCAGCACCGAATAGCATGCAATAGTTGACACTCACACACACCTCCGTCTATCACTCACCTATCTTCTTGACTTTCATGTATTCAGTTTCTATATCTTTCCCTATATATACATTGTAATCCTCTTATCATTTGTAATATATGAATTAAGTGAGAATGAGATCCTAGAGTCTCATAAAAATTAAACTAGATATGTTTCCTCATTAAACGCATGAAATCTGTTCAAGGCTTGACATTACTAACTTTTGTTATCGATTTCATATTTTATATTCATTGACATCTAAAGCAAGCCTCAACTCCACAAGGCTATTGTCAAAGTTATAGAGCCAAGGACTCTATGGTTAGATTCCACTTCTATACTATTAAAATTAAACTAGATATGTTTCCTCATTAATCGCATGGAATCTGTCGACATTAATAATGTTTGTTATCGATTTCATATTTTATATTCATTAACATCGACAGCATGCCCTAACTCCACAAATAGCTCCTATGAAGCAAGAAAACCCCAAAAGTGTAGCCATGTATATGTCCATTAATAATTGTATTGAAGATAATGAGATTTAAAACTGCTCATGCATATTTTATGTTACGTCAAGTTGCAATGGCATTGTTCACGTGTTTCTTCATAGACCAAACAAACCTTGATGAGCCTTTATGCATTTGAGATCCCAATAAGGCAGGATCCAAGAGGATTTAAAGCCCAAAAAAAGGCCTTACAAAGAATAGAAACATTAAATTGAAAAGTTCACGGATAATATAGTGCCTCATTTTAGAATTTTCACATGTTGTTCACTAATTACTACATAATTTATCAACAAAAACGCCTGCTCTTTCCTTTAAGAGATGGCTTGATTACCCTGCCCAGCAATGAAATTAGTGAAACCCCAGCCCAAACAGCAAAACTGATTTTTCAGTTCAAAAAATAGCATAGCAGATAGGACAGACTTCAGCTACATTACTTGGTTCCTATTTATATTGTATTTGCCAGTAGAATTTTAATAAATAGGTTCACCAGCAAGGTTATTAAATTTCAAATCCCTTATACATGCATGCCATTTTGAAATTAAAACATGATCTCAATGGCAAATGAAGCATACCAACAGTCCAAGGAGTGTGATTCCTTCCTGTCGAACAACATAAGTTCTCAGAATAGCAGGATCCTGATTCAAGAAAAGAATGAGGATATCTGTTCTGCAACCATGACAACAATTTCCTGTCAGTAAGTCAATATAAGTGATGCAAAAACATAACACCACAAGCTGAAAATGTTGTATGGATCAAGGGAGAAGTGGCATCAGTACCCAGTTAGCACAAGCTTCTTGTCTTCACTTTGCAAAATATCAGTGATAATCTCAAAGATGCCTTCAGTCATCAGATCCCTACAAATATTAAATTTTGATTCAATGAACAAGGGAAACAAGCATGGGCCAAAGGAAATGAACGAATAGAAATTTAGCATTTCAAAAAGAACTTAAAAATTGTACAGGCTTATGACTACCTTTACATTTCAGAAGTAGGTAACTTTCATCATTAAAAATCAAAAGTCCATTTAGAAGCTGTTTCATCGAGATATGTCTGGTTAACAGCAGTAAATAAATGTTCCAATCCGATTTTAAAACCTTGGGAAAGAAAAACAAGTCACAGAAAGGGCTATGTATTAAGACGTACTGTCCAATATAAAAAATACCTAAAGAGACGAAGCTGCTGGACCATCTGCAAGCTCCTGCTTAAAGTACAGAATTCATGCAAGAAATATACCTGACCATTCAAAGAAAAGCTATTTATCATAATAATATATGTATAGTGAGGTCATCCAGTAGAATCAGCCAAGATAGCATTATGAACTTTAAAAATACAAAAGAACATAATCCAACATAAAATCTCTACATGTGGAGATTATTTTGAAAGAAAGAAATTCACACACTTCTCTATGGCACTATATAACTGCGTTTTTAACCAGTTCTCCCCCAGCTTACTCTTCTTGTATATTGATAAACTGATAAATATTACACTTTAGAAGACCAGAAAAAAAAGGATGAAAGAACAGAAAATTTTATCATAAGGTTATGCTCTAAGGTATTATTAAGGGGCACATGGTAGAACTATTCCCGTCCAAAGATTTTATCATCTTTCTCTGGTACTTTCAAGTTACGGGGAACACAGTGTGAATGAATTTCTAAGCCCTATCAATTATTGAAGACATATCTAAACTAAAAGGTAAATTATATAGACATATATCTATAGTGTTATGGTATAAAGCGGAGTGGGGAACCCACCCTCAAAAGGCGCCTCGTAAGGGGGAAGAACCACACCACTTATATACCCCAGCAAGCAGCCTAAGCCACTCGATGTGGGACTGGGTCATTACTCCGTCCCATAACAGTGGCCCTCCCCGGAAGAGCCGGCGTCCACGCCGGGCAGAAGTCGCCGCTGGGAGAGAGCCAGCGGAGCCACCCGGGCAGAGGCCGGTGCCAGCTCTGATACCATCTGTTATGGTATAAAGCGGAGTGGGGAACTCACCCTCAAAAGGCGCCTCGTAAGGGGGAAGAACCACACCACTTATATACCCCAGCAAGCAGCCTAAGCCACTCGATGTGGGACTGGGTCATTACTCCGTCCCATAACATATAGTATCAGCTGTATGGGTGGAACATGTAGCAACACCATGTTCAAAACTAGAGTTCGACAGCACTAATTAGTCTTGTTCGTTATTGATGCTCTAAAGCATTGGTATTGCCATGTAATTCAATAAAGTAAAAGGAAACTTTTTAATATAATTTTAACAGCAATAGTACTATGGTCTGAATTAGAAAATGCTGCTCAGGTAAGCAATTTACAATCTCTGAATTCCCAAAATCTTGGAGCAAATCAATTATGAAACAATAGAATGATAGCAATTAGAGTTATAACCTAAAGAAAGAGGACAGCCACAGAACAATAGGGACCACTTATTAGCATAACTTTATAATGAAATTCTGTTTCTTCTTTAAGTATAATGACATCAACCGCGTGCACTGCACATATAAATAAGCTACATCACTCAAGGTGTGTTTGGTTCAGCTTATTGGGCAGAAATAAACCCGTTTTTGGGCAATAAGCCCAAATAAAAACGTGTTTCGTTTTTGCAGTGTTTGGTTCAGCTTATTTTAATTGCATCACGGGTAGAATAAGCTACTTATTAAATAAGCTCCTCAATACAGCTTTTCTATTAAGTCACTTATCACGTGAGTCAAGATAAAACTCTTCTCACATACTTACCTCGTATACCGTAAATCACGATTTATAAGCACTTATTGTCTAAAAATTTAATCGCTCATACAAACAAATCACATTACAAAAACTGACTTTTCTATTAAGTCATTTTTAATAAGTCAGAATCATAATAAGTCATTTTTTCTACCGCTATCCCAAACACACACTCGAGATGGAACAATTTCCAAGTTCAGAAATAAATAACACCATGGAAAATGAACATTCCTGCTGTCAACAGTCATAGAATAAAAACAACTCCTGATCAACAAAACTTACCAAATTTTTTTTAGACTCTGGAGAAGTGGTGGAAGAGTTTAGCCTGGAAAACAACTCCTGAATAAATGTATTATCATCCTTTAACAAAGAAACAACCTACAAAATAACACGCCAGTTAAAAGATAAGATAAATCTCTTTACATTAAAGAGAAGTCTTGTTTGAGAAAATAATCAAACTTTACCAGGGCATTATTTCCGTGTATTATGGAGTGTAGATTTGCAACTGTGGCCTCATCCAATACTCTAGCAAGAACTACATCCTGAAAGTAATTAGAAGTGGTAAGAGTCGCACTAAAAAGAAACAAATCAACTACAAGACTTGAAAGGAATGGAACCTTTAAATAACCAACTCTGTATGTCTGGTGTATCTTGGACAACACAAGAGGATCTTTGATGGGTATGGCCTACAAAGAAAAGACACAGAACTATAAAATGTAGATCTGCCTAACCCCTTCATTCCTTGACTTCAGCTTTCCTCCCAAAATAACAAAAATAACCAGGTACAAAAACATACCTCCTTAAAAACAACATGCTCTTTTAAGAAGGTTCTATGATTTTGAACATGAGGAACTTCTGGATCATCTGCAAATTTCAGTAAATGAGGTTTGAAAGTCTAAGTACGGACAGAATGAAGAAAAATAGAAAGAAACCTTATTGGTAGATAAATTTCTGAAGAATAAACTTACACTCAAGGGCACCAATAATGTCCATTATATATTCGTCCCCAAATATTCTTTCAAAAATTTGCTGACTATTGAGCAGAACTGCAGAACAAAAACAAAAAGTCTCAGAAATGACAAAAATCATATAATAGGGATTGATTTACTGAAATCAAAATGAAGAAAATATCGATACTAACCAATCCCTTTGACTATTTTGAAAATCATGTGAAGGCTATCCATATTTTCCAAGTCTTCACAAACTCTGAATAGTTCCATCAGCTTTCGGAAAAAGTCTTGCTGCATTGGAAATAGTGAAAGTTGAAAGAATCAGTATCAAAAGGGAGGGAAAAAAATATTTGAGTTCATAAATATGTTTATTGCTCTAAAATAGAGATCAACAGCATAACCACTCCAGTCCGAAATAGAAAAGAAACCACACAGGTGCCAATGATACAAATATAGAAAACATTAACAAATAGCCTTAGGCAACTATAGTGATAGTGGAACTAGAGCACCATAATCATCAAAGATGGCATATGCTTCAACTCCAATATCTTATAATAAGATAATGATTTAAAGAAACACGTATCATAAAAATGACATATGCCCAATAGCCACAGGCATATGAACAGAAGTATATCAAATGATCATACTTCATTCTATTTGCTGAACCAAAAAAACAAATCAACATTATTTTTTGAACACGAAAAATCCTCAATTTATGCAATAACAAACCACAAACATAGCGAAATGATAGTAGGGTATTAGTCTCCCATGACTAATAACAATCTAGTCGATCCTATTCTTTATGTCTATATTCCCTGACATACATACAAGTAAAAAAAACTAGGTGAAAGCTTGATTAATTTTAACGTCCTCAGTTTTAAGAACATATAGGGAATATGTCAACATATTTATAAACATCAGAATCTCCAAATAAAACTGGAAGAACAAAGCCATAGGCCTATTATATCCATGATGCACCATTATGGCATACTACACTGCAAATGGAACAAAAACAACGGAAATCAACATAACAAAAAGAACAGAAATCAAAAGGTTTGCAATCGAACATAAAACTTGGATTATCTGGTGATCTAAAACTATAGTAAGATATCACACACAGAACAGTGAAGGCCACCAGGCCGGCCTCACAATTGAAGGTAAAACATGCACAAGTACAAGAGGTTCATATAAACTTACATCATTCAATAATAATTCTGTAAGCCGCATCTGATCAGCAATACCACTTTCAACCACCGTCTGCAAATGTGAGAGGTAAACATATATTTATACAGATACTTTGTTAGGTTATTGAGATTTTTTAACTATAAAAAACAAAACACAACAGAAGTGCACAAAGCTTACAAACACTCAATTTATATTCTGAAGAACAATAATTCAAAATAAATACTATTGAATTTATGATGCAGCTTTCTTATTGTGGAGAGGACAGTGTTCAAGTACACAAGAAATCAAGGATCACGATAGCAATATAATTTATTTCTACATACATCCACACACAGAAATCTAAAGAGTCATCAGAAAATACATTAATGGCAATCCAAAAATTTGAAAGTTAATAATTTATCAGAAAACTCTACAAATAATTCACCACAAAAACTCCACTGAACTTAATGAATCGGAACACCTTATAGTTTTTATACAGAGAAAAATTAGCCTAGTTCCCAAATATTAACTAATCCAATCGTACACCACTTCATCCACCGTGCATCACATTAATCTCAGACAGTGCCTGCTGACACTCATCTTTAATGAGCCGAGAGGTCATACAAAAAACTATGACAATCACCACCCAAAGTTGGCTAAGCAATAAACCCTCTCTGGTAACCTAGGATGTAAAGCAATTCCACCAAATATGACCAAACTTCACTAGTAATTTGGTTTTGGTAGGTAAATACAAGAGATCCAGAGTGGCTATAGCAAATTCGCCTAACATTGGATCATAAAACTTAACAAGTTAAGAGAAACAACTGATGAAGATGAACAATGAGTTTACAAACTACAGAAACAAAAAAATAAAATGAACTGGATAAATTTTCTCATTTATTATACAATGAATTGAAATTGAATAGTGTCATATATAAATTGATATTGGGATATTATTTAATTATTTAATAAATTGATACATCATATGCTGGTATATTTTATTCTTCCTGCTATTTGCAATAACAATTTTTTTTTTCTTCCCACGCATCACAAGGGCAGAATTTTTTTGTTTCAATAAACATATTTCAACTATAATAGAAAATTAGACTACAGAGAAAGTGAAAATCAAAGTAATGGGGCAAGTATTCACGGGCCAAATTTCATGCTTCCAACAACTTCGAATATATTTGTACTGATTTTTAGTATATATTGATCGATTGATATTGATGATTAAGGCATTCACACAAACCTTAAGAATTAAAGGAAGAGTGGATAGCTCTACAACAGGCAGCTCACTTAACTCGCTGCTTACACTGCGATATGCCTCACCTGAACACATAAAACATCCCAAAAGGTGCATAATAAGACAAGTCAATAAATACTATGTTCAAAAAATTCCAATGTGACAAATATAACAATGTCCTCATTCTGTAGGATTCAATCAAAGATGCTTCTGAAGCCATAAAGTTTAGAAATGAGAATGGTTAAGCGAGAATTTGATTTCCTTTTATAAAAATCATAAACTATCTTCCAGTGAAATATTGTATTCTCATTCCTTTGAATGACAGCTGCTTCTATTAAAAAAAGTCAAAAACTAAATAATCATCAATCTTTTGCACTGGCTCAATTGTATTTCTCCGTTTAACTCCTTCACAAATCAGATGCCCATCTTTAGACAGGATTTTGACAATTGACAAAATGTCGTTATGGAGCCAATTGATTCAAAATAAGCAAGCAGCATGTCAGATATGAACATCCAATTATAATCTAAGCTAGACGCTGCATGCTAGAGACATATATAGTCATTCATGCAGATATACCATAACAAAATGGTTATGTAAAATTGCATGCATAAGACCCAGATAGTCATATCCTGGATATTATTCATCATTCAGAGAATATTCCACTCTTGTCCAGAAAGGATTTGTGTGTGTAAAACCACATTGAAGCTAAATATTATTAAACTTGTTCAACAGTCCATTTTATTAAGCAGATACCTCAAAATGAAGTATGATGTCCATGGTACCCAGACAGTAGAATGTTCAAATCATGTTATACCCACCAGATATATGCACATAATTCACTTATACAGACAAACAAAACTTTAATGCAGCAGAAGCTAATAATCATCACTTCCAAATTCATTTACACATCATCAACTTAACACTTTTAATAACAAAGATAAAAATTCTGCTCAAGCCAACATATGCATGCACACACTCATAAGAGACGTAATAATGTGTTATGTAAAAGGTAGGCGAAGAGGAAAGAGAAACAGAGATGGAAGTTTGAGAGAAGATAGAAACAGAGGGGAGAGGAGGTTCGAGATAATGGAAATGCACTTGGATTTATTAATCTGTCAACTACTGAGTACAATAGCTTTAGGGGCTTTATTTATAGCCTATGACCCCTAACTACCCTAACGGCTAACAGATTCTATTTACGTAGTATTTATTTTTTAGTTTCCATAACACAATGAGACCCAAAACTTCCAGGCCTTTGATAACTTGAGAAAAACCAATACTTACTATTTAGAGTATTGAATTGCATATTCCTTTGCACACTGCAAATATGGTCCCTGAACAAAACAAGTATAGTAATTAAACTCTATTTCACAAGAGAAGAAAGAAAGACACAAAATCGTGAAGATTAATTAGAAGTAATGCTTATTTATAACCATATGTAAGAGCAGCCACTGGTCTCTTGAAAACTAAGCGCCAGTTCTGTACTATACTCAGGATCTCTCCATGAGATGATTGTATCTGAAGAACAGAAAACTCTTCTCCCATCAAAAAACAACAAATTAATGGATCAAAAAATAATATTTGAGGAGGCATGAGAAGTTATCAATTACCTTCTTGCTTCCTATAAATATCATCACAACTGATGCGATGTAAAAGTATGGTCTCACTGTCGTCTTCATCCAAAACAAACAAAGCCAGCTCTTCAGACCGCTGCATTATAAGATTTTAACGCATTCAAAATGCAGAACTCAAAAGTTTTCAAGTTATGTATATAATAATAACCAATCAGATTATTTTCTCGTTGATAAGCAACAAGCTTTCTGTTATGTAAATATGAAAATACGAATGATTACTAACAGGTCAATAGTGACCGTTAGAGCAATAGGCTACAGTAGGCTATAAATAAGACCCTGTCGCATTTGTAATTCAGTTGTTGATGGTTGATGAAGCAAAATCCATTTTTCCTTTCAACTCTCTTTTCCTCTCTGTCTCTCTCTCCCTTCTCTCTTCTCTCTCTTTACTGTCTCTCTCTTCCTGTTTTTCCCATTACTTTATGCATCACTTTCTCTAAATTCTACAACTTTCAGTTTTATTTTTGGGAAGGAAGGGATTAATTGTAAAAGAAACATTAGAAGAAGGACAATGCTTATTGTACCAACCATTTACCACCCTCAACGAGAACTTAACATCAAAAAAATACAACTATGATTCAGAGTCAAAGGCATAACAACTGAAACAGGCAGAGAATAAACAGATGTTAAACACATGCATGATTCACACTCCAACGCACACCAAAAAAAAAAGAAGAAGCATGCACATATGTAATAAGCAAGGTAATCTTGAATGGAATGCCTTATTAACAAGATTTACAGACCTCCCAATAATCAACAATAGCAACATTATTAAAATATATAGTTCAAAATCAGAAAGATAGAGGTCTTGCCCATGCATATCCCCCCCCCCCAAAAAAAAACTTCTTGGAAAAAAAAAAGCATACACAAACATAATAAGCATTTTAGTCTAAAACGAAATGCCTTATTAAGAAGATAGACAAACCTCCAAATAATCAACAGTGACATGCCCAGTACCCTGGTCATCCCATTTTCCATTCTCACCCAGCCGGTAGACCTTGACACGCTGAAACCGACAAAAACAAACTCTAAGCATAAAAATATTAAGGCCAATGTAAAGCAAGCAACAGCGGCTACTAAGACAGAATGTAATCACTTCACGAAACAAAGACAATACTCTCAATCGTCAATACTTTTTTATGATATGATAGGCAAGAGGAAAAAAACCGGGACTAAAATGATGGAAAGAGCACTGTAGTTAAAAGTTGCGCCAAATGAAATTAAAGTCAAAACCATGATACAGATCTCTCAGAGAAGTTTTAGATTGCTTGCTCCAAAATCAAGGCCTATGATAGTTAAGGACACTAGCATCCTCCCACCTCTCTAAAACTTTTCAACAAGTTCATGAGTTCAGATTTTTGTATTTCATTTAATTTAATATACTTAATAAACTACTACTTTGGCTGATCGATGGAGGTAGCATGAGTTAGGCATTTGATATAGATTAGTCATTTAACAGTGCGTAACTGTTATTTTGGATTATACAACTAACGTGCACTATGCATACGCAATGGAGTGCACCATAAGCAACAATGTGAAGGAAATATAGAATAAGTTAAAAAGGAAAGGGCAGCTGCAAAACCGTCTAGGATGATTAGTTTACAACCATGGGCTGAATTATCAGGATAATCATTATTAATCTACACTTTATAAATTTCTTTAAAGTCCCAAGAAGCATATGTTAATCATCTGAATTCACAATTTTACCCTTAAAAGGTCTTGCAGTAATTACAAATGCAATACAATTCCACAAAGGCTGCCATAATCCTAGCAAGCGAGTCACAGTTACATAATCTTATCCTTCCTTTTACTAACCTATGGGCCTTGACAGGCACCAATTGGTAACTATGAGTCTTGATCTTTCCTTCACTTTACTCTCATCTCACTTTTTAACAGTCCGGACTTTACTAATCTGCTGAGGCGGATATTTAAGAAAAACGGACTGATAGCTAAGGAAACAGTCCAGGAAACGCAAATAGTAGTTCTTAACTCTATCAAATGTTTCCGACTCCACCACCATTCAATTAATTAGAGCATATCAAACCACAACATATGACTGAGTCACAAATACAGGTAGACACAAGGACCAACTTCAATCTTCAAACAACATCGAAAAGCAAATATCTGCATTGACTACAACTAGGGCAAAGTCGAAAGCTTTAGTCACTAGCCTGCATCGAATTATTGTTAGCCCGTGATTTCTCTGGCGCGCCCATCACAGCTGCTTCGTGTGTAATTCAAAATTGACAGCAAACGCGAAGACACTGAATCGTGGGGGCTTCAAATTAGGGTTTTGAGAAGGTGAATGAGCGAGAAGTACTACGACAAGGAAATTAAGTTTCGGGGGATCAACAGGAAACCCTAACCGCCATTGACGTAGCAGCGCGAACTCCCGATTCTTCTCACCCCTTCTCTCTTCTCTCTCTCTCTCTCCCTCCCCGCTTGTCTCTCTCTCTCCCCTCTTTAATATTCTCTCTGCGCTGGTGTGTGTCCCCGACCTTCAATTAAACGAAAGAGAACTAGAGCAGTAGAAAACTATTAGGCGAGCATGGCCGAGACAGGATCTCCAATATACCCCTGAATTTATGACGAAATCACGAATACACCATTGTCGTTAGTGCCCGCCCTTACACGGGCGCGCTTCTTTCTTGTGGGTCCCGCGCCCCTGGGATTGGAAGGAGGCAGTGCGCGCGCGCACAAATGACACAATAACAATAGTAATTCCTTCGATTTTCTTTTTTGTTACCGTGTGAAGAATATTACACGTGGAGACGAGGGTTACTTTCCGTGACGGAATAATCTAACTTGGACCAATCACTGGACGCCACACTCACGCGTGGGGGGCGTCACCCCATAGAAACAGAGCAGAGGCCGTTACGGTAGCGGAGCTGTATGGTTCGTGTCAATGTGAAATGACTTTTATAGTCAACCAAAAAGCAGCGACGTTTATCGTGGATCGATTTCATTGGCTGACTTCGTACGATGGCAGTGCTCTGCTTCAAGAAATTCAGTCTGGAGCTACTTTATGGTTCCCAGGCCTCAACAAATTGTGATCGTGATTTTATGGAAGACAATGGTCCTGTTTTTTTATTTTTTAGTGAGAGAGTTTTATTCATAGATTCAAATCACAGTACATAATATATACAACCAAAATCCAATAGGATGTTCATCAGTTAAGTGAGCAGTACAATTTCATCAATTAAATGTATAGCTTTGATCGTGTGGTTAACTAAGGCTGCAACGATCTTCTCCGGTTTGAACAATTCACCTCCAAATAACCTCTTGTTCCGATTGTTCCAAAACTTCCAAGTGAGGATGCCAAATAACAAAACCCATCGTTGACTTCTACGTCCGGTACTAAGATTACATAGCCACCAATCTTTAAGTGGTTCATTGATGAAATTGGCTAGTATAAGGGAGTGTTTGGATGCAATTATTTTAATTGCTTTTGTACCCAAACCATGGTTTGGGAAATTTTTATCCAAACACTCAAAATTTTGCAGAAGCTATTTTTCATGGGAAACCATGGTTTGGGCCTCCCAAACCATGGTTTAGGGAGAATCTATTCTTTTCAAGATTAATGACCGTTGTGATGCACAATACGTCTCTGACCCTGGCTCTCTTTTCTTTCACTCTCTCTTTTCTCGTCTCTGACCCTGGCTCTCTTTTCTTTCATTCTCTCTTTTCTCTTTCTTTCGGTCTCCTCCTTTTTCCGTTTCTTTTGCGCGATTTCTTCCTCATCTGAACCTCAGGATCGCTTGCTCGAGTTCAGGATTGCTGATCGCCATTTTCGTGTTTCCCTCCAGCTTTGATTCCCGTCGAACTCATTCGTGGCCTTCTCTCCCAGATCCGGTCGACGCTGACATTTTCGGCTCAAACACTTCCAGATTCCGTCGACGGTTTGTTGCCGTCCGATCTCCCCATATTCGGCGTTTTGGTTCAGCTGGCGCCCTATTTGGAAACCGTGGCTGGCTGGTGGTGGACGGTGGAGGAGTTTGGAGGTGTAAACGGTCCCCTGTTATCGGCATCGGACAGCTACAAATCAGGACCGATCTGAGGAAAAGAGAGAACGGTGGTGGTCGGTGGTCGGTGCCGGTGCGTGTGTCAGTGCTCAACAACTCGTGGCTCCCTCTCTTCTTCGGCATTGCAAAAGCTGTCCGGTGAGTCCTTCGATTGGCACAAGTTCTTTTGTTTTTTTAATTGTTGCTTCAGATTTCTGTCTTCTGATTTTCGCTTCCGTGAACATTGCTCATGTTCATTACTGGTTCCTTTATTCGGTTCATACCAAAAAAAAAAAAAAAAGATCATGTCCTGCGGAATTCAGTCTTGTAGATTTTGGTTGCATTAATCTCCAATTCTCCATCTTTTTCTTGTACACAGGTTTCAACTGGCGTATGTGTTGTATTAATTAAGTGATTATGAGTTTTTGATTTGGCCACCTCCTGTGCAAATTACAGAAGATTTTGGATTATGATAGGAGTCCTGTTGATGTTGATCATGGCTGGAGTTTAAAGTTTTCTTGCTCAATTGTTTCTTTTTTTGTTATTTGTTTTTTTTAACTGTTATTTTCTTGCTTGTGGTCTTTCAACTTTTTTTTATTTTAGTTTTTGTTCCTCAAATTTTAAATCATAATTGGTTCCTCAAATGTCCGGTTAGTGTTTATTATATTTGCTAATGACTGAGCTGTTAAGATTTGTGATTGTGGATACATTGGTTTCATTATTGTTATTATGTATTGGAAAAATACACGAATATTTGTTTGTAAATCTGTCATTAGGCTTCGATAAGTCAATGACAGTAATAGATTTCAGTTTGGTTAGAATCCAATGCCTGCTTTTGTTCGGTTTACAATTATGTTTGATTAGAACGCAATGATTGGACTGTGAATTATCGTCAAATCTAGATTTTTGTTTGTTTAAGGTGAAACCATAATGAGTAAGGGTAAGGAAAAAGCATCCTGGGATGTGAAGAGCACAAAAGTTTTTATTGACCTATGCATAGACCAAGTTGCGAAGGGAACACGTAAAAGCACTAGCTTTAACAAATTTGGGTGGAAAGAGATCTCAGAATCCTTCACCGCAAAGACGGGCAGAATATATGATAAGGGTTAATTTAAAAACAAATATGATGCTCTTAGAAAGGATTGGCAGCTATGGGATAGGTTGTTACACGAGACGGGTGTAGGATGGGATAGTGAGAAGAACACTGTTGTTGCCGACGACGATTGGTGGGACAAGAAAATTTCGGTTAGTAATTCATTTCAGTTAGCGAACATATTTATTTCCTTGACATCGTGCTTGTACGAACTTGTCTAACAAACTTTCATGATGAATGTACAGGAAGTTTCAGGATATGATAAATTCAGGACAAAAGGACTTCAGTTTCAAGAAGAATTGACCCAATTGTTTGCAAGTGTCGCGGCCACGGGACCACACACTTGGGCTCCTACATCCATGTCTCTTCCTGTCCCTCCGTCTACTGAGGCAATCCCAGAAGATGCAATCCCAGAATTTCAGATGCAAGAGGGATCAGGAGACAGCGATGAGGTGTTAGGGACACCTACTGGGTTGAGCGGGGAGATGCATTCATTCAATGTCAATGCAAGCAGTGGAGGTAGTGCTCCCAACAATGACAAAGGGAAGGGAATCAGTGGTGGGGAGAGAACAAGCAGCGGTGGCAGAGGAGGTAGCTCGTTGGGGGTCAGGAAGAGGGGTGCGGGGATGAAAAAGAAGGGGCCGGCCTCAGCTAAAATAGCCGATGCCCTATACAGGATTGCTGATACAAATGACGTTGATGCTGAAGCTGCACGAGTAGAAAGGATTGCAGTAGAGGCCCGGGCTGAGAGGATGGCTGAAGAGGCACGTGCAGAAAGAATGGCGGCAGAGGCCCGGGCTGAGAGGATGGCTGCAGAGGCACGTGCAGAAAGAATGGCAGCGGAGGCACGTGCTTACGAGATCTCAATTCCGGGCGTAATGAACCACCTTAGATACGTTCCTGAAGTTGTCAACAATGATGACTTTTATGCACGCTGTGTACACCTCCTTATGAGCAATCCATCTGCAAGGGAGGTGTATGCAACAATGAAGGATATGCCACACCAACTTCTCGTTTTCCTTAAGCATGAATGTTATGGAAGTGTGTGAAATGTATTGTTATATTTACCTTTTCAGTTGGAACCATGTTTAATGATGACATTGCTCAATTGTCTCTTAACTTTGTTAATTTACAAAATATTGGTTATGTCACTTGTCTGTTATCAGTGTTGTTTTATAGTTGAATGTTATCTGTGTGCATATTATCACTATATAATTGTTGTCATTACCGTTTATAACATTTAATATATATGTCAACAGTTGGGTTAGATATGGACAACACATTGAAAATTTTGGCAAACCATAGGGAACGGCGCAAACAAAGAGTACGAAAAGTGGCCGCATATGTTGGTGCATATGCTCAGCTATATTTATGTAAAGAACCGCGGCACACAAGTGACTTCACAGGTGCTAAATGGGTGCGTGAAGTCTTAAGCGGTAATTCGAACCGTTGTTACGACATGTTTAGAATGCAACTTCATGTCTTTCACGAGCTTTGCGGTGAACTGCAACGACTTGGCTTGACGGAGACTCGAAATGTGGGTGTTCATGAAATGGTTGCAATATTTTTGAACACAGTTGGGTTTGCGGCATCGAGTAGGCTGCAACAGGAAAGGTTTCAGCGCTCAGGAGAGACGATTCATAGGGCTCTGCATCTTGTCTTAGATGCATGTTGTCGTCTTGCAATGACTAACATAAAACCACAGGATCGTAACTTTGAGAACATTCACTCAAAGATACGACTCAGCAATAGATACTGGCCTTTCTTTAAAAATGCTATTGGAGCAATTGATGGCACCCACATTCCATGCAAGGTCAGAGCAAATGAAAGAACAAAATATATTGGTAGAAAAGGATATACATCGCAAAATGTAATGGCAGTTTGTGATTGGGACATGTGTTTTACCTTCGTGTTGGCTGGATGGGAAGGAACAGCCCATGATGCGCGTGTATTTGATCATGCTCTGACAACGCCGTCGATGAATTTTCCACATCCCCCCAAAGGTATGCTTATTACTCCAACACTTTAATTATTATTAATTATATATATATATATAGTTATTGACTAACCTATTTATTTTGTAAAGATAAATATTATTTGGTGGATTCCGGCTATCCCACCCCGACTGGATACCTTGGTCCATACAGATCCGAGCGTTATCATCTCCCAGACTTTCAGAGGTCATCTACGTTTCAAAACCACAATGAGACCTTCAATTACTTACATTCCAGTCTTAGGTGTACAATAGAAAGAACGTTTGGCGTTTGGAAGAATAAGTTTGAAATATTACAGAATATGCGTAGCTATAGCTTCCCCACACAGGTTAAAATTGTGTGTGCTACAATGGCTATACACAACTTCATTAGAAGAACGTCTATTTCTGATCCTGACTTTCGACGCCATGATCGAGAGGGTATTTTGTGTGATGTCGATGCAGATGACGATGTAGAACCTTCAACACAACATTCATCAATTGCATCTTCATCTGACATGGCTTCTCTTCGTGATTCTATAAGAGATCAAATCGTTTATTATATGCACGAAGCTTAGTCATGTATAGTTTCCTTCTCATTACGTACGCTTTTATTGACAATCTGTTAAATGTTATTGTATTTACATTTTGACGTATTCTATTTTTGCCAATCAGTGAAATGTATGCGTATCTCTACTCTGAACTTGTACTTTGATATTTTGTAGTATATTATTTTATATCCTAACTACTTATAATTTATTTTTTGTTACACAAGTTATTACTATACATGTACACACACATATGTATATATATTTGACTAATTTTAAACCACATATGTTCACACACACATGTTATTACTATATTAAACCACATTATAGATTAATAATATAATTTATAAAATAATTTTATATATTTTTTGATATTTGTATATTTGACTAATTTTATTATTATAATTTTTTTAAAATTTATTTCGACTTTTTTTGAATTTATTAAACATTTAATGTTTAATAATGCATATAATATAAATTTATCCCTTACATGTAATTATTCAAAAAACTAATGTCCTTTTTAGTAATTTGACAATGAAAAAAGCTATTCTGACTATAACATCCAAACACTCTAACTTTATCAAAATCACTTTTTTCTCATAATCTATTCTACTCATAATCTATTCTCTAAAAGCTATTCTTCACTTTTCCCCCAGAAGCTATTAAAAAAAGCTTTGCCAAACACACACTAAGTGACCTGGAACAATTGATTCCCAGCACGCAAGGGCGAGGGGGCATTTACGTAGAACATGATCTAAGGTCTCGAGGCCAACATCACAAAGTTCACACGAAGGCTCCAATGTTAGATTTCCTCTCACTCTCTGAATTACCGAGGAGCTTATGCTGGAAAGTTGGCCAGAGGAAAGATCAAACACAATGAGGCCCGGGCCATACTTCCAAATAAGCTTCCACTGTTTAGCCTCTTTATTCCATGAATCCTCTTCTAATGATTGGTACGCTAAAGTAGCAAAGAAGGAACCATTTTTGGTGAAGTTCCATAACCATCGAAGGGTTCAAAGGGTCTATGGCAGCAATGAGAAGGTTTATAGACATGGGTAGCCTGTCCTGAAATAGCAGCCAATTCCACTGCCCATTCTCATTAATCAAGTCGACTATGGGCATTTGAAGACATGAATCACTCAAATCAGAGAATACAAGGTTCTTAAGGGGGCTGTGTTCTCCAATCTAGTTATCAATCCAAAGATGAACCTGTTGGCCATCTCCAGGTTGCCATTCAAGTCCTAGTATGGTTCGTGGCCAAGCCTTGGCAATGCTACTCCAAGTGTGAGATCATGACTTTGTTTTGAACTCATAGTTGCTTGCATGAGACCAATTACACTTTGTCCTTAGGACTCTTACCCAAAATAGATCAGGTTGGCTCACTAGCATAAATCCCAACTTGGATAGGAAAGCTGAGTTTTGGCTCTGTAACCTTCGAAGACCACAACCTCCATTCTTAATCAACTGGCACATCAATTTGTCCAACTTAGATGAGGTATGACTCTATGATGATCATTCACTCCCCAAATAAATTTTCTAATAATTTTTTCAAGCTGATTAAGACACACAGGGGGTAACATTGAGGTTTACATAGCATAATATGGGATGCTGACCAACACTGATTTTGCAAAGGTAATTCTATCGGCAAGTGATAATCTTGGTTTCCAATTTGATTGTTTTTGTTGTACTCTCTCGACCATGTACAATTAGGTATCCTTGGTTACTCTAGAATGTAGCAGAGGCACTCCCAAGTACTTACTCAAGTGGTCAGTCTTGGTGTAATCAAGTTGGTTGCAGATATGATCGGCTTCATGTCTTCGCACATTTTTTGAGAAAAAGATACGTGTATTATTTTAGCTAATTGAGTGCCCAAAAGCATCACAAAAATCTGTTAGGATTCTCTTAATGGGCCTAATTAGCCTTGGATTGGTAGAGCTGAAAAGCACGAGATCATCCATGAAGAACAAGTGGGATAAGGGGGCCTTCTTTTCCCATGTGAATAGTTTCCCATGTATTAGCTTGTACTTCAGTCATAATGGCTTGAGAGAGGCGCTCCATGCAAAGCACAAATATAAATATGGAGACAAAGGATTACCTTGTCAAATACCTCGTGATGGTTGAAAGGATTCCAATGGGACTCCATTCCAATATACTTGAATACTAGGCATCATAACACAATGCATGATTAGTTGAATGGCACCTTCTAGAAACTTGGCATCCCTTACAGCTAATGTCTTCTATAAAGCTCCATTTGAGGTTGTCAAAGGCTTTCTCCAAATCAACTTTGATTGCCATCCACCCTTTTTTGCCTCCTTTCTTTCTCACATAATGAATTACTTCTTGTGCGATAATGATGTTGTCCGTTATATTCCTCCTCGTAATGAAACTGGATTGGTAGGGAAGAATCAGGTTAGGTATAAGTGGTTTCAGTGGATTGGCTATAATCTTTGTAATCACCTTATAAGCCACAGAGTTGAGACTGATTGGCCTTGGGGCCACTCAGTCTTTAGAATTAGAGTGATAAGTATACAGTTGTGAAATGGTGCCAAGGCTCCTCCATTGAATACTCTTGAAACCATATCATAACCTAAGGTGTCAACTATTCCCTATTGGCTTTAATAGAAATATGCATGAATCCCATCAATGCCTGGTGCTTTTAATGGCTTCATAGAGAAAAATGCATGTTTTATCTCCTCCATGTGAGTCAACCAGTTAGCGGCATCCACGAAGAGCTTGGAAGTTGAGGAAACCAACCCTTATAGGAGAAGGGGGTTAAAGAATCATCACAATCCATGTAAAGATTGGCAAAATATTTCTTCGCCATTTGGAGTAGGGTACCTTCATCTGTGATCTAGGTTCCTTCATCATTTTTAAAGCTGTGGTTCTATTATTTCGACATTGAAGATGGGCCTTCTTTTGATAATACATAGTGTTATGATCACTCAAGCATATCCATTCACTTCTCAACTTCTGGAGCCAAAAGAGCTTTTCGTTTAAGCATGCATCTTCAAAGTCAGACCGCAGTTGATTATCAAGTTTGTTTAGGTAAGATGATAAAGATCATTCCTTAAGTGCCTTCTGAACCCCTTAAGTACATGCTTTAAGTCCTCTCTCTTTTGTTCCCAATGGAGCCAAACACATCATCACTCCAAGTGCCTGCAACTTTAGTAAAAAAATTTATATTTTCCTCTATGTCCAATCTATTATTCCAGTTATCACGAACCATTGGAGAAAAAAGTTGTAGTTAGTTCCTGCAACTAAGAACCGAAATGGTTTAGGAATATTACCTATCCTCAAGTTGAGCCTAGGATTGAGAAGTATGGGCTTGTGATCCAAATTTATTTGGGGCACGTGGTGGACCTTGGAGTTTGAGAACCGAGTGAGCCAAGCATTGTTTGCAAGACGCCTATCTAACCCAGCCATCGTAAGGCCATGACGCCAGGTGAATTGTGGACCTAAGAAGCCAAAATCTAGGAGGCTGTTGGCATTGTAAAATGATTTAAAATGAATGCATCCGCTACTACCTCTACTAGCACCCCTGAATCCAACATTAGAGGCAAGTGTGGATTGAAGTCACTAGCTAGAGCCCAGGGTTTGTTATTTTTCTCCATGAGTGTTGATAAATCTGATCAAAGATTAAGCTGTAGTTGGGGGTTTGGGATTTCATATATTGCAATGAAGAGGAAGCTACCAGAATCATCATTTGGAGATATCCGAGAGTGGATGAATTGATGGTGGTTAGGAAGGATTTCAATATCAATGACATCGCATCAAAGAAGCCAAATACCCCCGAGAAGTCATTAGCCTAAACTCGGTGGGATTGGTACATGCTAATTTTCTTGATCACCGTATTTGCCTTAAACCCCAAGATTCTAGGCTCAACACAAACTGCAACTTGTGGTCTATACTCCTGAATAAATGACTTCAAGACAGCATGAAACTTATTGGCAGTAGCGCCTTGACAATTCCATACGAAAATTGACATAATTAGCTATTGAAAGGCGAAGATTAGCACTCCAAATAGGACTGGTCGTCCACTACATCATCATTCTTTACATCTTGATCATCATAGAAACCTTCATTAAGAGTGTTGTCCGAAGCATCAAGGGATTTGGCTATGGCTTTGATGATTTCATCTACTAAAGTGGGAATGGGATCTTTGGGCTTGGTTTTGGGGTTTTTCTTAAGTGGGATGCCTTTTTGTGTTCTTGACCCAAATGAGGTAGGGTTATCTAGTAGTACAGGCTATATATTTTCTTTTCCAGTGTTTAAGGATAAAGTGGGTTTGTTGTTGGGTTTGGGCTGTAGATAGGCTTGAGGATGGGTTTAGGGTTAGGAATGGTTACTACACTAATTAGGCTGGGGTCTAGCGTGGGGGTGTTTTTTGGCTTACAGGCATTATTATTGAAGAGAGAATCAAGGTTTGGGGAGGGGCTGTGTATTTTCTACATTTTGTCAGTGTGAGGCTCTTTTTTGCTTTTACTTGTCTGAGGTTTCATCTGTTTGGAAAATCCTTTTTGTGGTGTAAGAAGCTCAGTATGCTCAAAGGGTTTGACATTCCCACTTTGGGACACCTTCGTAAGAGGAGTATCCTTATAGGTGGCTTCCACTGTCAGCAATATTTCAAATTTGTTGCCTTTACTTGCATGTTTTTAATAGCTATTCCTTAGGTCTTTTTTGTCGGGTTTGTCACATATCTTGTATCATGGAGGAACTTGCATCCAAGCATAGTAGAGCGTACTCACGTCTGTATACGCGTGAGGAGCACACACCACTTGGTCCAAGCCCAGGGTGGCATCCATGGAAGTACTGGTGCTTAGGTTGCCATTTTTCTTGGGGAAAATGTTTTCCAGGTGGCCATAATAACTATGGTGGAAGCATATCGTTCGTAGTCCTTTGTAATCCACAAGAAGCACTTGACTGTCAACTTCAATTTTTGACATTAGAGCTTTAAAGAAGTAAATAAGCACCGCTATTCGAGCAAAATTTCCCCTCTCTCCAGAAGCAATGTTATAGTCAATTCGTATCACCTTCATCAGGACCTCACCTATGGCTCAAAGCGCACTTTTTTGGTAATACTTTGCTAGAATACTGGGAATACATATCCAGGCCATAACCTGCGATGCATGGTGAGAAAGTAGGGAAAACTCAGATGCCTATGGTTGAATGGTAAGGTAGTGTCCAAAAATTACCAAGGGACCGCCTAGAAGTACCTCTTGGTAGTCTTTCTCATTATTCATCTTGGCAATGAAACAGTTGCCTTCCAAGTCTGTGAGTTGCACTGGCTTAAGAAGTTTCCAAATACTCACAACTTTGTAGTGAAGGTCATGGTATCTTATATTTCAACCAAGCATCTTTATGACCACCACATACCTCATACTATCATTGAGTAGCTTGTGGATTCTGGCATAAAATGAAATTGACGGGAAAGGTCTAGACTTGTCCACTATGATGTCTTTGTCTTGGAGAGTAAGCTCATTTTCATCCTCTTTTTGCTTTGATGTACGACTAAGGAGCATGTCCTTAAATGAGGGTGGTGTATCAGTCTCTGGTCCGGCTGTGGTCATTACAACGTCTTTACCAGCTGGAATTAGAGTTGCTTCATCTACTGACATTTCCTTATCAGAGGGGAGAATGGGATCATAAGAAAGTAAATTCAAGTCAGGCTAGTTTTGGGTGGTACGTATCTTTGTCTTCTTTGTTGATCGAGTGTCATCATGGTAAGGGGAGATTCGTCCTTCTCCTGAAGTTTCATGTTAATAAAGCGCTCTGTTTCTTGGATTTGTGTGCTTCCTTCACCATTGGCATTCTCATTAGATTTCCTATTAGGTCCTCTGACTACCAGGAAAGCCTAAGACATCGATAACTGGTTTTTTTTGTGCTACTTTCCCCAAGAGAGATGTCTTATGTAACTCATTGTTCTTGACTCTGTTTAGTTATGGATTCAGTATTGGCAACGATGTGAGTGAGCTTGCCGTTTCTCTCCCTAGATCGATCTCTCTATCTCTGTCATCGTTGTCTCATTTTCTATCCTCCGTTGAAGTGGCAATGGAGGCTCTTGCACGATGGAGACCGCTACATCGTTTTCTATCATCGTTCTCTCTCTAACCTCTCTCATATTCTCAACCTTTTCTAGGAGTCTATTTTTACCATACCAAACAATGGTCCTATTAATTATTTTTTATATATTCCTATATGCGAAGGTCTTATAAATTGTTGGTCCTAGATAAATGAGATTTACAATACAGTTTAACTATGAAATCTCCTACTGCCCATGTGAATGCAAAAAAAAAAAAAAAAGTTTTTGTGAGTGTTAATAATGCTCAAAGCTGACGCAATTAAATAATCATATCCAGAAGAGATTGTGTAATTTTGATTATTTATAATTTATAATTAAAGAGAAAAAGAAATTTCCTTTCAATAAATAATGGATTTTTATTTTATTTTCGATACTTTAATTTTAATAAAGAGTTAATACGATGCATAATTTACCCTCATTTGCTTGTGGTTTCTCAAATTAAATCTGAATCATTTTACCTCTTAATAGACTAAAATAAAAATGAGGGTAGATTATTAGAACCCGACATCATATTAATCTTAAAAAGAGATATAAAAATAGCTCAACTTGTGCCAACTCGATTCAATTTGGACCTATCATCAAGCTACGAAAAGATTTGGGCAAAGCATAATGATTAATCCCTCATTAGAAAATAAAAAAAAAACATAGGGAGGTCATCCTCATGACTGGTAAGAATAAGAGGAGCAGCATATAATTTCATCACGCTCATACTATTCTTTATCGCTGCACTTTTTTTGACTGTTTGTCAATTAGAATCTAATTTTAATACTCCTCAAAAGTTTTAAATATATAATCCAATTTGGAGTGAGTTTTGGTTTTGAATGTAAACTTTTTTCGTTTTATTTTTTATACTTCTTCGGGTGCTTTTATAAGAGTTCAAAATTCGAATTGCTTTGGTCCTTTATAATAGTCCAATAAAAGTTGTATTAACATTTAATGAGTCTTTTTTTCATGTTTGCCCCTCATTAATTATACATATTGCATTAATTAAAATATTAGCGATACTTGTATTTACTCTTCTCTTTCTCTCACATGCCCCCAATAAATAAGGGCATACTTAGAAAAAAAAATTATTTCAAACATACTTATTATTTTTAATTAATTTTAGCAGCTTTCTTAAACCACATAATTCGATTATCGAGCTCTTATAAACAAGACTAGAAAGAGTATTTATTATTCCTTCTGGATATTAATATAAAACATATTTACGTAATTTGATTAGATTAAGAAAGTTAGTTAAGTTAATTAATATGACATGTATTTTTTAAAATACCATAATCATCTTCATTAATTCCTTTCTTCTCTCTCTCTTTCTCAAGAAACAAAAAAAGGCACCGGGCATTGAACTGGTTGAGGTAGTGGTTCAAGGGTCGATCGGTCGGATTGAAGACAACTCGAGGTCAAACCGGTCTTGATTAAAATAATATAATTTAATTAAAAATATTTATATTTGATTATGAATATTTTTAGTTAAGTTTAAAGTTTGCTTTTAGGGTAATGGAGTACGTGCATTAAGGGTTATGATGAGTAATGAACGTGTATTGAGGAGCGGTTGAGGGATTATATCTAATTATATAATATTTTTTATAATAGTATACATTATATAATATTTTATTATGTTATATTTGATTACTTGAAACATATCAAATTAATTGGTCAAAATATTATATATTATATACACACATATAATATATAATATTTTCTCATTTATTCTTTTTTTTTTAAATTTTCATGGCATTGAAATTAAAATCTGCCCTTATAATTTAAAATTCACTTTTAAGTTTGTAATAAGATTATAAATCAATCATAATAAAACTACACCTTTTCCTCCGAAGGTTTTTCAATAATATTTTTAATTTTTAACCTAGATTCCAAATGAGTGCCGGCATCCTCTGTCGTCTTTATCGTTGACTTTATCTTCAATCTGAGATTGATCAATCATCGAAACAAAGTCATCTTTAATGTTAGGAGCTCAACAACAACGTTTCTTACTCTAATGGTTCCACAAAATCTTCAGGCTCTTATTCACGGTTTTTATCACTCACCTTTCTTCTTTATCTTCCATCATCTTCCTCCTTAGTCTTATGTTTTCATTTGTTTTCTCTTTACTCTTTCTTCTTTAGCGCCCTCCCTTTCCTCTTTACATTCTTTATCGGTCTAGATGCTTGGTTTTCCTGCTTCTTCAGCCTCTTTGTCGGCCTAGATCTCTCTTTTTTTAAAAAAGGCAAAAATAACAAATTGTCTCACCCACTCAAACTAGTTCAAGCAGTTTTTGACTGGGTCACCCTTGTTCAAAATGGTTTTTATCGGGTCACATGTCCTCCAGTTTAATCATCAAACCAGACTGGACAACAGTCCAATTCACCTGTTTTCCGCTTGAAACGGCCGATCCGGTCCGGCTACTTGTTCCATGCTCTTTCTTGATTATTGTTGATAAAGCATTAACAAAGGTAAATTAGGAAAATATTAACAAATATAAAAAATATGTCTTATATTTATGACTGATATCAACTATTTAAATATGTATTAATTAAGGATTGGAGTGAGTATTTTTTTTCAAACTAATTTGTCTACTGTATAAAATGGTATACAATCTAGGGTTAAATGGTAAAAATATTCATGAAATTTTTTTAAAATTGTGCTTGACACCATAAATAATTTTTGGGTGCAAATATATCAATAAAAGTTTTAAAGTGGAGAAAATGCCATCTTCGTTAGCTTAAGATAAAGTTTTGAGAATCTGAATAATTTTGTAATGGCTTGTATTTGCCTCCTCTGATATATTACTTATATAATATTACAGATGAAAAGGTGGATCCATGAAATTAGGATCTCACAAAATAGATACACAAAAATAGGAGCACATTACAATTACAGGTCCTAATATGTAGCATATATTATTCAAATGATAACAGCTTCTGCGTAGATAACAACTTCCTAGTATTGGGCTCTTTAGTCTCAATGTTGGGCCTGGGCCATTGGGTTTGTCTGATTGCTTTAACTCCCCCCTTCAAACTTGGACCCGGTGAAAACACAAGACCAAGTTTGCTACAGAAGGCCCAGAGCTTAGAATAGGAGAAAGCTTTGGTGAATAAATCTGTAACTTGCTCCAATGAAGAGATGTAGCGCACAATGAACTGGCCGTTTAGCACTCAATCCCTGATGTAGTATATGTCAAGTTCAATATGCTTCGACCTCACGTAGAAAACCATATTTGAAGCCAGGGACGCGGCGCTCAAATTTTCGCACTACACGACTGGGGGTTGTCTGAGATGAACACCGAGCTCGGAAATTAGGGATTGGACCCAGGCAAGTTCCGTTGAGAGGTTTGACAACACTCGATACTCAGATTTAGAGCTTGAACGGGACACCATCGGTTGCTTTTTAGCCGACCATGAAATTAATGAGTCTCCAAGATATACGCAATACCCACCAATGGAATGCCGATCATCTGGACACACGGCTCAGTCGGCGTCAGAGAAACCGTGGAGTGTAAGATGTGTGGTTGGCTTAATATGGAGAGCTAGACTCATGGTCCCAAGAAGATATCAGAAAACTCTCTTTACTGCCTTCCAGTGTACGTTCGTCGGACAGGAGAGATATTGACTGAGCTTGTTCATGGCAAATTTTATGTCCGGCCTTGTGTTTACCAGGTATTGTAAGCTTCCAATTGCTTGTCTGAAAACTGTTGAGTTGTTCATTGGAGTACTGTCGTCTTTAGAGTAGTGGGTATTTACTGTCATCGGTGTTGGAACTGGACTTGATTTTCCATGCCAAAACAATCGAGCAGGTCAGCGATGTAGCGTTCTTGTTTTAAATAGAGTCCCATGTCATCCCTGTAGGCCTTAATTCCTAAAAATTGGTGTAGTGTACCAATATTTTTTAGTGCAAAATGAGAGTTAAGTTGTTGTATAAATAACTCCAGGGCCTGGTTTGAGCTTCCGGTGACAATAATGTCATCCAAATAGACAAGTACAAAAATGACAAACCTCTTGTCTTTGATAAGGAAGAGTGATGTATCGCACTTAGAGTTTTGAAAGCCCCAGCGAACCAGTGTGGTCCTTAGTTTATCAAATCATGCCCACGGGGCTTGTCTCAACTCGTACAGTGCCTTTTTCAAGAGACACGCATGGTAAGGAAACTTAGATGAGACAAAACCTTCAGGTTGTTTTAGATAGACCTATTCTCGTAAGTCCCCATTGAGGAAGGCATTATTGATGACCACTTGTCTAATTTGCCAACCAAACGTGACTGCTAGAGTCAGTACAAAGCTCAGGGTTGCTGTTTTTAGGATTGGGCTGAAGGTCTTCGCAAAATCCACTCCTGGGCTTTGTTGAAAGCCTTTGGCTACTAGCTTGGCTTTAGGTTTAAAGATAGCTGTGTCTGGTGTTGGTTTTAGCTTAAACACCTACTTGCAGTCCACCACTTTTCTTCTTTCTGTCTTGGGAACTAGTATCCATGTCTGATTCCTAATTAGGGCATTATACTCATCACGCATAGCTTTCCTCCAAGCACTATTACTTAATGCTTCCTGGCTACTGTATGGTTCTTTTAGGGAGCTTATACTAGAGGAAACAATGCCAATACAAGGTAGTTTGGGTTTGTGAATTCCCGCTTTACTTTTAGTCACCATGGGATATGGTTGTATTGACACTATGGCATCATTTCTGGGACTGGAAGGAGAGTGAGTGGCTGTTATAGGTTCAGTTTGTGTTTGTGGTCCGGCTGATTCATTTTTGTTTGTATGTGTTTAGTCAGGATCCTGGATAGGTGAATTGGGCTCATCAAGGGAAGGTCTATCATGGGCTCGTGGTGTGCTCGTGGTGTTTGGATATGTGTTAGATGGAGATAAGGATATAGGCTGAAAGAAGGCAGTTGGGTGGACTACCGTTTCATCAGGTATCTTCTTCTTGTTGATAAAACCTGTGGAAAATGGAAATTCTGACTCATTGAACACTACATGTCTGGAGATGTATGTTCTACCTGCAGAATTCAAACACTTGTAACCTTTGTGAGAGTTACTATAACCAATGAAAACATATTTAGTTGACCTGAACTGTAATTTGTGATCATTGTATGGCCTTAGACATGGATAACAAGCTGTACCAAATATTTTCATATTGTTGTACTCTGGTTGTTTGCCTAACAAACGAAAATAGGAAGTGTCACCATTGAGGACACTTGTAGGTAATCTATTTATTAATTCAATGGCAGTATGGAAGGCTTCCTACCAGTAAAAAAGAGGCATTTTTGCTTCAGCTAACAGGGTAAGACCTGTTTCAACTATGTTTCCGTGTTTTCTTTCTGCCCTACCATTTTGTGAGAAAGTGTGAGGACAAGAGTGTCTAAAATGTATACCTGAATCACTCAATGCTTGTGTGAAACTCCTGTACTCGCCACCCCAGTCACTCTGAACAGTTTTGATCCTGTGATCAAATTGATTCTCCACTAGTCTCTTGAAATTCATAAATGTAGGTAAAGCTTCATCCTTTGTCTTTAAGGGATAAACCCAAAGTAGCAACTGAAATCATCTAAGAACAAGATATAGTAACGAAAATCAATCATGGAAGTGAGTGGGGAAGGTCCCCAGAGATCAGTATGTATCAACTCAAGTGGTTTAGTGCTATGAGAACTAGACAATTTAAAAGGGAGAGAGTGTGATTTGCCAAATTTGCATGACTCACAAAATAGTGATGTTTTATTGCTATTAGTAATATTCAGGCTATAACTGTCAATTAATTTATTCAGAATTCGATCATTTGGGTGACCGAGTCTACAGTGCCAATAAAATCTGCTAACATAATCTTTATTTCTTATCTGTTCAACAAGTTCAGCAACTTGAAATACCAAAGTTGTAGTACTAGCAGCACTAACACGTGGGTATTTGCTTATTTGGAACATGGCACCATTACTTGGATTTCCCGTGAGTAGTTTCTCCCCTATTTCCTGATCCTTCACAAAAACACCTTTAGTATTAAAAATCACATCAAGTTTGTTATCAGAAGCCACTTTGTACACACTTAATAGATTTTTCTTAATCTCTGGAGTGAATAGAACATTATGGAGCTTAACATTCTTATTTGGAACATTCTGAATGGTGGAATCACCAATTTTAAAAACTCCAAGCTTATGAACATCACCAACTGTAATTTTTATCTCACTATTTGTGTCAATAAGATTTTCCAGCTTGTTGACATCATTAGTTACATAGCTTGTTGCTCCGCTATCAAGGTACCAAGCATCATTAACTACTGATCCTGGTGTTGCCCAATAGGCTCGGTCAGAATTTGAGTTGGTGCCTGAATTTTGAAGTTTCTTGCCTCCGGAATTCCCTTTTCTGGAAAAGGGTACAAAGGACCTATCAAATCGATAAAAGCAAGTCTCTACAGTGTGCCCAAATCTCTTGCATAGTTGGCAGTGCGGATTTTCCTCATCATCGCTTTCATTATTGCTGAAACAGTTACCACGGCCCTAATTTCCTCTTCCTCGCCGTCCTCTAGATCTGCCTCCACGCCAGTTTCCTCTAGCGTTGGGACCTATATTAGATCGAGCTACATTTACCAAATTATTGCTTACTAAGAGATGAGTGAATTAGTTCAATTGTTCAAGCCGAGATTCGAAGGTATAAAGAGTTGTTTGTAACTCAATCCAACTGAGTGTATCTGCTTGATTGGACAGTTGAACGACCACAGCATTGTAGTCTCCGTCAAGACCAGCAAGCACCTGAATGACTAAATCAGGTAAGGAAATTGGGCTCCCGGCAAGAGTAAGTTGATCGGCTATTCCTTTAAATTTTGCAAGGTATTCTGTCATTTTCATTGTGCCCTTCCTTGTACGCTGCAGTTCTGAATGGAGTATGAGAAGACGGGATCTGTTTTGAGTCTCGGCGAGTTGTTTGGCAGCATTCCACAGGCCTGCAAAAGTTGATACATTCGTCATCTCAGCGGAGACATCAAGAGTCATTGTATTAAGGAGCCAACCAAATAATAGCTGGTCAGTTGATTCCCAGTCTTCAAAATCATGATTGACTTTAGTTTGATCCTTCTCAGATAAGAGGGCATGGTTTAGTGCCATTTATGAAGCCTTCGAGCTTATACCCTTTGATTATGGGTAAGACGTGGGTAAGCCATAGTGAATAGTTGGTCTTGTCCAACTTGACAGAACATATCAGAGTGGGAAAATTGTTTTTCTCAGTGGTTTTAGATAACAGTGATGTAGAGGTATGACTACTAGAATCACCAGTAGGGCTTGCCATGGCGTTTGCCTTAATTGGCTCTGATACCAAGATAAAGTTTTGAGAATTTGAATAATTTATTAATGGCTTGTATTTGCCTCCTCCGATGTATTACTTATATAATATTATAGATGAAAAGGTGGATCCATGAAATTAGGATCTCCCAGAATAGATACACAAAAATAGGAGCATGTTACAATTACAGGTCCTAATATGTAGCATATATTATTCAAATGATAACAGCTTCTACATAGATAACAACTTCCTAGTATTGGGCTCTTTAGTCTCAATGTTGGGCCTGGGCCATTAGGTTTGTCTAATTGCTTTAATTGCTCGTTAGGAAGCCTGTTACTTTTAATTTGCGGGTCCCATGAAATGCCACATGTCAACCCCCAGCATGTTCTTCATATCCGTACAACTCTCCCCCTCCTCTCTCTCACACCTTTGAACGCTAAAGTGTAAACGGACCTTGAACCATGAATGAACTGTGAACTCTGAAATTTGAACGGACCTCGTCTCTAAATATTTCCAGAACCTGGTTTGTCTTCACTCATTATGGCCCTTTTCTGCAGCTTCGTTTAGGTGCATGCATTATCTTATCTTAATTGTGACTAAATCCCAATAACAATAAGCTCGCAAAGTTTTCAAAACCCATGAACTCTCCTTTTAATTTGTTATCGCCTAGAGTTTGGATCTACGATTATGAAACCTACAGGAAGCTCTTCTTTCATCAATGCCTCTTATGGGCCCTTATTGGTGTTTCATAGAGAAACCGCACGTCACCTAACTCCTTTCAACCTACCAGCTCGGTGGCTTCACTCATGTTAGCTAGAAAGCAGGAGATGAAGAACCTCTTGGATTCTCTTCTTTGTGTCCGTTCAGAGTTTAAAGCGTGAGAGAGAAGAGAGAGAGAGCGGGGAAGACAGGAAGGGTGAGAGGGGGGAGAGTTGGACGATAAAAGAGAGAGAGAGAGAGGAGAGAACAGGGAAGGGTAAGATGGAGAAAGAGTGGGCTGAGATGTCATTTTTTTTCTTATTTTAAAACGTTCATAGGTATTATTTAGGAGGCCCTTGGATGCTTACAAGGCGTGAGAGAGTAGTTGCATAATTTCGTGTACCTATTTTAGACCTACTCGTGTTCGTCTCCATTTCACATGGTGTTTACTGAACACCCTTCTCTTAAATAATATTTGGGAGGCCCTTGGATGCTTGCAACACTCCAATATAATTTACAAGTAGTTTAAAAGGTTATTATTAGAGGCAAAAATGGAAAGTGATGCCAACGATCAGACAGAGATACTGTTATAACTAACTTATCTTAGTTTCGGTGAACTAGTTAAAAGCAGGTTAAATATATGATAGGGGAGGAGTAACTAGTTTCATTAATTTTAACATCACTGTGATAAAAAAAAATGAAATTTCAGGCAATAAGCACATAATTAGTGTTCATTGAATATGGGTGTTAAACCACATTGGCTGTGTGTGTATAAGTAAGATTTTCGCCTTTTAGCTTGCCAACTGCGTTACTTGGTTTTGTTGTTGGGTATTGTCCAAAAGTACTACATGTGTGAGTACATGTGCTTGTGCTGTTGCGGGTGATGCTTGTCGTCGTTGCTTGGTGGGGTCCCGTTGTGGGATCTCTCTAAGTCCCACATTGGCTGTGTGTGTGTGTTTGCTTTTATGTGTATAAGTAAGATTTCCGCCCTTCAGCTTGCCAACCGCATTAGTTGGTTTTGTTGTTGGGTATTGTCCAAAAGAATATGGGTGTTGAAAAAAATCTCAATACACACGTTAAATTTGCTTATTTAGCCTATAAAAGGTCCTATCCTCTTTTTATTAGATCATGAAATAGTTTCCATTACATTTTGATTGGAATTTTGAACATATTACTCCCTCTGGTTTTTAATATAAGACATATTGGGGAGTTCATCTTGGTCTTAAATATAACACATAGTTTTCATATTTGTCATCCTTTTCCTAATTTACTCTTATTGATACTTCCTTAACAATAATTAAGAGGGAAATGAAATAAGGGAATTATGAAACATGATTAGGGTATTTTAGAAAATTCATATCATATTAACTAACTTAAGTAGAAGGCAAAAAAAAAAAAACTAACTTAAGTAACTTCCTTAATTGATCTTATACTAGCACCACTCCCGGGTGGAAAAGTAATGCCTCTATTGATCCCTCTCTTCATTTTCTCTCTATTTAACCTCTCAGCCATTATATTAAGTTTTAATGATTGAGACTTATACTATTTATCGTAATAAATTTTCATTATATTTAATCCTATAACAATATTTTTATAAAATATTAAACTTGAACTATTGAAAATTGATCTAATTATGAAGACATTAAATATATATAGGGGAAATGATGACAGAGAGATCAGAGGAGATAAGATATTCTTCCCCCGTTGGGTTAATAGTATACATAGAAACAAATCATTTATACGATATAGTTTGGAGTTCAAATTAAACTATATCTTATCTCCAGAACTAGATATAGTATTTGAATACGTTTTTAGATTTTTCACCATTTTATTTCCAAACTAAGCCATTAGACTAATTTGATAGTTTCTTGCCAACTGCTAAATGGATTTTTTAATGCCAATTTAAACTATTAATTTTTGCAATTACTTCTTCCAATATTGCAGGGAAGAAATATTTAAGGAGTTACTAGCTTTGACATCAGTTTTTTATATTTTATATCTATAATTTTGTTTATAATTAAATTATCTTCATTATAACACAGCAATAAGTATTAAATAGCATCCAATATAAATAAGGGAAAATTGTTGGCCAAAAAAAGGGGAAAATTAATCTTTCAGTCATTAAATTTTCAACTCACTTATAACTCAGTCTCTAATGTTTGACTTTATATATAACTCAGTCCCTAATATTGATTGAGCTTGTCCTCTGTTTCTTGCTGGGCAGTCTAATTTTCTGGTGCCGTGTGGATTAAGCTTGGGTTCTATTAATAGCGGGGCAGTTTGGTTTTATGGTGTTGGAAGATGAGCGTGGTCCAATGGGTGAGTTTTACTTTTATATATATTTTATGTAAAATCCACATGGAGCTGAGTTGGATTCCCCATAAGATGACTAATTGCTGATTAATGATTAATTTTGGGGAGAATTACATTTAGGTCCCATAGAAGAGAAAAAATGAAGAAATGATCCCTGTAGATTGTAAAATGAAAAAATAGTCCCATTAACAACTCAATGAGCCTGTATTGACAACTCATTAACAACTCCAGGAACCTGTATTGACAACTCCATGGGACCATTTTTTTATTTTACAATCTATAGGGACCATTTCTTTATTTCTCCTCTTCTTTAGTACCTGAATATAATTCTCCCTTAATTTTGGATGTTAGCTAATACGAATTTTTGTGCATATAATTAATTTGACTAAAACTCGTAATCAACATAAGTTAATCGTCTAACTCTTTCCATTAGAATCCTAACAAGATATTGATTTCACAGTTGCAAAAATAGAGAATTGGTTAATCAAGTCACGTAAAATAAAGCTTAATATGGTCTTTACTTTCTGGAAAAAATGATCTTTGCTTGTACTATAATTAAAATTAGAAAAAAAATCTCCCTTTCAAAACATAAAAGAGAGAATCATTTAAGTATTTTAAGAGAAAATATGAGCACTCTGATACATTATGCATTCAACCATTGATATTAGAGTAAAATACATTGACTATTCCTCTGTTTTACCTAAATTATACAAACATCCCCTCTATTTTGAAAACATACATAGACCTCATTTGAAATTAAAATACAAGTTACAGAAATTTCCCTTATATATTTGATCATTTATTTCCATCCACTCAACCGTTAATTCACCGTTAAGTTTGACTATTAAACATTTATTTTGACCTAAATACCCTTTTTTCAACAAATGAATAAACATATATATATTTGCCTAAAAATAAATTTTTATATAAAAAATAATAATTCTAATACATGTATATTCAAAATTTCCAATATATTATAATTTTTTTAATTTTTATTATATTAGAGAATTTTTAAATTTTAAACTTTTATCATATTTATTGAAACTTATTTATTTATTATTCTTTTAAATGACTAAAAAATATGCCTTTCAAATGAAAGGCAAAGAGAAAAAGAAAAAAAATATGTTTTATTCACAATATGTTATTAATAATGTAAATTTGATACAATATATGATTTATATTAATCTTAAATTTTAATTTTTTAAATACATTTTTTGCACAAACATTTATAAACATGTTTATTTTAGTATGCATCTATTAATAGGAATAATCATATTTTTAATTAAGTTTGTTATGTCTACATTAATTAAATTAATTAAGCATTTATCTTAATATGAAAAAAAATTTAACATATAACTATTTACAAAAGTAAAAAATAAGTTAAGAAAAAGAAAAGAAAAACTCTTAAATTACTTATACAATTTTAGTCAAAATTAAGAAATTAGTAACAATAAAGGATAAATTAGTAAATAAAATTTATTTTAATATAAATTTTAATTAAAAAATAAAAATCCTTAACAGAGTTAACGGTTTGAACTTAAATATATGTTTTTAAAATAGAGGAGAAATCGTAATTAAGACAAAATACAAAAGATGTTAGAATATTTTACTCTTGATTGGTAGCTAGAATTGACACCAATCAACAATAATTCTCTCATTGCGAACTCCTGGGGCCCATTACATCCTTGAAATTATGTCACACGCTTTAGGGCCTGTTTGGCAACGCGTTTTAACAAGAAAAAAGTCCAGTAGCGGCCAAAAGCCCAGTTGCTGCAAGTTACCTCCGTTTGAGAATGCGTTTTATTTTGCTGTGCTTATAGAAAAAACGTAGCTTCTCCTTGAAGCTGAAAATCAGAGCTTTTGACTGAGAAAAAAGGAGCTTCTCTAGTAAATAATACACAACAAGATCCTTTTTTTTTGGCAACGAGCTAGACTTTTTTTTTTTGTGAAGCAAGAATTACCTTAATATATCCATGCTATTAATACTTATATGTAGTATTTATCACAACATATAATTAAACTTTTTTTATTTTATCAAATTTTATTTATATTTTATAACTTCAATTATCATAATATATACAAATAATATTTATATAAGACCAAATTATCATAATACTTATATGTAGTATTTATCACAGCATATAACTGAAGCTAGACTTATAAATAGGACCACATTTTTTTGTTAAAAAAGACTTCTAAATAGGACCAGAGTGATAGTATTCAATAAGATTTATGCTCTTTTCAGTTATTTTTCATCTTAACAGGCATTTTAAACGCTAATCCAAACAGGTTTAACGTTAGGAAAAAAGTCACTTCTGCCACCGTCAATCCAAATACAAATCACATCTATAATCTAACTTTTTTTTTATCTGACTTTTTCAAAAGCCCGTCTGTAAAAAAAGCTCATTCTCCACTGCTAATCCAAACAGGCACTTAGAGTTTCTTAGAATCAATGTCTTACAATATTAAATTATTACTCAGTCCTAAATATAAAATAAAATAAATTTATTTTTGAAAGATTAAAGAAGCTCAATTAATTACTTAATCATATAACATGTTGTGTATCCTTAAATTATATATCAATTTATAAGTTAGACAAAATAGTTTAGATTAAAAATGACAAATATAAATATTTTAAAGTAATTTAATTAGCTTTCCTAATATCTCTAAAAAAGTCAACTATGTCTTATATTTAGGACCAGAGGGAGTACATGTTATACCACTATATTTATTCTTACAACCTTTTGTCCTCAATATAATATTCAATTTGAGAAATTAAGAAAAGTAAATAAACTACTTTAAAATATTTATATTTATTATTTTTCTCTAAACAAATTAGTATAACTTGTAAACTGATATATAATTTAAGAGTAAAATACTCTAACCTCCCTTACGTTTTGTCTTAATTACACGGACCTCCCCTCTAATTTGAAAACATACATTTAAGTCCAAACCGTTAACTCTGTTAAGGATTTTTATTTTTTAATTAAAATTTATATTAAAATAAACTTTATTTACTAATTTATCTTTTATCGTTACTAATTTCTTAATTTTGACTAAAATTGTTTAAGTAATTTAAGAGTTTTTTTTTCTTTTTCTTAACTTATTTTTTACTTTTGTAAATAGTTATATGTTAAATTTTTTTTCATATTAAGATAAATGCTTAATTAATTTAATTAATGTAGACATAACAAACTTAATTAAAAATATGATTATTCCTATTAATAGATGCATACTAAAATAAACATGTTTATAAATGTTTGTACAAAAAATGTATTTAAAAAATTAAAATTTAAGATTAATATAAATCATATATTGTATCAAATTTACATTATTAATAACATATTGTGAATAAAACATATTTCTTTCTTTTTCTCTTTGCCTTTCATTTGAAAGACATATTTTTTAGTCATTTAAAAGAATAATAAATAAATAAGTTTCAATAAATATGATAAAATTTAAAAATTATATAATATAATAAAAATTTAAAAAATTTATAATACATTGGAAATTTTGAATATACATGTATTAGAATTATTTTTTTATATAAAAATTTATTTTTAGGCAAATATATATATATATGTTTATTCATTTGTTGAAAAAAGGGTATTTTGGTCAAAATAAATTTTTAATAGTCAAACTTAACAGTCAATTAACGGTTGAGTTGATGGAAATAAATTATCAAATATGTAAGGGAAATTTCTGTAACTTGTATTTTAATTTCAAATGAGGTCCATGTATGTTTTCAAAATAGAGGAGATGTTTGTGTAATTTAGGTAAAACAGAGGGGTAGTCAATGTATTTAACTCATAATTTAATTATACACATAAGTATTTTAAAAATATCATATAATATATACTTATAATTAAATAATTTATTTAATTTCTCCAAATTATTCACTGGAGTGTTATATTAAGGATCGAATAGTATATCATGGAGAGTTGCAAATGGAGAAAATATCTCTTTCTGGAACGATGTGTGGGTGCCACATTTGGATAAGCTTCAGAGTTTAGTAACCCATGCATTGCCTAGAGAGGTTATTGAATGGAGAGTAGCTGACTGTATAACTCCCTCTGGACAATGGGATATGAGTAAGTTTGTTCACCTACTCCCAGCACATGTATGTACCGCTATCAGACGGGTTAATATACGTCAACTAAATGGGGAGGATTTCCCAGCATGGAGATGGTCTTCTGATGGCAATTTCTCCCTTAGCTCTGCTTACAAATACATGGTGGAAACCCCACGGGCTCACACTAAATACCGATGGAAATGTGTTTGGAAAATGAAGGTCCCTCAAAGGTACCGTACTTTCTTGTGGTTGTGCTTTCATGGCCGTTTAATGACGAACATGGAACGATTCCATCGTGGTTGTCATCCTACGGGTAATTGTGAAGTATGCCATAATGCAAGTGAGTCAATACTCCACGTTCTACGGGACTGCCCGACCATTTCTGAATTTTGGAATAGTTTCTTATCGCCAAGTTGGCGGGATCAATTCTTCGGCATATTGGATAGAAATGACTGGCTTGCATGGTGTATGGAGAGAAAGGATGTTGTACAGGGTTTTGAGTTTCGTCTCTGGTTTACCATCTTATGCCGTTATATCTGGTTGGCTCAGAATGACCGATGTTTTAAAAACAATTCTTTGAGTATAAATGCCATTTTAGCCCGTGCTCGTGCATGCTTAGCATGGGGTAGTACAAGCCTGTGTAAATATCATGATGAGAAAGAGAATTGTACACACTGGAAACCACCTCCGCCTAGGTGGGTGAAGATTAATACTGATGGATCCAGGAGGGAAAACTTAGGGATGTGCACTTGTGGTGGTGTACTGCGAGATCATGATGGTGAGTTTTTGCTGGGGTTCATGTATCGAATTGGCCAAGGGACGGTGGTCTCTGCTGAAGCATGGGGTATATTGTGGGGTCTTAAAATTGCCTGGGATAAAGGATACAGACAAATTCTGATTGAGAGTGATTGTTGTGAAGTCATGGAACTTATTCAGGCAACGGTGTCTCAAGAACACCCAGATTTTCAACTTATCATGGAGATTCGTACGTTGATGGATCGTGATTGGGAAGTCGAACTGTTACATTGTAATCGTGATGTTAACACAGTTGCAGATGCTATGGCAAAGGAGGCGTGGAAGATGGCGTTGGATCTCCATATCACTGAATCACCTCCTGTAGTTATTAATAGTTTATTACTTACTGATCAAAATAGGTCGAGATCGCAAGTTGACTCAGGAGGATAGCTTCTGAGGTGTTTGTAGTTTTTCATGTACTATAAAAAAAAAAAGATTAGACTTTAATGTTTTCCTCTCTTGTCACTTCAATTCAAAAAAAAAAAGATTAGACTTTAATGGCTTTAGAAAAAATACTCCTGTGCTCCTTCTCCCAATCATTGCCATCAATATATATATATATATATATATTCAATAATGCTAGCTTCTTCTTGATTGATCCAAGTGTAATGTCCATATCATCAATATAATTGTTCTTATTATGTTTAGCTCTTGGTTTCAGAAAGAAGAGTAAGCAACCCATATAAATAATCGAGCTGGCAATGGGAATAGCTCAAAAGCTTGAAGTAGATGTTTTAGTTCAATGTTCTTTTTTCATAATTTTCCTGCATTAAATACTTCGTTTACTTTTTCAGATTTTAATCACTTCATATTATTAATCCAATATTGGTTTGGTTTTCCCATGTAGTCTCAACTCTCTTCTTACAAATTTTTCAGATTTTTCAATTAAATAAAGAAGCTGTTTGGTAGGATAATTGGTTGAATCAAATATATTTATTTATTTATTGAATAAACCATTTTTATTTCATGGGCTAAATTCTTCTGCTCGCACGCACGGGGTGATATACTGATATGTCTTGTTATCTTTTATTTTATCTACTCACTCACTTTTCTTTATTTTATATCACTCATAAATTATCAAATGCAATTCCACTAAAATTAAATGTTAAAAGTGACTATTTCTTTTTTTCAAAAATGTAGACTGGACGAGCAAAAAAATTGTCAAAGCTAGTTAACGCTCTTTTACCGGTTACAAAAGCCAACCAGCTTCCTCGGAGCAGAGATTCAAGGATTACCAATCCATTTCAGATGAAAAATTACATAAATGACTCAGAAATGAATATCAAATAATTAAAAATGCATTTATATTATATATATATATATATATCACCCCGCAAATTTATTGAGTTGCCGAATAATATTTTTAGCTTGAGCCACACCATTACTCATTGCAAGGAAAATATAAAACAAATTGTGAGCAAAATTTTCAGTCACTGTGTACTTTAATTCGTCAATGAGCTTGAACGAGGAACAGAACAAAAAGCAGAGGCTCCGCAGAGTGCAAGGCTAAGAAAAGTGGTTAATCCGCCGCTCTTTGTTATATCCGCCCTCCTCTTCTAACTCCCAACGGACTTCTCGAGGTTTTTCCCTTCCTCTCTTCAAAACACCTCTCAGTTTTCTCCCCAATCTTCCCTCGCATCACTCTCCCCCTTTCGCCATTTCCATTACTCTCTCCCTCCCTCTCTCTTCATTTCTCCAAAATGCAATCCTCTCTATCGCTCTCTTTCTCTCACAGCTCCGCTGCTCCCGCCATTTCCAGACCACCCCATTATTCTCAGTGTTTCGCGCTCAGTGATAATGTGAGGCTTTTGGATTTCCGCTTCTGCGGTTTAAGGCGCGAGGCTTTAGGATTCACTTCTCTTAAGCTCAGCGATAACAATCGTAGAGTGCAGCTCCCTAGCCGCTGGCACTTCAAGAAAGTAGCGGCTGCGTTGTCCGACAATGGGGCTCCTCCTAAATCGTTCGATTACGATTTCTTGATTATTGGGGCCGGCGTTGGAGGCCACGGTGCGGCGCTTCATGCCGTCGAGAAGGTAACATGAACGGATTGATTCAATTGGTGCTGAAATGGGGTTGTAAGTTTCGAATTCAGTGGAACTTGCAATTATAAAACCATATTCACTTCTCAGATCTCAACTCAGATTGGTATTGAATAAAAGTAGGGACTTTGATAAAGAAGGCAGCCTGCTTCTGTGCCTATATTTATTCGAAAGCTGATTTGTGCTGAACTGAAAAATTCAGCTAGATTACGTAGCTGTTTTAAATCTTTCCTTTCATCAGGCTTACTTAATAATGAATCATTAACTGATTTCACTTTCGTTACATACTCACATAAACGAATCTTCCCAAACAAAGTGAAATCATTATTTTGTTGCTTAAGTTGCTTTTATTTACTGAGATGTCGATTTTGGTAGAGAAGTAAATGTTAAATCAGCCTGCATTTGAATGCTTTCTTTAGAACGACTTTCTTGTATATTGATTTGTTTTAATTAATAAGCTCAGCTCAAGTAAACTATGCAAGAGAAATTGAAATAACATGGTGGTGGCTACAGGGTTTGAAAACGGCCATTGTTGAGGGAGATGTTGTAGGAGGAACATGTGTAAATAGAGGCTGTGTACCTTCTAAAGCTCTTTTGGCAGTTAGTGGACGTATGCGTGAACTACAAAGTGACCATCATTTGAAATCCTTCGGCTTACAGGTAAAAACAATATATAATCATGTTTTACTAAATTTGAAGATATCACTGTGTTGCAGTGTGATTAGGAGATATTAGCTTCACCATCAATTGTTTTGCCGACATTATTTATTTCAGGTTTCTGCTGCTGGGTATAACAGGCAGGGAGTAGCTGATCATGCTAATAACCTTGCTTCAAAAATCCGGAGTAATTTGACCAATTCATTAAAGGCACTTGGAGTAGACATACTTACAGGTTTTGGAACAATTTTGGTAAGTGATATATTGTGTTATGAGCAATCTTCCGTTTCTGTTATGGTCAATTTGGAAAGATCAGCCACGTTTTCATTAGCAAAGGCTTGGCCAGTTGACCTTAAATCATGAGGCTGCAAAACGTGGCTGTGTACGTTTTTGTTTACCACCTCATTTATGAATCCATGCAGGGTCCTCAAAAGGTGCAAGTTGGTTCTTCAAACAACATAGTAACTGCAAAAGATATAATCATTGCAACTGGTTCCGTTCCTTTTGTTCCCAAGGGCATTGAAGTTGATGGTACTATTTTATCTTTTTCAACACAATTTTTTCCTCGTTCCTTTTTAACTTTGCACAATTCTGCAGACTTAGGATTTAGCAGGTTTGTCATTCAGCTATTAGATATACTGTGTTTTACTGAACTTCTCAAGTCTGCATTGAGTTCGATAATAGTGCTATAGATAAGTACAGCCATCTTGCAATGGTGAATCAGAGTTGATTAATACAGTATCTGACTTTCCAACTTTTTTCTATTGATTGAGATTTTACATGATAAAAGAGGGTATTGGAATATGCATATTGGGACGTAAGAGGCTATTGGAATATGCATCTTGAGATTCCTATGCTGGATAGGAAGAGTCTCGTTCAAATACCAAAACCAAAAACTGATTATTCAAATTTCCTGTCTAAAATTGCATAATATACAGCATATGATCAAGCACATGTCTTTTGAAAGTTAGGAAAAAATGTGTGTCCACAAATAATTCTCAATCACAGTAGGCCTGCACAATATTTCAACTTACACTTGAGTCACCTTTTCCATTGGTGACAGAGGTTTTACTTGTTCTTTTAATATCCTGTGAAAATTACATCGGATTATAAGCAACTTGACCTGAATGCCCTGTGAGTGAAATACATATAAGCATATGACGAAGGAATCACAGAGGAAGATAGCTTATGGATGGCAGGAATATTATTAAAGAAAGAAGAATGATAATTCATTATCTTTCTGGTGGGTTAGAAAATGGAAAGTTAGACTGGGGGTTCTGTTGGTCCTTTGATTGACTGGCCCCTTCCCTATCCATCACCTTAGGCCAAAGATCTTGTAACCCTGAAGTAATGACATGGCAGTATCACCATCATATTCCTCCTATCCCTATGAAGCAAAACTTCATTAATGTTGTAAGTGAAGATGTCTGAGTGATGATGTGCATATTCAAGCAGTTGAGTGGAAAGACGGGGGAAAATACAGACAAGAGATAGCTCAACTGAGTAGGAGGAAAGTGAGGGTGGATCTGTCAAAAGCATCACACACAAGAAAAAGAGGGAAGATTCAAAGTAAATAGGTTTCGAGGGGAAAGAATCACTTGCTTATGAAGGTGTACCCTGAGCACAGGAGAGACATACTGAAGAATCACAGTTGTGAGTGTGCTGATGAAAAATATTATTGTGATTGTGATTTCAGACAGAGATGTTGGTGATTAATCCTGAACTGCATGGAAGGCCATTTCAACTTAAACATTCAATTACTGCAACTCAGGAAGCTATGACAAATTTGTCAGTCAACTCCTCAGGCAATATGCCGCTAACCTAGGTTTAGGACCTTTGTTATCATTGGAAGTGAACATAAAATAATAGAAAAGAATGAGAATGAGAAGAAAATTTTAACTTTTCAGACATCTAACTTGTAATTTAGCTGTCTTTTAAACATAGGATATTAAAAAAATTAGCTCTTTGGACTCAAAAGTTATTGAATAGGATGTTTGGTGAACCGTGTATTTAAAAAGTGGATTGTTCATAAAGCACATTCATGTAATGTAATCGATGTAACTAACCTCACCTAATGGGATAAAATTTATCGTTGTTAATCTTGTTGTGCTCTGTGTCCATCTTGAGCAGCCCTTATCATCACTCTAATCTTCAACTAGTATAACTCTTGCTGTTGCCTAAAGTTTTCATCTTGTATCTTGTATTCCATTTTCTGGTTTCTTCTTGTCCAATGTACGAGTTAAGGAATAATGACTCCATGGTTGCTTTTTAAGAGTATTTACTTTGTAATTACCTGCAGGGAAGACTGTGATTACCAGTGATCATGCGCTCAAACTGGAATCTGTTCCTGATTGGATAGCAATTGTAGGAAGTGGTTACATTGGCCTTGAATTCAGTGATGTCTATACTGCTCTTGGAAGCGAGGTAGATCTTGTTTGGGTTACTCTATTTGTTCTCCGTTACTCTTCCTTCTGCAGTGAGTAAAAATTCCAAATAGCTGAACCTAGGTTTATTTATAGGACCAAAAAAATCTATGTAAAATCATATACTTCAGTATACTTCTTATAAGCACAAGAGTTGGCAGATAATTAATTTATTAGTTGTACAAGTTGTTTAGTTAGCAATGACGTGCTCTGCAGGTTACTTTCGTTGAAGCCTTGGATCAACTTATGCCTGGATTTGATCCTGAAATTAGCAAGTTGGCTCAAAGGGTTCTGATAAATCCCCGAAATATTGACTATCATACTGGAGTTTTTGCCTCCAAGGTAACTGACTACAAATTGTAATTGCTTGATTGAATCTTTGTTGGTTGGTTATTTTAATGTGTAATACTCATTTATTTTCTATAGATCACTCCTGCAAGGGATGGGAACCCGGTTATCATTGAGCTCATTGATGCAAAGACCAAGGAACCAAAGGACACTTTGGAGGTGACATGGCCTTTTCCTTTAAGTTACTAATTTTCTCACTTTGCTTGAACTGTTAAATTTCCTCCCAGAAAAAATGAACTGACCAGATTGAGTTAATTGTCAATGAAATTAAATTTTCTAAAGCCAATAACAGGTGTATTGGCCATCAATTAACCAATATTAGCTTGAGTTAGAGCATGTAGGGGGAGGTAGGTTCACAATTCAAATCTTAAGCGCTGATGTATAAACAGATCATGTGGTTAGTCTTTTACTTCCCCTTCCCCCTTTTCTAATGGCATATAATTGGTCATGCATTGCTTCAGAGACTTGTTGCTTCAGCATCCCTGTTGAACATGTTATTGTGAACCAAAATCTTTTAACATTTTGTCTGGCTTTATGAGTGTGACGCCCCAGTTAAAATCTATAATTCACATTGATGACCAGCCTTTACTTTATATCTGTTTTTTTTTTTCCGGTTTGCATATTTAATCACTCTTGGATATGTTATAAGCTCCCAATGCTGGTTCACTGTAGGTGGATGCTGCACTAATAGCAACTGGAAGGGCTCCATTCACACAAGGACTTGGCTTGGAAAATGTATGTCTTTCCAGTTCCAATGTTTACAATGTATTAGTTTCCCTGAAGGAAGTGATTAAACAATTTTGTTGACTTTGTTCCTTCAGATTGATGTTGCAACACAGCGTGGTTTTGTTCCTGTGGATGAGCGCATGCAAGTAATTGATGCAAAAGGAAATCTGGTTTGTTCCAAGTATCTTATCTAGAAATGATTTTTATCCAGCTGTGACCTGTGGTTACTGAAACAAGATATGGAATGATAGGTGCCTCATTTATATTGTATTGGTGATGCAAATGGCAAGATGATGCTTGCTCATGCTGCCAGTGCTCAAGGAATTTCAGGTAAGTGCCTAGGTGGTAATATAGTTTTGCTACTAACATTTGAGTCTTTGGCTCCCATTTCACCTAAATAAAGTAACTATCTTACAGTGGTTGAACAAGTCACTGGAAGAGATTATGTGCTCAATCATTTAAGCATCCCGGCTGCTTGTTTCACTCATCCTGAAATCAGCATGGTCGGATTGACGGAGGTATACATTGAACCTTTTTATTTTGAACATGCGTGTCACTTTTATCAGTAGATCTCAATTCAGTCCTCTTTCTCATGTATGGTTGGTAACTCTGCATCTCCCTCCAGCTCTCCCACTCTTTTTCCTTTGTGTTCGATGATAAAATCTCGGCTCAATTCCTTGCCTTCCAATCAGATGAACTAATGAGGTATAACCAAATATATAAATTTGCAGCCTCAAGCAAGGGAGAAAGGTGAAAAAGAAGGGTTTGAAGTAAGCGTTGCCAAAACAAGTTTTAAAGCTAACACGAAGGCCCTGGCAGAAAATGAAGCAGAGGGTCTTGCCAAGGTTATGTTTCTGTATTCCTTTTAGTTTCCCTGTACAGAAGACTATTTTCACATTAAATACTGCTAATGAGTTATCTACCAAGGAGTTTCTATCACGATACAAGGAAGTTATTTGCCCTTGTACGAATTGAGATTCCTGCTTTTCTTGATCTACATCATTTTCATTTTCCTTGAGATGCATTTTTAATATCCTCACCCAGCTCTGTGGATATTTTTCTTTTGGCCTAAAACCCAGCTTCATGGATTGCTGAATGTCATTTATACTGTTTTCATGCAGCTGATATACAGGCCTGACAATGGAGAGATACTAGGAGTTCACATATTTGGGCTGCATGCTGCAGATCTTATCCATGAAGCATCCAATGCAATCGCATTAGGGACACGTATTCAGGTGAATTTTCCTTCCTTAACCACCATTATATACACACTGCATGTGGTTATAAATGATTGCGCAGTTACATGTTCATCTCTGTTGAGATATTGAGATATTGATTGCATCTTTAGAGTCACAGTTTCTTATTCTTGTTCATGTCTGTTCATAAACTTACCTGTTAATGTCTCCAAAAGTTTTGCAGTAAGATATGCTTGAACTTGTTTGTGGTAAAATGCAGGACATAAAATTCGCAGTTCATGCTCATCCAACTTTGTCTGAGGTGCTTGATGAGCTATTTAAATCTGCAAAGGTGAGCCTTCCATTTTCCTCTCCCTATATCATAATGAGCATAGCGAATGTAGCCTCCCTTGTTCTTTTTTGCCGCATGGTGATGCCTTGAGAATGTAGTTGTTAACAAAATTTCCTTTTGGACCAATCCTGTCAACCAAAATAAGTGACCTGCTTCACCTTAAAGTTTTCTATGTAACTTGAGATTTTTTAAAGTTCCTCTCTGGTACCATTCCAAAACACGTGAAATCTTCATTCTCTGATGCCTCATAAAACATCGTTCTAGTGTATAGTGCCTCTGAAAGCACACAAGGAATTTTCTTTGCAAATTTTCCCGACTTCAAAGTTCTATTTGCATATAGAAAAAGAATAGTTGAAATGCACACACACACAGATACAGCTGATTCATTCTGCCCTGTTCATTAATACACCCCTCTTCAATTACTGAGGCAGGTCAAAGCACAGGCTTCTAGCCCAGTAAGTGAAACAGTTGCAGTCTAATCTTCAGGGTATAAATTTTTGAAGAAATTTGCTTGTGATAGGGAGTTCCAAGATGTTGCCCATCTTCAGACATAGGACATGAGCACATTAGCAGACCTGTAAAAGAAGAAAACTACTCGCGGGAATCAGCCAACAGCTTGAGAATGGATGGGCGCCATATATTATTTGTTTTGATATTTAATTTAATAAGTTTTATTCGTGGCTGTCATAATTACATATGTTCATTAATATTGCGTTCTATAAACTTGTTCACCTCTTGAATTACGGTGATAATTTCCCGAGAGGCCTTTAGAGCAGCCTATTAATGTTTTGTGGTACTTTAGTTTTGAAGCCACTTAAAGCATATGCTCGATTAAATGTTTTCTATTAATCTCTCAATATATAAGATTTGAGCAAATGATATATGGAAAAATATAGTTTTATGTTTCTGTTGGCAAAAAAAAAAAAAAAAAAAAAAGTTTTATGTTTCTCAGGAAATCAGATTTTTAGTAGTTATCCTATAATGTACTGCACCCAATCCCTAATATAAGATCTTCCTTGTAGAACAAATTGTTGATCTTATATTAAGAATGGGAAATATTATTTTATTTGTGTTCTAGCGTCTATCCTTTTGCTAACAAGTATTTAAACGCATACAAAACTATCCACATGACATCAATTGCATATGTCGAGTGGTCTGCGGTCTGATATTGTTGTGGGCTTGAACTCAAATTGTATGTATGAAAGGAAAACTCCATCAATTCAGTCCAAATAAAATAATCAGTATATATAGTTTAAAGAGTTAAGGAATTAAAATAGCCATTAATTTATACAAAAAAATGTAAGAGTAATTATAAATTGTTTTGGATGCCAAAAAAAAAAAACCTATAACAATCCGTTAATGATCTGAAACATCAAGTATTTTTAAAGAAGGGTTAATGTACTAAAATAACTATTAACTTATATAAAAAATAAATGCAAGCTTGCAAACTTGTGTTAGGAATGGATTCCTTCCCTCTTTCTCCATCCCTCCACCTTCCTTCTTTTTTCTCCCAGTTTTCGTCATTCTCACCAAAATTAAAAAACGTAGCTTCTTAAAAATTAATTCACTAGTTTTTCTTTAAATTTTGTATTATATATATTTTTGTATCTAAAAAAATTTTATGGTTATTTTTACATTTTTAGCATAAGTTAATAGCTCATTTTAACCCCCTGTCCTTGGGTTTAGCTGGTGAAGGGGTCAAACACTCTTACCAATGGGAGAGGGTTCGATCCCGAGGAAGTTCATTTAGTTGTGGTCCAGTCAAGACGTTGGGGGAGGCATTCCAACTTGAAGCCCTGCCCTTGGATCATGGGTGAACCTAACTCCTTTCCTAAAATTTTTTCATCCAAAAAAAAAAGCTCATTTTAGCACCTTGACTCTTTATTGAAAAGGCTCAAAGTACCTGACATCTGAGATATATATTTTTTTTTTGCCAACAATACATTTGAGATAATTAATTCTATGGTCACTATTGCCTCCTTTTATAATATTTATAGTTATTACACCTAAAAAGTTTATGATTACTTTTATATTTTTAATATAAGTTAATGGCTATTTTAATACTTTAAACATAATTTATATAGTTAAGATGTGGAATAATCCTATCTCAGCCGTTTTTTTTGTTACTAGTCCATAGCTTACACTTATAGTTAATGCATGTTTGAATTAGCAGTAGAAGCTGCTTTTCTAACGTGATTTACGATACACGAGATAAATTTATAAGAAGAATTTTATCTCAATTTACGTGACCATACTTTTTCACCACTTTCTCAAAGTGACCCTTAGTTGTTATTGATGCAAAAGAATCAATTTAACCCGCAACAGCAAATTAATAAACATTTCGATTCTTAGTTTGGTAATTGCAAGTCCTATTGGTCAAAAGCCTTGGGAGCTTGAAGGTCAAAAGCCTTGGGAGTTTGAAGGAGTAAGTGCATGTTTTGGTCACCCCAAAACCATAGTTTTGAAATCCTTTTCTGTATGTCGAAACGAAACCTCTTTCATATATTTGACTTGTAAATCAAAAAAACACTTCTAAAATACTAAAACAAACAGGCACTAAACTTAGTACACATTTGTTTTAACTTTTTAAAAATGCTTTTACCAATTATGAATAAAGTATATGAGAGAACTTTTATCTTTGAAAAAAATGTTTAGAAAAGTGCTTTCTTGGGTTTATCAAACAAGCTAGTGTGTTTGAATTAACTTTTGACAATAACTTCTTAGATTTACGAGATAAATATATGAGACGAGTTTTATCTCAACTTGCGAAAAATAACTTCCGAAATCATGGTTTAGGTATTTCCCACACACACCTGGAAGACAAACCACCTTGAAACATGTAGAAAATTCTACTATTGCCGGGTCCAACAATTAATATCCTCAATCTTCATGCCTAAATCATTTACAGCGTCCACTATCTCTAAACGACACTAATATTATTTTTATTATTAATATTTTTAATTTTAATTTCTTTATAGCTAGGCCATCAAACCCATTGAATAGTCTTCGTTCACATCATTAAACTTTAAAATCATTGCCAGAGTGTTTCAAGGCTATATAATGGCAAACTATGTAAGCAAATACATTCGAAAGTCGCACACAGCATGCCTGGGCAGAAGTGGCTTAAAATTGGACCAACCCAAACAAACTTGGATCAAGAATCCGTTTCTAATTCCGGTTCCACAATCAGAGTTCTTGCGTACCAGTACTTTCAGTTACATGGGATGATACAAATCCAGCTTAATATTCAAATTTCAAACCTAATATAGAAACATGCAGGGATATATCCATCATGCTCCTACAAGTAACTTTTAAGACTAGACAAATGAAAAGAGATTATTCAATCGAGACATCAACACTGACAGGATGCATAAACCAACACAAGCAACGAAAGAAAGCACAAGCACCTTGAAAATCAAAGTGATGATCGAATTGAAGAGTTTTAAATAGAAGATAACAACAATGCTGTATTACGAAGCTAGTGCCATCTGTTCGAATTGATCAAAACACAGGCGAAAAGGTTTAAGCTCGCTATACTACTGATAAAGGATAAATTGATTAAAAACAAAAAAGATGCCACGCTACAACAAGAAACCTAATTTGTAGCTCCATGAAAGAGTGCTCCCTTACTCTTCCTCCGAGGCTGTCTCAGCAGCCTTGTTGTTATGCTTCCTGGCATACCTCTGGTTCCTCAGAAATTTGGGATCCATCTGCAATAATTCCCCCATAAAAGTAAATCAAAAAACCACAATACTTCTCCTTAAATGAATATCATCAGAAGTTTGATATTACCAAACAAAAAAATTGAATGGATAAATAAAATTGTACCCCTTTGGTGGAAGTATGGCGGTGCCTCTTCGGCTTTTTGATGCCATTCTTGTGGGCCTTGTAGGACTGGTTGTGAGCTGTGTGGTTCTTCGACTTCGCCATCTCTGCAATCAAAGCACACAAAATTCAACATTCGATTGAAAAACGTGTAAATGAAACACGGAGATCATGACCGGTAGTGATATGAGTGATTCGAATTTCGAAATTACGCACCGAAATACAAAGGAGATGTGATAGTCCGGCTCGCCTAGGGTTTTCAGAGGAGGAAGAGAAGATACAGATGACCTTTTATACCCGATCTTAATACTAAGCCCTAGCATGGACTATATTTGACACCTTAGTGACGATAATGACCTTGGATAGTAAACAAATGGGCCTGATGGACTGAATTGGGTTTATAATGAATCAACTCTCAGCCCAAGCTCTTTGGCCCAATAACTACCATTCGGTCGTGAACTTCACGGGATACTTTCCTTTGCCTCCTAACACTCACAAGAAAACCGTTGAAACTTTAAAAACCGCTCTGTTATTTTTCCTTCTCAGTTTCTCCATATCTTCTTCTTCTTGTTCTTTGCAAAACCACAAATTAAAGGCATGGGTGAGTCAGAAGAACAAGGGGTGAGTGGTTCATACACGGGTATGCAGCTGCAAGGAGGGTCTTCGTCGTCATCGTCCCCGCGGTCGCCGAGAGGAGGAGGAGCGTGGAGGGTAAACAAGGAAATTACACTTCCTGTTCTGATGGCATTGAAAGAGAGCTTGGAAGCAGAAATAAAACAGGTTAAGAGTCTGATAAATATGGTAAGTGGAGAGGAAATTTTAGCAGAGGAGGATGAGGAGGGTGATCAAATAGCTTACCAGCGAGAGATTCAGAGAAAAGCATTGGCAGATGAACAAGAAAGGAGCTTGGAATTGCAGATGCAGATAGAAGTCATGAAACTTACTCTTTCATGTGGCTTTAGTTCTGGAACTTCCTCTTCTTGAATCAATCAAGAACATCTTACAGTAGTACATATTTTTGGGAATCTTTCTTTCTTTTCTGAACATTACTTTGCATCTCCCTGTCAAATTCTGTTACTATCTTGTAAGCATTCTTCTTGCAGTTCTGGTTTTTTTTTTTTCCCCCGGTTATGCTATTCTGTTTGTTTGTGGATAAAATGACTTCACGTAACTGTAGGTGAATACAATAATTGGAAGACTCATTATGGTACGTCATAAAATGTTATTCACCCTGGGGATGAGTGAGTACTTGCTTTTGACTTTGATTCATATCTAAACATGGGGATGCTTGTTGATATGGCGTAATGACTATATATGTTAGCTTGAAAATCTTCAGAGCACGAGTGGCCAAGATGTCACATTCTTGCGGTGCAGGTAAAGAAAATAAGGTTTGTTTGTTTATTTATTTAGAATATGGGGGGTAGAAAATAGGGAAAATTTAAGTTAGCTCTCATGGTAGTAAATGATTTTAGTCAACCCCAAAATTTTCTGAAACTTTACTGCACCCCATAGTCGAAATGAAATTAATTGTTATGGGTAAAAATACAATGATGTCCTTCTTTTTCTTTTTTTTTCTCAAAAGAGCATTTAAAAAATAAATAAGGGTATTTTCAAGACAAATAAAGTATAAAACGGATAAAGGGATTCGAAAGAACTCAGGGAATTAAAATTTTTTTGGCCATTTACAAGATAAATATGGACATTTACAAGATAAATAAAAATATTTACAAGACAAATAAAGGGATTCAGAAGAACCTAGGAAGTTAAAAATATTTTGGCTATTTATAAGATAAATATGAGTATTTACAAGATAAAAAAAAGGAATTTAAAAGAACCTAGGGAGTTAAAAACATCATGGTCATTTACAAGACAAATATGAAAATTACCAAGACAAATAAGACAATTTACAAGACAAATATAGTAAAGGAATCATTGTGTTTTCACCCATAAAAATTAATTTTATTTTGATCATGGGATGCGGTGAAGTTTCAAAAAGTTCTGGGGTTGATTGTGAAATTAATTTCCTACTAAGAGGGTTAACTGAAATTTTCCCTAGAAAATAAGAATCCAAGTTATGTGCTAAGACAACAGTGTAAGAATTTCATTTTGACACAATGAAAGAAGAATGCAGTTCCATACAGGTATTAACTCAGTTATATGCATAATTACAATTATTTTGGATTGTTATTTTAATGATTCTTCATTACCGGCCAAAAACACACATTTTGTCTTCTAATTTTATATGATGTTTCCGTTTAATCCCTTAGTTTTAAAATGAATGTTTCATAATAAATACATGGAAGGACATGACCATATTTAAATTTTTAAAACTTTTAATATTAACAAAAATTGATCTTTAAATAAAGGTAGAACAGGACAAATAAAAATAAGTTTAAGATATTAATTAATTTTTTTATAATTTTATTATTCTGTGAATGATTGAGCAATACCATAGTTAAAGTGACGTGAAGGCCATGGTTGAAGTGATGAAGCAATACCATAGTTGAAGTGACATGAAGTTATGTAATTAATGCCCATGAGGTCAACCGGAATATCCAAAGTCTGAGTATTATTAATTTTGGGAAAATCGTGAGATTCTAAAGATCATAAAAAATTATAAAAAAAGTCTCAAACCATATTCCTTTATAAAAAAAGTCCCTAGAGACTATATTGAGATTAATTCAGAATATGAAATTACTTTGTTGCCCCCATTGAATAAAAAAGGAAAGGAATAGCATATGCCTTTTTTTGATAAGTGCTTATGCCTATTTTGACAACTAGATAAGCTATTTTGACAAGTTCATTTTCCTTCTTAGCGAAGTTTTGAAATTTTAGAACTTAATGTTCCTATTTTGACAAGTGTATGTCTTTTTTGACAAGTGCTTATGCCTATTTTGACAAATGCATGAACTATTTTGAAAAATTTCATTTTCCTCCCTGGATAAGTTTTGAAATTTCAAAACTAAATGTGTCAAATTTGACAAGTGCATATACTTTTTTTTGACAAGTGTTTATGCCTATTTTGATAACTGCATGAGCTATGTTGACAAGTTTATTTTCCTCCCTGAAGAAGTTTTGAAATTTCAGAACTTAATGTCCTTACTTTGACAAGTGCATATGCCTTTTTTGATAAGTGCTTATGTCTATTTTGACAAGTTCATTTTCCTCCCTAAAGAAGTTTTGAAATTTCATAACTCAATGTCCCTACTTTGACAAGTGCAAATCCCTTTTTTTGATAAGTGGATGAGCTGTTTTGACAAGTTCATTTTCTTCCCTAGACAAGTTTTGAAACTTCAGAATTAAATGCGTCAATTTTGATAGGTATATATATCTTTTTTTACAAGTGCTTATATTTATTTTGACAGCTACATGAGCTATTTTGACAAGTTCATTTTCCTCCCCAGAAAGAACAATATGCATAAAGGAAAGCACAATTTATGAAGACTTTTGAAGAATCATATCATCTATAATTGGAAAAGAAAGTAACGAAATTTGTTTGAAATTCAAAGATATCTTGAAATTTCAAAACTTTTCTAGGAAGAAAAATAAAATTGTTAAAATAGCTCATCTAGTTGTCAAAATAAGAATAAGCACTTGTTAAAAAAACATATGTTGTTCATTTCCTTTTTTATTCAATTGGGACAACAAAGTAATTTCTTATTCCGAATTAATCATAATGTAGTCCTGAGGGACTTTTTTATAGAAGAATTTGGTTTGGGATTTTTTTATAATTTTTTATAGTTCTTAGGAGCTGACATTAATTTTCCCTTAATTTTTAAATCCATGTTTCTAGTGGCAATTTAAAATATGGATAAGGTGCAAATCTATATTGAAGAATTTTATTAGGAGCACCTAACACCATTAATTTTTATTGAGTACAAAATTATATTTGAAAATTTTAAAATAGTACAAAAATACTACTACCGCTATGCCAACTAAGGTTGACCATTTAGCAAATAAGAGAGCTAAAAAAAATCTGCAAAAATACAAATTAAGTTTTCAAAATGGTGCTAAAATACATATGAAATTTTAAATGACCGTGGCATTTTTGCACCAATTTAAAATCAACATGTTTATTTATACTCCATTTTATTTACCTATATGTTTGCTAAATGGTCAACTTGGTTGATTTAATGAGTATGGTATTTTTGCATTATCTTGAAAATGTCATGTCTACTTTGACATCTTAAAAAAAATTTATAATGTCTGATGTCCAGACAGAATACTTCATGGATAAATTTAAACTTTAACCCTCTAAATAAGAAACCTTAACCTTCACAATAGAAGCAAGATTTTAACATTATCATATTCATTGGGCTCAAACTGCTATAAAAATTGAAATGGAAAATTCGAGTTTTGGTTGGACCAACTGTTAACAAATTTAAATTTTTGTCTCCAGGCCCATATTATTCTAAGAGGCTTCAAGCGACCGAGGATAGCCTGTTTGGGAGTTGTGAGTTGGGATTTGGGAGACAATGACCACGTAAATTACAAAAGATTGATAGTGAAGATCTTTTAAATTAAAAAAAAAAAAAATCAAAGATCTTTTTTTATATATGATATCTAATATCCATTTATTATTGTGTTAGATTCAAACATTGTGAAGCTCAAATGACAGTATCTCTCCCAAAACAAATGCCTTTTACTTTGATATAGCTGTGTTTGGAAACACGTTTTGGGGGTAAATAAGTCCTTATTACGCAAGCCGAGATAAAACTCTTCTCACATACTTACCTCGTATACCGTGAATCACGATTTATAAGCACTTATTGCCCAAAAATAAGCTATTCCAAACGAACACATAGACTTGAACTTAAAACATTATACACAAGCTATCACAACGTCTTGTATATTAAAACGACTACATGTTGATAGCCAAACTTCTCACTTTTTATTCCCAAAATGGAGATGCTCTCGTCATCTCTCCATCCAATCCTTAAAAGCATTTTCTCATCTTTTCAATCTTTTGTAGAACATGAGTTGTTTCTTTAAAGCTAATGATTGATGAAAGTATTATCTCTCTAAGCTTTTGGTTTGTTAGGTCTTTGTGAAACATCACTCATCCCTCATGATGGCATTTGTAGAGGTTGGAGTTAAGCCTGTGTGTTTCCTCATTATTGTCTTTTGTTCTTAGGCTGTCGCTAACTCTTATTGATGTTGTTGACCCATTATTCTTAAACAAATAGAGTTTTTGCCAAGGTAATTAAATCTGGATAGGTCACTGAATCGGCTGGGGTTCTGGTCAAGGGTCAATGGGTCAGACTAGAGTTAAATCAGAGTTAATCTGAGACTCAACGTGTAAGAAATTGAAGATTTTAGGATTATTAATATAAAATTTTAAATAAAAAATTTTAAAAAAATAATTGACCCAGATCGGTCTATAGGCTGGTTAGTTGGTTTCTATTCCGGTCCGAGTTTGAGAATCTGGATTTTTGCTGTCAAAGTTAGGAACATTTAGTTTTAAGTGCGTTTCCTTTGGATGAATTGCCTAATTCTACTATTGGAATGTTGGAGAAATAGTATGAGATCTTAGTTAAGCTGGTTATGTTCATAATAAGGAAGGCTAAATTCTATATATAGGAATCTTATAGTGTGATTTAGGTTTGTGGCATGTGGAGTCTTTACCTAAACGGGAGAGGTTAACATTAGGTTCTCACCTCATTGATAGGACATTTTTCAAGTTTTTGTTTATCCTATTAACTTGTTCTCGCCAGAAATGATTCTCTCAAAAATCAATTTTAAGTTGTTTTATAAAGTGAAAATATAACCCAAGTAAAGAACATATGCTATTTAGCAGTAAAACAAAACAGATTGCTACATTATAAACGATAAAATGGTTGGGAAGGCCGCAATTGATACTAAACCTTCCTACCACTTATAGGAATATATTAGGAAACAAATAAACAAATATATGGTAGAGATTAAATGGCACAAGAGATACCAAAACTATTAACGTAGAAAACCTCTCAATTTAACAATAAAAACCGTGGGTCGTCCAAACAAATAAAAATATAATCCACTACGATCAAAACAGGGTACAAGCGAGTATCAACATGTGTAATCACACAGTCAAACAATCAAAGCTACAAGCTTGTAGAGAACAAAGCAGCTGAAAATACCAGAAAAAATGCCCTGACTATGAACACGTTTTCTCACATACCAAGCCTCTAAACAACTATCCTATTGTTGAAAAAGACAAACCACATGTTATGAACTTATTGGTTAAATTTCAGCTTGATTTAACGGTCAACGAGTGCGCAAACGCTGATTTACCAATACTGACATGTGAAACTGTTTCTCTCATATGGCTGCAACATTAGACTTTTCCGACCTTTCCAACTTTAGCCTATCTGACTTCGATGGGGCCTCTCTATCCAAAAACCCAATATATCGTCTCTCCACTTAAATAAATGAAACACAATTTTAAGTTAGGAAACTCCAAGGGAGTATTTATTCTCATAAGGAACAATTAAAAAAATTTCTGTTTTTTTTATTCTCTCATAATTTTTCTTCTTTATTATTTTGTCCTTTTCATTCTTTTCTTTTATTTTCATAAAATAGAAAATACATAAAATAAGATATATGTATATATATATATATGTATATATAATTTGGGCATTTCTTACGTTGGGAGGGAGCTCAAAATCCAACAAAAATAATATAATATTGGCACGTCTTAGATTTTGTAGATTAAAATAATAAATTTTTCAAAGCGTGTGACTTATGGGGCTCTTTTTTTTGGATACAAGACTTATGGGTCCTTTAATTTGGTGCATTTTTAATTTTTTATGCAAACTCTCTGACTTTTTGTCGTCTCTTGTAAGTAAACATTACACTCCACGGAACACGATTAACCCGCCAAATAGGAAAAAAAATACGCAGCAAGGATCCAAATTCCTAAGTATATATGCATAATGAACAAATTAGATCTGAGCGGATTTAATATTTATTCACTTGGTCAAAATTCAACAACAGTAAGGTTAAACCAAGAGTCACAGTTGCTTTTCAAAACTTGTTTTTAAATTGAATTTATAATTGCATGGTTGACCTGTTTATAACGTAAGTTTTTTTTTTTTTGGTTGACAATAAGAATATAAAATCACCAATATTTTGTTACTCACCATCCATCAATAAGTTGGATTCATTTGAAAATGCCGATGTGCTAAATATTTAGTGATGAGTAGTATACTGTAGTAGAACTTTGCTATCCCTTATAATATGGGAAAAAACATTTAAAATATCACTTAAACTTTAAAACTCTCGATTAATGATTTTTTAAAAAATTGAGTTGTCAATTACTATATTCTTTTTATTAATCCCCTTATTTTTATTATCAATAAAACAAATTTAGAATTTTAAAATTCAAATAGTATTTAAATATCTTTTTCTCTTATAATTTTAATTACGTTCATTTGAATAAGTCCAACTGCAATAAATTCTGAGGCAAATTTCATTGTCCTAAGGATTAAAAATATTTCAATTAATTCCCAAAACTTTCTAAAACTTAATTGCACCCCTTTGGATCAAAATAAAATTAAGTTTTGGGAGTGAAAAGACAATAATACTCTTACTTTATTTGTCTCATGAATTTTTATATTCTTCTTGTAAATGGCCAAAATATTTTTAATTCTCTATATTCTTTTGAATCCCTTTATTTGTCTTGTAAATTATGTCTTTATTTATCTTGTAAATAGCCAAAATATTTTAATTCTCTAGGTTCTTTCAAATCTCTTTATTTGTCTTTTAAATATCCTTATTTATCTTGTAAATATTCTTCTGAAATAAATAAAAGAGGGGCATCATTGTATGTTCACCTATAACACTTAATTTCATTTTAACCTATGAGGTTCAATGAAGTTTCAAAAAATTTTGGGAGTTAACTGAGATTATGTCACATCCTTAGGACTCAATGAAATTTTCCCTAATTTCTTCGGGTAATGTTTTGTTATCCTCACCTACTAACCGTCAATATTAATTAATATACACAATAGCAGTAGTTTAAAATGTACGATAAATTATAAGCTCCCTCCACTCTTTAATATATGAAACATATTTGTGGAGTTGATTTTGATCATAAATATAAGATATATTTTTTATATTTATTAATATTTCCTTAATTTAATCATATTGATACTCCCTCAACAGTAATAAAGGAGGAGAAGGAATAAGTGAATTAAGGAAGATGAGTAGGATATTTTAGAAAATACATGTCATATTAGCTAACATAACTAACTTTCTTAATTTAATTAAATTAGGTAAATATATCTTATATTAACGGGTGTCATTTCTAAATTTAAAACAAAGCCATGCTTTCCAAAAATTATTGAATTTTAATAACATTTGAAGGTGTGGGGGTAGCGAAATACTTGTATACTCCATGAGCACCACCTCATTTATAGTCTGATTAATAAAAACATAACAATTCATCTTATTTTAATTTTAAGTGGCAGATGAGCCATATAGAAAAATTCATATTTTATAATTTTTAAAACCTAAACTTCTTAATTTAGAAGGAAATTTCATTTTTTGTTTTTCTAAATTAAAAAATTTATGTTAAAATTATAAAATTTGAATTTTTCTAAGTGACTTATCTGTCATGTAAGATTAAAACAAGATAAATTATTATATTTTTATTAGTTAGAATATAGATGAAGTGACACTCCTGAATTATATAAGTATTTTTGGTGCGGTAAGGCTATGTCACGTGCGATGAAGTGGCGTTGGAAGACAAACACGTGCTCCCTTCTGTTTTCGATCTGTCATTGTGGGATATATCTACCCTCCCCTTCCTGGTCAACCACTCCACCTTCCCCTCTTTCCTTTTCAACTCTCTCAGCTTCGTTCCCTGAGCATTACGGAAAATCATGGCAAGATCATGAAGAAAGAATATAATTATAAAAAATATGACAAAAAAGAAAAAAATAATAATTACAACTAAAGTCTCCCAATAGGTTTTATTCCTGTATAGAGCCAAAAATACTGGTACAACAAGTAATGAGGGCTCAGCCCTTATTTATATACTATAATGACGGTGAGACCCATCATAAACTATTCTAACTAATAAGTACAGTATAAATGTATAGCTATAATTACAAATATATGCAAATTCCTAAAACACTCTTTTCTGTAATAACTGTTTTCCACTCCCTTCAAGTTGGGGGTTGGAAAATATTGACAGCCCCCAACTTGTCCAACACCTTCCTTTGAACCTCTTTTCCCACAGGTTTAGCCAACAAGTCTGCTTCTTGATCTTCAAACCATACATGTTTTAAGTCGATGATCCTCTTCTTTAATTTTTCTTAAACAAAATGACAATCGACCTTAATGTGTTTTATCCTCTCATAAAACTCATGATTGCTTGCTATGTTGATTTCTGCAATATTATCACAGTAAAACATTACAGGGTTTATATGACTAATGTTAAGATCTCTTATCATTCTTAATGCAGTTTTTAACTTCAGCTTTATTTTTCATCAATAAAGTCCAAATTGCTTTAGAATAATCGTCTACAGTTGTTAAGAAATAATGATATCCTTTTGTATTGGAGTTCAATATGGCCCCCAAACATCTTTATACAACAATTCAAAACAAGTACTTTTAATGCAACTTGAAATGAATGGAAATTTTGTCAGTTTTGATTGAACACAACCTTTGCATTTATCATTCTCAACGTCCTTATCACGGTTGACAAAACCAAGATGTCTCATTACACTAAATGGTGCGTGAATAAGTCTATTGTGCCACATGCACATTTCGTCTATGTCAAGGCTCCTAGTACTAGTTTGACAAGAATTTATCACATTACATGGTCTGCTAGTGTTTTTCAAAATGTATAAACCTTCAATCAATTTGCCTGTCACCATCATCTTGCCATCCTGTAGGTCCTGTAGCAAGCAAAAATGAGTTAAATATACAACCATACACTGGTGTTCCTTTGTTAACCTAGCAACCAACAACAAATTAAATTCCAATGATGGAGCATACAAAATACAAGACGCAATAATATATTTTGGTACAGAAAATGATAATAAGTTTGTACTACTTACTGATTATTGAAATTTTTGGTAATTATAGTTTGACACTTCATATTAATGTTCCTTTAATTTTTTAAATGCTAGGATCGAAAGCTTGATTATAATGACATCAACTAATTATATTGCATTTTTTTTTAAAAAAAAAAAAAGAAGAAGGGAAAAGTGTACTCTTGATGTCACAATTTTTCAAAAGATTTGAATTTCACCCCTTCATGAGCTTCATCTTATAACGTATCTTTTCAATATTCTAATTTGAACATCCCAAATAATGATTTTCTGTACCAATCATTTTTATTCTTAAAAGTTAAAATTTTAACATGTCAACATTTGATCGACGTTTAAAATTTCAATGTTGATATTTTTGTTTATGAAATTCATTAACATTAGGGTTGGATGATTGAAAAGACGATTTATATAATTAAATGACTAAAATGTAATATTATGTAAAGTTTTAAAAATTAAATGTACTTTAGACAAAATATAAGGGTAGAGGGGCACCCAGAACCGCTACCTCTTATCTATAATATAAGCACTTATCATAGTATAAATAATATTACAGACGATCTCTCACATTAAGGACCGGAGGTAGCATTTTTTAAGGTGCATTCAGCATCATAGGGTATTAAGTGGTACAATTTTATCTCTAACTTATTAAAATTGGTTCAATTTCATCATTAATTAACAAACCCAAAATTAAAGGTCCATTTTCTCCCCCTTGAGGCTTCAATCACATTCACATACATTTACCCAAATAAATAAATAAATAAAGGTTTTGAGATTGTTTTGTATCATATTCACGGAGAAAGCCTTACTTTTTCACATCATTTAACTAAACTCTCCCACATTATGGAGGGCAATTTATTGATATCTGGTCAGCCCGCCTATTAGGTAAGCGGTGGTGGCTGATAAAAGTGTTCTTAGGCGGCTTCTTGCCAGATTTCGTTGTCATTACTTGCTATTCCAACTTTATTTATAAGAGTTTAATAAATAAATCATACAGTTTAGGAAAGAAGTTAAAAAAAGTTAAAAATTATAAATATATCTAAAATAAACATTCTTTTCAAGTATGTCTTTGAGGAGAAAAATTGGAAAGAACTTATTAAATATGTAAACAACTTTTGTTGGATTTTTATAAAAACGATCAAGATAATTTGAATTTTTGGATTTTATAAAAAAAATTGGAAGAAGTATTAGTTATGTTATTTAGTATTATTAAAAAAATTATTATTCCCCAGACTACTTTAACTTTTTTACGTTTTGCCCTCGTTTAATATCAGACTTCTTGTGTTTTCTCTCAATATATAAAAAAAGGTCCAAAATCGTATTGGCTAGACCGAAATGAAAGGCAGAAGCAACCTTAAAATTCCTTTTCTTCTGGTTTGACAGCACAACACAAACTCAAGGCTCAGTTACTCGTTTGAACTTTAATTAATAGATGCGTGGAAGAGTAAAAGAAAAATCTCATACATACCTTGTAAACACATACATGATATATGTGATGAAATTTAATTTAAATTATACATATAAGTAAAAAAACACATATAACAGCACCAAGCCGCACAATAAGGGTTTATTTGGTCTGAGGGGAGGGGAGGGGAGAGAAAGTGGGCGGAGGAAAATTTTTTTTGAGTTGAATTTAAAAAATTAGAGAAGTGGGGTTAAAAATTTTTAATTAATTTTTCTTACTCTTTTATCTTATATATTCTCTTTATTAAAACTTTATTACCCCACTTCTTCAATCTTTTAAAATTCAACTCATAAAGATTTTCCCTCCCCTCCCTCCCCCTCCAAATCCCTCACACCAAACAGACCCTAAAGATTCCTCATTTTGCATTACTAATATTTTCTATACATTGTTGTTGTTGCTCCAGACTTTTCAATAAAAAGGCTATATAAATTTAGAATTCATTAATACACTCCCTTCAACAATTAATTTTCAGTCAAACCTATCAACTTATTTCAAAATTTAGAAAAAATATATTTTGAGAGAATTAAAAGTCACAATTTCCTTTATAATGCTCGGACAAAACAATTCCTTCTTAACGCGAAAATAATCCATATCAATAAGGTAAACTATAGGGCTAATACTATTTTACCTTCTTGGTGGTTACCCATTTTATCAAATTTTTGTTTTCGTCAATATAGTTTTAAATCACATTTTTAACTTTTATAGTTTCATAAAGATTTAATTTGAGTCTAATACTTTAGTTAGTAAAAGATGGTTAATATTGTTAAGTAAAGAGATCAAAGCTTTGGATTATATATAGGGGTGAGCATGGTGCCCAGTAGCCCGGTGCGCCCACCCTGGTCCTGCAAAAAATTGCCCAGCCCAGCTCTAAAAAAGTGACCCGAAAAAATTTTGGGCAGCTTTAGGCGGGCTAATAATCGGGCAGGGCCGGGCATCGGGTAATGGGTGCTGCCCTGCCCTGAAAATTATTTTCATTTATTTAAAATATAAAATTTCATATCAATTAAATATTATTTCATATATATATTTTTATTTAAAATATATATTGTCTATTATATAATACTCTTCCGATCCTTTCTTTTTTGCCCTAACCGTTAAACACTATTTACAAGTAGATTTCTTCCTTTCTTTTTTACTTTGTGCTGTATTAAATTATAGTTGCTTTTTATTTTCTCTCCAGATGCTTCATCATTTGATCAACTTTTGGGACATTGAATTGATGCAATCAACTTTAACTTCACGGCTTTAATTACAATCATTTTGTTTTCTTATTTATAATGGATTATGGATGTTGTTTAATTTTTAAAGTATGGATATTTGTTAAGACATATGGTATTTTTTAAATTTCAAGACTCAAGTTGTAGACTTATTTTGAAATATCCCAAGATGTGAAATCATCGAATGTATTTGAAGTTTATATTACTTAGGGCGAAATTAAGACATATATAGTATTAGTAACTACAGGAATGTTTATGAAATTCATAAGGAATTATGTTTCTCATAAGTGGACAAGATAATACGTTATCACTTGGGCAGGGAAGCCCACCCTGCCCAGCCCACCCTTACCCAACCCAAAATGGTTAGGGCTTTTAGCGGGTAGGGCAGGGTATCGGGTTGCATTTTCATCGGGCAGGGCATCGGGCAGGGGTCTCGCCCTGCCCATGCCCACCCCTAATTATATATGATCCCCATATTTTTAATGGGTTTAAGTCCTTACAAGTTTTAATTTTGATTTATATATTTTTAACGAATTTTAATTTTTGATTCATGTGAGTTTTGGTTCTAATTTTTATATTTCTAATTTGTATATTTAACGGCATCAACTATAGTTAAGGGCATTAAAATCATATCTAACCCTTATGAAACTAATTGAATTAGAAATCACGATCAAGCTTAAAACTAAAATTTGAGAACTGTAAGTAAAAATAATTAAGGAGTATGCCACTAATTATTTTTTTTTTTTTGAATTGAGATGACAAGAGAATAGACTCTTGAGGCCACAGCGGCCATTACAGTAAAACTAAGTTACAACATAGACAAGCAAAATTGATCCAATGGTTAGCTGATGTCAGCCAACATTTGGGTCAAACAAAAATCTGGCGGATGGTCCAAAAGTGACAAATCATGGTTAGCTGACTAATTATTTAGATTTCGTGCCAGATACAGTCTGTACATCGTATCTGATCGACCTGTTTATCTATAAATGAGAACAATTTTTTGGTAAAAACAAAAGAACCAATATTTGTTTGTTTATTATAAATAATATGGAAATCAAAATAACAAGGGAGCCACAAGCTTGGTTTAGCATTTTGATCCCGACGTGACCGTCTTCTTGCAAACCCCGACCTGAGGCGCTTCCTCCATCAAGCGTTTACGACGCTTGATCTAGGATCTCGGTGGGATCTGGGTCCTTATTCCTCCTCAACCGGCGATCTGAAACTTTCCCCCTCAGATTCGAACTATATCCCGCAATTCCTTCCGAGTTTTTGTTTGGATCTGAACCTTTTTAACCAAATCCTAGGTTAACATGTTCTTCTTCGACTGGTTCTATGGCATTCTAGCTTCTCTGGGCCTCTGGCAAAAAGAAGCCAAGATTCTATTCCTGGGTCTTGACAATGCTGGAAAGACCACCCTCCTTCACATGTTGAAAGATGAGGTTGATTTGGTGTACCTTTTACACAACTCGATCCTGTTTTTCTTCTTCATGTTTTTTTTTTTTAAATATCCTTTTGGAGAATTGAATTTTGTAATTGCTATTCCTTTGCAGAGATTAGTTCAGCACCAGCCAACCCAACACCCCACTTCAGAGGAATTGAGCATTGGGAGGATCAAATTTAAGGCTTTTGATTTGGGTGGTCATCAAGTCGCCCGCAGAGTCTGGAAAGATTATTATGCCAAGGTTATTCTTTTGATTCTGGCTGCCTTTGTATGGTTGATCTTCAATGATAATAGCAATGATCAACTTAATGTGATTTGTAGTACTTAAAAAGTGAGATTTGTTGGTTGGTTTGATTTATGATAGTCCCACTTGATTATCAGTTATCAAGTTGTCGTTGCAATTTATCATTTTCTTTTCTAGCAATATATTATAGACAGTGTTTCCATTCCAATTGGGCTTTCTGAGCGCCTTAGTGCAGACTTGCTTTCATGTGGGTGGGATGGGTTATCATTGTTCTTCGTTAGTGGCTGTCTTTTAAAACATGTTATCTTTCACTGATTCTGCTTCCAATTGCTTTTGATAAGGTTATGGTGTAACTTAGATGCTTCAAACTGAATTAATCTAACTCTCATATCCGTATCTCTGGATCTCATTGGGATAGCATTGATATCTAAATGTAGAATGGTCACTTCGTCGCTGGCTTGTTGTGAGTGTCTATTTCCTATGTGGACGTCATTATGTGTTTTTCTCTACACTTCAGTAGATGTATTGTTGCTGTTCTGTAAACATCGAAGTTCCCCAGTATGGTTTTCACGAATTTATCCCATATGCTCTTCTTGTCTGTAAATTTAATTATATTTTGCAACCCCAACTAATAACTATGATGGTTACTATTTGGTCTCACCAATTCGGCAATGCTATGCCTTCTTAATCCCAGATAAAGTTCCTTGTATTTATCTGATTCATGGGAGGCAAATATTGACAATGGAAGTTTCGCTGATAGCACCCTTTTAAACTTTGCAGGAGGTGTTTTACTAGTAGCTTTCCAAACATTTCCATATTTTTTTTGGATTAACTAGAAAGACAATGACACCCAGATAGAGTGGGAAGAACAAATAAGAGTTGCATGCCATGTTAATGGTTTGCTCTCGATTTTAGCTTTCAAGGAAAATGTGTACATTCTTTGGATGTATTAGGAGAATCAAATATCGGAAATCAATATGTTATTCACCTTGAGCAAGGAGTGTGTCCGAAATTATAGTGAAAATAACTATAGGCTTTTACTTGACAATTCAAACTTTCGAGATGACTAAGTGATGGGGATTCCTTGTGACCCCTGGTTCTAGTTAAATTAAAGTTGCAGCACAATGTCTTGCCAGCTTTTGCTTATTGTGCACTTACAGACCAATTGACTTCTTCCATATGAACAAACATATTAAAGATTATGATACAACTTTTCTCTGTCAATGGTCTTTGTGTGGTAATAATTTAACGCACTGTTATCCTTCAACTTTCGCATAAAATCAATTTGTTAGGTATTATCTATCATCAGATGCATCACTTATCCATGCTTAACAATTGAAACATATAGATTTGATTTCATGGATCTTTTCCGATCTTGTCTAACATGACTCATAATGTGAAATGCTACAACTAACTTCTGAAGCTTGGTGAATAATCTATTTTTCTGTTAATTCTTACCTGGGTTATTCCTCTGCTTTGAACTCTCGGTTATTGATCAAGACATGACACACGTGTTGGCTGTTTTAGGTGGATGCTGTTGTGTACCTAGTGGATGCCTACGACAAAGAGAGATTTGCAGAATCTAAGAAGGAGCTAGATGGCCTCCTTTCAGATGAGTCTTTGGCAAATGTACCATTTCTAATATTAGGGAACAAGATTGACATTCCATATGCTGCTTCAGAAGATGAGCTTCGATATCATCTGGGGCTGAGCAATTTCACCACAGGCAAGGGAAAGGTCAATCTCTCAGATTCCAATCTAAGGCCTCTTGAGGTGTTTATGTGCAGCATTGTTCGCAAGATGGGATATGGGGAAGGCTTCAAGTGGATGTCACAGTATATCAAGTAGACTATGTGCCCTCTTGATATAATTAATGGGCACATTTGTCTGCAGCTTTCAGAAGAGTTTCTTCCCCCTGTTTTACAATTGAATTCTTATTGGATTATTTGATATCACATCTTTCAGCAGTAATGTTATGTGCTGCATTCTGTATCTTAAGAGCATTCTTTTGGGGGTAAAATCTTTCCTTATAAACTTAGGATCACCTTTCTTTTGGGACAATTATTGAAATACTGAATTGCATTCTATGTATTGTTTGGGTGATATTATTGAAAATTTGTCCTTACTGTGCTCCATTTTTAAGAAGAGAACGAATCTTATTTGCCTATTTTCTCTGTTGGCTGCTTTTGACTGGAAAAGCGGAGCTGTCTTTGATTTTTGTTTCTTTAATGTGAATCACTCAATTCAGTCAATTGTCATACCATGGGCAGCCGAATTTGACCGAGGCAAATGATTCCAGAAGTAAAAGGTAATTTAGTTTTAATGAATAGTTTGGAACAACTTGTCTAAATATAAGATTTAATTGGTTTTTTTAATGATATTAAGGAATTTAAATATGTTATTTAATCATTTTTTTACATCGAAAATTTATTATTTAATCATATTATATATATTATATATGGTTAAATTATATATCTGTTTATAAGTAAAATGAATTAGTGTTCATTTGGATAGCTTATTTTTGGATAATAAATATTTATAAATCGTGATTCATAGTATACGAGGTAAATATGTGAGAAGAATTTTATCTTGACTTAGGTAAAAAGTGTTTTTTCTTGTAAAATAAACTAATCCAAACATGCCTTACAGTAATTTAACTAATTTTTTTGATCTTCCCAAATAATCATCCAAATCTTATATTTAAGACTGGATGTAGTAGTTCACAATTCAGAATAAGTTATTTTATAATTTTAATTAAAAAAATACTTAAAATAAAATTTTCTGTATGAAATTTAGTAATTATTTTTATCAATACTTGTACTACATCAAAACTTGTTTTTAAATGCATCCGGCATCTTAAAATATTTTTTATTTTTTTGTATTAAATTTTTTTAGGGTGTTGCATGTGCCTAAAAAATATTTTAAGGAGTTGAATATATCATAAAATGTTTTAAGACGCTTGATGAACTTGAAAAAAATATCTTAGCGTGCAGGATGCACTTCTTAACCTTATAATAAACAAAAACAACAGAAAAAAGTACATTAGCTAAAATAAAAAAAAATAAGAATACGTGAAATGAGTTTAACCCTATAAAAAAACTGAGAAATTTGCTCCTCGATTCAGCTTTAAAGATAATGCTGCCTCCTTTTTATTTTTCGACAGCCTCCTATTCTTAAAATGGGAGCCACTTTATAATTCAATTTTTTCATTAAAAATTTAAAGTGCTCTGATATTAACTTATTAAGGACTGGAAGAAGAAAAAATTGTGTCGATGTAAGTAAAAGGGTAATTTTACCTCTCAGCACACGTCATCGGTCATACCCAGTGCGTTTGGAACAGCGATAGGAAAAATGAAGTTTCTCAATATAGTTTTTGGTAATTTTATTTTTGGTAAAAGCCCGATTGTATAATATGATTTATGTTTGAAACAGCGATTGTATAAATGACTTTTGCAAAAGTAAAACTTGTTTGGATTGACTTAAGCACAAGTGACTTTTGTGATAATAGTAAGAGAGAGTGGGTGAAAAATTATTTTAAAGGGTTAAAAACACCAAAAAATAGTTTAAAATAATTTTTGAAACTGAAAAAGTACATTAAAGATAAAATTGCAATCAGTCTGTTAACACACTGGGTACAGTTGAAAAAATATTTTAAGGGTTAAAAGCCCCAAATAATAGTTGAAATTAATTTTTGTAGCAAAAAAAGTATATTAAGAGTAAAATTGCAATAAGTCTGATAATACACTGGACACAACTGAAAAAATATTTTAATCATTCTCACTCTCCCCAAAAGCTAAATCAGTAACAGCTGAGAAATGGAGCTTATGACAAAAGCTATTAAGATAAAATTAAGCTCGATTGCTCACCGGTGAAACCAAACATTGAATTTTTTCTTCAAATTGCCTATTGAGCTTCTTGGCTCAAACACTCAATTGGGGGTTCAAAAAGCATAATTACGAAAACGCCACTGAAATCTTTAAATAGGGGCTGTCAAGGGCATTTTCGTAACTTAACACTGAATTTGATGATTTCGAGCCCGAAAATGGATTCCTTGAGCAAAAATAAGTCAAAATAGCTTTGGTCAAATTTTTGGGAAAACGTGCCATTGGGCCTGGTACGGCGAGGCCGGGTCGGGCCGGGTTCCCGGGGACATTTTTGTAAATTTTCACCATAGACTAATATAACCACAATAAACACCATGGAAGAGTATAAAATGATACTTGGATAAGTTATGACCTATTTCTGATACATTTAATATTTTAGGACCGAGTCGGATGCCGGGACAGCACGCTTTACGAGACATTATTAAATAAAGGATTATAAAACTTGAAAGTAGGGACATTATCCTTCATACACTATGCCATAAGTTATGTGATTGTGTGGATGTCATTGTTTTGTAAATGCACTTTATTAATCAACATGATTTGCCTAAAGAGGGGCAGTTAGTGCGAGAGGTGCACTTACACTGGAAGTTGGCAGCAGTCCAACCGGTGTAGATTGTAGGGCTGGGCCCTACTCATGTATACATGACGATAATGTGTTTATATTGTTCATTAATTTGTGCATACCTTGGCGCATGACATATTTACTTTTCGCATTTTCTATGAACCATATTATGTCTCTACGCGGATTCTTCGGAATCTCACCCTATTTTTAAACAAATACCTCAGCGGGTACCAGTGGGGTAAAGGAAAAAGATGTAGACGCCGGAAAGTGAATGACACATGTCTCGAGGTGAGAATAAGATCGTGGTCATAATTTAGTCTATTTTATGATATTTGTAAATATTAAAACTTCCGCTGTATTTTCTATTTCCGTCGACGAACGATATCGGAATTGTAAACGAATATTTTTATCAGTATAATTGTACTTTTCTATATACCCATTAAATTCCATCTTTATCACCCTTCGATTATCTAAATGGAAACGGGTGTTGATAAAATTTAATTTCTAGAAGTTCTTATTTTAATTAGCAATCACTCCTTACTTCCTGCGAGTCACCGCATAGAATACTTGTAATTCCATTTAGGCAGTCGTTCATAAACTGAAGTCTATGTATCTATTTTGTTTATGTTTTTCCTCATTTCGCAGAGATTAGTCCAGCATCAACCTGCTCGGTTTCGATTGGTGGAGTTGATCGATGACGCCTGGGATTACGCCTGGAACTTTCGTGAGCATAAATTCGCCCCCACTGTCCGGAATGGCTATTACGCTCAGGTGTGTCTCTAGTTTAATTTAATGTAGTTTTTACAAAGAAAAATATTTATTTACCTGAAAAGATCAACAGTATACGGGGACAGAACCAGCGTCACACAGGGAAGGAAATATACTAACCGCCTCCCGGACATACCTTTTCACCTTAAACACGAGACATATTAACCCATCCTTGTCTATTCATCACTCTCCCTGCATCAGACAACACAGAACTAGCATCAGTCTTGATAATTCCAGCCAAACTGAATGGGCATGCATTATACCAACAAATTAGCGGCTTAGTTTATACTCCTTGAAAACCATTATTAGCTCAGTTTTGATCTGTGTGTTGTAATAAATGTATGCATTTTTTGATCTTGATCACCTCTGCGTGAATCTTCTGTTTAGCTAGGGTGGGTTAGACGGAAGTTCAAATCTTCATCTTGGAGAATCATTGATTAAATTGACAGTCCAAATTTTCTTTTGAACTTTATTTTCTCTACTGAAATTTTGGTGAATTATGTGCAATTCAAGTTGCTCTTGCACTTTGTGAGTTTCTTGATAAAGGGGAAAATGTTGACAGTCACTGAGCTCATATTTGAGTTTCATCTCTGATTAGTTCTTTAAAATGTAACTTGTGTTAGTCCAATCATCTCTCGTCAAGCTTTTGCAATTCTTCTCTACAAGGTTCAGATTAGCTGAAAGCTTTGACAAAAATATCTTGGATTTTTTGTCTATTAACAATAAGATGGTGCTAAGAGGTAGATTAGTATTGTAAACCTTTGCTTCCGAAAAAGCCAGCTTCCCTCGCTTCAGATGATTGCACTTGATATAGTTTTTCTGAAGCTTAAGTTTTGATGCTCGTTGTGCATCATGATTCTCTTATATTTCCAATATCATACACTGTTATGCATAGCTTGCTTAAAGCTTGTATTAATTGGCTACAAAAGAATCATGAGACTTTATTCTTGTATTGTTAACTAATTATTTGGGACCTGTTTGAGTCCTATGTCTGTATATAATGGCTAGTTACTAAGACGGGAGTTGCATCATCCCTTTTCATTTAATTATGAAATTTCTGTCATGTAGGTGGATGCTGTAGTCTACCTCGTTGATGCATCTGATAAGGAGAGGTTTGCAGAATCAAAGAGGGAGCTAGATGCTCTTCTTTCTGATGAGTCGCTAGCAAATGTTCCTTTCCTTATCTTGGGAGACTGGTTTTCCGTAAGTTGTGGTGTCCGTAGAGGTTTGGTGTCATTTGATATGTTTAGGATTATGCTTAGCCCTAAATGGGCTCCTTCAGAAGATGAGCTCCTAGATGGTCTGACGCTGAGACGTTTCACCACTTGCAAGGGAGAGGTCAATCCCTTATATCCCAATAAAAGGCCTTTTGAGGTGTTTATGTGCAGCATTGTTCACAAGAGGGGATATAAGGAAGCCTTCTAGTGGTTGAAACGGTATATCTAGTAGACAATGTGCCCTCTTGATATAATTAATTAGCACATTTGTCTGCAGCTTTCAGAAGAGTTTCTTCCCCGTTTTACAATTGAATTCTTATTGGATTATTTGATCTCACATCTTTCAGCAGTAATGTTATGTGCCGCATTCTGTATCTTAAGAGCAGGATCACCTTTCTTTTGGGACAATTATTGAAATACTGAATTGCATTCTATGTATTGTTTCGGTGATACTATTGAAAATTTGTCCTTACTGTGCTCCATTTTTAAGAAGAGAAAGAATCTTATTTGCCTATTTTCTCTGTTTGCTGCTTTTGACTGGAAAAGGGGAGCTGTCTTTGATTTTTGTTTCTTTAATGTGAATCACTCAATTGTCGTACCATGGGCAGCCGAATTTGACTGTGGCAAATGATTCCTGATGTAAAAGGTAATTTAATTTTAATGAATAGTTTGGAACAACTCTAACCTTTTATTATTTTTGATATAAATATAAGATTTAATTAATTTTTTTTTAACGAGATTAAAAAATTTAAATATGTTAATTAATCTTTCTTTTGCCATCAAAAATATGTTATTTAATTATATAATATGTTGTATATGATTAAATTATATATCTATTTATAAGTTAAATGAATTAGTTTAAAGAAAAATAATAAATATAAATACTTTACAATAATTTAACTAGCTTTTTTGATTTAAAAATCATCCAAATCTTATATTTAAGTCCGGATGTAGTAGTTCACAATTCAGAATAATTTATTTTATAATTTTAATTAAAAAATACTTAAAATAAAATTTTCGATATGAAATTTAGTAATTATTTTTATCAATACTTGTACTACATCAAAAATTGTTTTTAAATACATTCAGCATTTTCAAATATTTTTTATTTTTTATTTTGCATCCAGTAACATAGTAGGAGAAAAAAAACTTTAGGGTGTTGTATGCATCTAAAAGATATTTTAAGGGGTTGAATGCACCATAAAATGTTTTAAGATGCTTGATGAATTTGAAAAAAATATCTTAGTGTGCTGGATGCACTTCTTAACCCTATAATAAACAAAAACAACAGAAAAAAAGTATATTAGCTAAAATAAAAATTTTACCCAAAAAAACTTAATAAAAAAATATAAATACATGAAATGAGTTTGAGCGTATAAAAAAACTGAGAAATTTGCTCCTCGATTCAGCTTTAAAGATAATGCTGCCTCCTTTTTTTTTTTTTGACAGCCTCCTATTCTTAAAATGGGAGCCACTTTATAATTCAATTTTTTCATTAAAAATTTAAAGTGCCCTGATATTAACTTATTAAGGACTGGAGGAAGTAAAAGGGTAATTTTACCTCTCAGCACACGTCATCGGTCATACCCAGGGCAGTTGAAAAGGAATCGCGTTACTTTGTTGATTTCACGTTTTTACAATTAGGCATCCATTATCCCTTGCTTGTAAATCGGTATTTCGGTTTAATTCTCTTTCCCCTCTGTTCTTCTGACACGTAAGCCCCTCCTCCTGTAGCATGTATATGACGCGTACCACCCAATCAAATCCCTCCAACTGGGACCATGCTCCTTAACCGGCTATCCTGGTCTTCAAAACGGTCCCACTTGCCTCATTTGAATCATTTTTCACTCTTGTTCACTGGCCACACCGGTGATCGGTCTCATTTCCTGGGTTCATCATCTCACAAAATTTCTTTAATTTTCGCTCATTCGTTTGGCTTGGTGTCTCTGGTGACTGATTCTTTGTTGTTCTTGGTCTCTCTCCCCGATCTTTTTATCTATCATTCATCTTCGCACCGCTGATTGCATTTTCAGCGATCTCGTCGGCGCTCTCTTCTTGGCGGATTTTTGCTTTCGGTGGAACGCCGTACAGTTTTCCCGAGAGAATGTTTCTTGTTGATTGGTTCTATGGGATTCTAGCATCACTGGGTCTCTGGCAAAAGGAGGCCAAGATCCTATTTCTAGGGCTAGATAATTCTGGGAAGACTACTTTACTTCACATGCTGAAAGACGAGGTTGTGTTTTATTCTGTAATAAATTTTGGTTCGGGCGGCGGTTTTCTTGTATTGATTTTTGATTTCTTGAAGTTCTTATTTTAATTAGCAATCACTCCTTACTTCCTGCGAGTCACCGCATAGAATACTTGTAATTCCATTTAGCCACTTGTTCATAAACTGAAGTCTATGTATCTATGTTATTTATGTTTTTCCTGGTTTCGCAGAGATTAGTCCAGCACCAACCTACTCAGTATCCAACTTCGGAGGAGTTAAGTATTGGGAAGATAAAATTTAAGGCCTTTGACTTGGGTGGGCATCAAATCGCCCGCAGAGTCTGGAAGGACTATTACGCTCAGGTGTGTCTCTAGTTTAATTTAATGTAGTTTTTGCAAAGAAAAGTATTTATTTACCTGAAAAGATCAACAGTATTCGGGGACAGAACCAGCGTCACACAGGGAAGGAAATATACTAACCGCCTCCCTGACATACTTTTTCACCTTAAACACGATACATATTAACCCATCCTTGTCTATTCATCACTCTCCCCGCACCGGACAACACAGAACTAGCATCAGTCTTGATAATTCCAGCCAAACTGAATGGGCATGCATTATACCAACAAATTAGCGGCTTTGTTTATACTCCTTGAAAACCATTATTAACTCAGTTTTGATCTGTGTGTTGTAATAAATTTATGCATTTTTTGAACTTGATACACCTCTGCGTGAGTCTTCTGTTTAGCTAGGGTGGGTTAGACGGAAGTTCAAATCTTCATCTTGGAGGATCATTGATTAAATTGACAATCCCAATTTTCTTTTGAACTTATTTTCTCTACTGAAATTGGTGAATTATGTGTAATTCAAGTTACTCTTGCACTTTGTGATTTTCTTGATAAAGGGGAAAATGTTGACAGTCACTGAGCTCATATTTGAGTTTCACCTCTGATTAATTCTTTAAAATGTAACTTGTGTTAGTCCAATTATCTTGATTTCTCGTCAAGCTTTTGCAATTCTTCTCTACAAGGTTCAGATTAGCTGAAAGCTTTGAGAAAAATATCTTGCAGTTTTTGTCGATAACAATAAGATGGTGCTTAGAGGTAGATTAGTATTGTAAACCTTTGCTTCCGAAAAAGCCAGCTTCCCTCGCTTCAGATGATTGCACTTGATATGGTTTTTCTGAAGCTTAGGTTTTGATGCTTGTTGTGCATCATGATTCTCTTATATTTCCAATATCATACACTGTTATGCATAGCTTGCTTAAAGCTTGTATTAATTGGCTACAAAGAATCATGAGACTTTATTCTTGTATTGTTAACTAATTATTTGTGACCTGTTTGAGTGCTATGTCTGTATATAATGGATAGTTGCTAAGACGGGAGTTGCATCATCCCTTTTCATTTAATTATGAAATTTCTGTCATGTAGGTGGATGCTGTAGTCTACCTCGTTGATGCGTTTGATAAGGAGAGGTTTGCAGAATCAAAGAGGGAGCTAGATGCTCTTCTTTCTGATGAGTCGCTAGCAAATGTTCCTTTCCTTGTCTTGGGAAACAAGATTGACTTACCTTATGCTGCCTCTGAAGATGAGCTGCGATATCATATGGGCCTGACTAACTTCACTACTGGCAAGGGCAAGGTCAATCTGGCTGACTCTAATGTCCGTCCCTTAGAAGTGTTCATGTGCAGTATTGTACGCAAGATGGGATATGGCGAAGGCTTCAGGTGGCTCTCTCAGTACATCAAGTAAGGCAGGTGAATAGACATTTAAGTGCGGCGTAGTTTTGGATTATCATCCTTCTGATGCACTCACATTAGTATTGTAATTTTTAGATGTGGCTGCCCATGTAAATTGGATACTTAATTGTAGTTATATGGGCTTTCGGGCAGGGTCAATGTGCTTGTGTGTCTGTAGTGGTTGCTAAAATTGCAGAGTTAATAAAGTGGTTTTTAAGATCTGGGTATAGCTGTTCGATTTTCATACGGAAGTAAAAAGTTTACAATGCTTTTCCACTATAGCTTCTAAAAATTGACTACTTTCTCTTCATCAATTTCCACAATAGTATTTCATCCTGGAGATTGGAAATTGTCCAAATGAATAGCGGCATTTACACTTAGGGTCTGTTTGGTTTGACGGAGGGGAGGGGGGAGGATGGATTTTAATGAAGGGGAGGGGAAGGAAGGGGATAGGAGGGATTTTAATATTCCTTTGTTTGGATTGATAAGGAAGGGGAGGGGAGGGGAGGGAAATTATTTTCACTTTGACAACTTTATCCTTATGTTATAAGTGATTTTTTTTCCAAACATACTCAGACTGGTCCTTCTATAATTACGCACTAACCAAACATTCATAACATAAAGCTTGTGTTTTTCCATATTGTGAAACTATAGCCTTGCACTCCTGCCCCAATTGCATGATTGACTTTAGTAATAATAGCCTACAAAGAGGTTCCAGCCAACAAAGGGGCCTCAAATAATTTCAAAGCTAAAATTAAGATAAAGCTCAAAACACTCCATCATAAATCAGTAAGCCCAATGAAGGAAAAAAATATATGTCGAATCGAAGTGAAACATAGGCGAGGCAGAGCAGAATAAGGAAGAGAAGTAAAAGCATAAAGCAGCAACGAGCAGGTGACAAACCTAGAATTGAAGAGCTACTGCATGTCTGAAAATATTGAAGAAGAATGAGGACGGAGGCAATGAGGAGTTCAAAAATCGGCACAAAGAGAGCAACTGGAAATTGCAGAGAGAGCTACTGCAGGTTTGAAATGGGCAATTTGAGAATATTAAAAACAAGTATGGGCATAATGGTCAGGACATGATAAAATATTATCCCTTCCCTCCAAATCCCCCCAATTTGGGGGGGGGGGTTTTGAGGGGAGGGAGGGGAAAATTTCAAAAAATTTCCCCTCCCCTCCTATATTTTTTGTACCATCAATTAAGGGGAGGGGAGCAAAATCCCTCCCTTCCCTCCCATTTCCCTCCTCTTGTTTGGCAACAACAAAATTTAAGGAGGGGAGAGGGGAGGGAAATTTTTTTGAAATTTCTCCTCCCCTCCCCTCAAATCCCTTCCCCCCAAATTGGGGGGATTTGGAGGGGAATTGTGATATTTTGTTATGTGAAGACTATTATACCCCTACTTATTTATATTATTCCCAAACTTTCCCTCCCTCATTATTATAATATTTATAATTACTTTATTTTTATTAAAATTATTATTATCTATATTTTAAAATTTTAATTATGATTATATTTATTTAATCTTAATAATTATATTTTATTAAACATTCTACTATGTATGAAAAGGCAAGATTAAATGAGGGCAAAATTGTCTAAATGAAAATAGTTTCCCTCCCCTCCCCTTCTCAACCAAACAAGGTAACATTAAAATTCCTTTCCTCTCTTTTCATTCGGTTAATCCAAATGAGGTAATATTAAAATCCCTCCCCTCCCCGCCCCTCCCCTCCATTAAAATCCCTCCTATACCCTCCCTTCCGTTGAACCAAACAGACTTTCGAGAGAGTGGTACAGGCCATTAAGAGGAAAAGAAGAATGAAAGAAATTGGAAAAGGGAAGTGTACTTTTTCCAACAAGCACTATAGATTACACATGTAGCTTATATACCTTTAGATCAATCTGTTCTAATCTAATAGATTAACTGAAATTAGTTGTGTTGTGCTAGTGTAAAGGCAGTACACTTGCCCATGTGGCATTATAATTGGTTACAATGTAACAATTACCCCCACCCTTTGAAAAATATCCTTATCCATAAGGATGGCATGAGAAGGTGCAACAATAGAATCAAATTCATGAAATTGTTGTTGAATAAAACTCAAATCTTCCCAATTGGCGTCCTCTGGTTTGGAGTGCTTCCACTGGACTAAAGCTTGAGTGATAGGCAAGTTACCACACTTAATCAATTTGCGACCCAATATAGCAGCTAGTTCCAAGGCAAAACACCCGTCGAAATCAGTTAGAGGAAGGGAGGAAGAAACTAGAACACCCTTGCTTGCATATTTCTTCAGGGGGGACCTGTAGAAAACGGGATGCATCCTTGTAGAACTTGGAAACTCCAATTCATAAGCAACCTGCCCAACTTGCTTGAGAACTTTAAATGGGCCAAAGTAGCGAGCTGCTAACTTGTGTAAGGCCAAATTATTCAAGAGGTTCTTTTGGAAGGGGTGCAATTTGAGATACACCATATCCCCTACTATGAATTCCCTTTCAGAGCGATGCTTATTAGCCTGTTGAACTATCCTATGCAGAGCCCTATGCAAATGAAGCTTGAGAATCTGTAGAGTGAGCTCCCGATAAAGACAAACACGATCAACAAGTTCATTAGCAAAACCACCTACAATATAGGGCAAATGGGCAGGAGGAAAAACACCACAAACAACCTGAAAGGGTGTCATTCCAATGGCCGAATCAAAAGTGGTTTTATACCACAATTCAGCAAGAGGAAACCATTTGCCCTATTGTTTTGGGAAGTCACCAGTCATGCAATGTAAATGGACCTTAAGACAACGATTAAAAACTTCTGTTTGCCCATCTGATTGAGGATGGTATGCTGAAGAATACTTAAGATTAACCCCTTATAGCCGAAAGAGCTCCTTCCAAATATTGCCACAAAAAATAGGGTCACAGTTAGTGACAATAGGGTTAGCAAAACCATGCAACCGTACCACATTGTCCATAAATAGTGGTGCCATATCCACAACAGTATATGGATGTTTGAGGGCCATAAAGTGAGGAGCCTTGCTCAATCGGTCTACCACAACCAAAATAGCAGTCTTAGAGTAGGAAGGAGGTAAGCCACTTATAAAATCCATCAAAAGGTCAGTCCAAATGTGCTCCGGAACAGGTAAAGGTTGAAGCAATCTTGGAGAAGCCACTGTTTCATTTTTGAACCATTGACAAGTAATGCAAGCCCTCATGAACTCCCTGACATCCTTCTCCATACCTTTCCAATAAAAAATGAAAGAAAGGCGACGATATATGGGAGTCATACCCGAATAACCACCAATAGAATCAGCATGGAAATGTCGTAATAATTTGGCATGCAACAAATGATTCGCACCCACCACCAATCAGGTATTAGCTTCAAAAGTTGATTTTGCCAAGTGAACTTTGGATGAGTCAAAGGGTCAGTTTCCATGGTAGATATCAATTTCTGTAAGTGATCATCCACAATCCAAGAAGCTCGTACACGTTGGGTTAGATATGTCAAAACCTATGAAATGGCCGAAACAGAAGCTTCAAATTGTCAAGATAATGCATCTGCAGCTCTATGATCTTTTGCCCTTTAAAAATACAACCTCATACGAGAGACCCCACAGCTTATTGAGCTATTTGAGCTGGTCTAGAGTAACAGATTTATGCTCCAATAGGTGTTTAAGTGGCAAATGATCAATTTTGATAATGAATAATTGACCTATCAAATAAGATCTCTACTGTTTCACAGCAAACATAATAGCCAATCACTCCCTCTTATAGGCTGATAAAAACTATTTCTGACCTCACAAGGCTTTGTTGGCAAAAGCTAAAGGATGCCCATTTTGAGATACCAAAACACCTATACCCATCTTCAATGCATTAGTTTCAATAACAAACTTTGTCATTGAAATTTGGAAGAGCTAGGATAGGTATAGAAGTCATAACCTGCTTCGATGTAGAGAAATCATGTTCTGCAGCTTCAGTCTAATGAAATTTATCACCTTTGTGTAGCAAATCAGTCAAGGGTTTACACAAATTACCATAATTTCACACAAATCTCCTATAGTAACTTGTAAGACCAAGGAACCCACGTAATGCTTTTAATGAAGTCGGAGTAGGCCAAGATGACACAGCCTTAATTTTTGTAGGATCCACCTCAACCCATGAGCAGAGATAAAATGGCCTAAATACTCAACATGTGTAGCGGTGAAGAAACACTTAGTTTGCTTAGCAAATAATTGATTGTCAAGCAATAATTGCAGGGTACACCGAAGATAAGTCAAGTGTAGCTCCCAATAAGTGCTATAAACCAAAATATCATCGAAAAAAACTAAGATGAATTTCCTAAGGAAAGCCTGAAAAGTTGCCGGGGCACTAGTAAAACCAAATGGCATTACCACAAACTCATATAGGCCTTCATAAGTGCAAAAGGCAGTATTATGGATATCATCAGGATGCATGCGATCCTGGTGATAACCAGCCCTTAAGTCCAGCTTCAAAAAATACATAGCTCCCTATAGCTCATTTAAAAGCTCCTCGATTAGTGGAATTGGGAATTTGTTCTTGATAGTATGCTTATTAAGTTTCCTGTAATCAATACAGAAAATCCATGAGCTATCCTTCTTCTAAACTAGCACTACTGGAGATCGAATAACACTAGTAGCTAACATCTGCTGCACTTGCTTTTCGATTTCATTCTTGTGAATGGGACCATATATGTAAGGTTTGCAACTAATGGGTTGATCATGTTGCAAATGAATTCAATGATTATAAGGTCTAGAAGGGGTAATGAAGTAGGTTCAGTGAAGACATCATTGAAAGAAGATAAGACTTCCTAGAGTTGCTAGTGTTGAGATTGTGATAGCTCCATAGAGGTCGAGATATGCATAAGGTCCCTATCAAAATCAAACGAAGGACAAAGCAGGAACAAACGTTGAATTGCCACAAAATAAGCCTCTAGTAATAAAACCTTAGAAATCAGTGAAATTGATTTAACCAACCCATAAAACTCCAAAAATCGATTATCAAGGTAAAAGGCCATGTAATTATCATTCATACCTAAAATAATCTTGCCTAACTTCTTTAACCAATGCACCTCGAGAATGACATCAAACCCAACCAAGTCCATAACTAAGAAGTCATATGAAAAATCATGCTCAAACATAAACCTTACATATTCTTACAAAAAGTAGTCACTTCCAGATGACGACCACCAGCTACTGCAACCCGAAGATGAGGACCATCTTGAATTGGAAGTTTTAATCGTTTAGCCAATGCAGTGTTAATTACGTTATGTGTACTCCCTGTATCGATTAATAAAGCCTCAGAGTTTAAGGGTAAAACACCCCTCATGGCCCTCAACCGCGTTGATGGAAGCATCAACAACATTAACCAGGGGAAGCGAATCTAGAGCATCTAAGAATTCATCCTCGGTGTCTTCAGGAATGACTAGCATCATCACCTGCGACTTTTTGCATTTATGACTTATAGAGTAATGATAATTGCTTCAATAATATAATCCTTTCCGTTGACGATCCTATATATTCTTTTTGCTCAATGTAATAGATGGCTTCTTGTTCATAGAAGAACTAAAGAGGGAAGAAGAAGTAGTCATATCAGTCTTGGGTGGAGAGAATGATTTAAATGGAGGAGAAGGCATAACGGAAGAAAACTTGGTTACAGAGGCCCTTGTCATCACTGATGATGGTGTCAAAAACAAACTCTATTGTTTCGCAACAATGGAAGCAGGGAAAGGAATATGAGAATACATTGTGTCTAGAGTTCTTGCTTGAATACAAGCCATCTGCATCATGCTAGCCAAGGAAGATGGCTTAAAGGCATCAACAAGCAACTGTATATCTAAACGAAGACCCCCAAGAAAGCAATCATAGCTACAAAATAAGGAATATTGACCTCACTTAACAAATCATCAAACACCTTGATGTATTCATCCACCAATCCAGTCATGGACAAATTCTTGATTTCCACCATAGCATTTATGCAACAAACTTTTGAAAATCGACGTTCAAGTTCTTAGAAATATTCCTCCGACAACAATTCAGTCTCCGAACGTGTCTTCATGAAATTTAAATGCCATTTCAATGCTTCCCCCTCCAAATGAATACTCAACAACCGAATTCATTGATCCGTGGGAGTTTCATCAACATCAAAGAACTAGTAACAACGGTAGGCCCAACCTTTGAAGTTGGTGCCATCGAACTTAGGGAATTCGATTTGGCTGTGGTTAGTGGGTGGAAAATAAGAACCGCTTAATGTGCGGAAGGACCCAAACTGAGGAATCTACGATGGTTAACGACTAGGAATAGACAACGAGGTTCTGGCTAGTAGATGACCCATCGAGGCGATATGCAATAATTTTGCTATCAAATTCTCTAGGAAGGTCTTGATTCATGCAATAGAGCTTTTCATATTACCAATATCAGAGGAATTCTGCTGAAGTTAAGCCCACGTTGAGTCAATCATTGACACATGAAGCTCGAGACATTGCTCAATCTCAGATAGACGATCGAACGAATGAGTCTCTAGAGTTATAAAGCCAGAGAAATGGCTCTGATACCAAATTGGTAAGGCCAGTGAGAGGAAAAGAAGAACGAAAGAAATAGGAAAAGGGAAGTGTACTTTTTTCAACAAGCACTATAGGTTACACTGTAGCTTGTATGTCCTTAGATAAATTGGTTCTAATCTAACAGATTAACTAAAATTTCTTGGGTTGTGTGCTTGTAAAGCCAGTACACTTGCCCACGTGGCATTATAATTGGTTACCAGGTAATAGAGAGAGATATTAATCCTTTTCATTTTGGTTGGTATTGGATGGACTTAGGGGTGTCCATATGATCCCGCTCCCGACAGTCCCGGCCCGGTCCCGGCAAGACAAGGACTAAAAAATCCCGGCCTTATTGGGACCGGGACCGGGAGTGGAAGATACCGGGACTGGGATGGGATCCGGTCAAGGCTTCGAGATTCCCGATCCCAGTATCTTATGCATACAAAATTTTTCTTTGTTATGTTAATGTTTAATGGGTTCTGCTTATAATGGGGTTAAAATTGGCCCAAAACTAATAAAAACCTAATTGTAACAAAAAAAAAAAAGAACCCAATTGACAACGGTCTCAATTGGGTGACAAAAAAAAAGAACCTTGAGTCGATCACTCTTGTCCCTCACCTCAGTCTCACGGTCTCACACTTTCACCTGGCAACGGTCAATCACGATAAGCTAGCTGCTAGGGTTCTCCGTTCTCTCGCTCTCGGCCTCTCCGATTCTCATTCTCGGCTTCTCCGTTCTCGTTCTCAGCCTCTCCCATTCTCAGTCTCAACTTCTCCGTTCTCTCTCTCGGCCTCTCGCATTCTCAGTCTCGGCTTCTCCTTCTCGGTCTCCGCTTCTCCTTCTCAGTTATAGCTGAGAGGTATTGTCTAAATCCCCCTCAAATCTCTAATTTATCTTGCTTCTTGAATCTGATACATCTTCATTGTTTTGGACCCTTCCCTTCACCTAGATCTCATCAAAATGAAGGCTGCATCCATATTTTAATATTATTGGATCTGCTTCAATGATACTTATAGTTAGCAGCAGAATTTTTGGCGGATTCCACAATAGGATATGAAATGTAGTCGCCACTCTCTAGAGTTTACACTAGACGGCCATGTACTAATATTGTTGTCACTCTCAATGTCACATGTGAAATCTGCTTTTTTGTTTTGTTGATGTGGTTGTTTAAACCGATGACAGATTGTTTGATTATGTAATTTCAATAGAAATTTGTACAATATTGTACTATTCAAAAGTCAAAAAAAAAGAAAGATGAGCAATATATAATTAGGGACTCATGATCAGGTGCCTTTAAGTTAGATTAATCTCTAGGAGAACGACAACCAAGGATTTCATGAGAAAGTTAATACAAAATCAATTCTTTTTTTAAGATTTTCAATGTTGAAATATAGAAAAATGAATATTGAATTTGAGAACTTTTGATTGTCCTGATTTGATATTAACCTTTTTATGAGGTTCTTAGGTATCATTCCCTAGTGTTGCATAACCTATAGTATACACACACATACTATCTCTTGGCCTATTTATAAGAAAGAAATTATGGTTAAAATTTAACTATTCAACTATCATTTGTTTCTTATGGATAAGGTTGGAGGTGGTATTTTCTGTGAGCAGCAATTTTTTACACACATGCGGAGAATTGAAAGAAATACTTGTTAATAATGTTTTTTTTTAGTAGGATGATTCATACCTTGACAGCTATATCAGTACCATTGGGGTTGACTTTGTAAGCATTTATATTTACCCTAAAGCTTCAATTTCATGTTATGAATTACACAAATATTGTGACTTATTATCCGCCATGCTATCTTTTGTAGAAAATTCGAACTGTTGAGCAAGATGGGAAGACCAATAAACTTCAAATTGTAAGTTCTTAACAATGTTGATATTATTTGAAATTTTAACCTTTGTTTGGGTGCTTAAACAAAGGATGCTAAGCTTAAATCTAGTCACCTTTTGTTTTGATGGGAATCCTTATGAAGTTAATGTCAAATCTTTCCCTTTTAAGAAGAATAATTTCTTAATAATAATTATTCATTTCTTTCCATTTTTTTCTTTTCAATTTTGTAGCTGAAGAGCATGGACTGAAGTCGTGAACGTCATTTTGTTGGTGTGAATGGTTGTTGCTTGGTTGTGTTTCTTGAAGAGCAAGGACCAAGCACTCATATTTTATTGCTTCTTGTAATATTGTTGTTGTTCTTTAATTTCTGTACTGAACTTTTGTAGTTGATGTTGTGAACTTTTGTTGGTGTGAATGGTTGTTGCTTGGCTGTGTCTAATTCATGTTTGGCTATGAATATTTTAGGTTCTGCAGTTTTTTTTTTCAAGACTATGATCTGCAATTCATGTTGTATCAAATAGCATGCAGGTTTTTTTTTTCAAGACTATGATCTGCAATTCTGCTTGGCTGTGTTTAATTCATGTTTAATTTGACAAATGCTTTGGACATGAAGTTGAGAGATGACGTGGAAAGGCTGAAGAAAATCAGGAACCAAGACTACTGGACGTAGGGGCAAGACTGTTGGTGTCTTTAAGAAGTGTTGAGCTCTTGCTTTTAGTGATTTACTAAAAAAAAAAAGTCATATAAATGTTTTTTCACTTTGATTCTTCAATTGGGCTCATGTCATATTTGCTTCTTTAATGGCTTGTATGGTAATATGTTATTGGGCTCAAGCCTTTCATTATCACAAGCCCAAAGAGTCTCCTCAATCCAGATTTTCTTTGTGCAAAAAAAAAAAAAAAATCAGGTGTTAGTGTAAACCGGGAATTCCCGATCTTGGTCCCGGGATAGTCCCGGTTGTTCCGGGACCGATCACAAATTCTCAATCCTGGCCTCATACCGGGACCGGGACCGGGAGTGGGGGATCCCGGTCTCGGATTTGAACACCCCTAGATGGACTATCTCTATAAATTTCAAGCATCCATCTTGCAGTCAAGGTATTCTGAACTTGTTAGTCCTCCAATGACTCTCACAGTGCAGGGTACTGGATTCAAGTTTTTTGTTAGAAGAAAAAAGAAGTTTGAAAGATAGACTACAATAGCACAAGCTCTGTGTTGCTCTCTATTGTCTCTCTCTAGTTTGTTCTCTCCATTCAGGTGCCATAGTTTGAACTGGGTGCCGGTAAAGTGTCTCATCTCATAGTAACCATCTATAAGCTCATTCAACTTCATGTGGCCATCAGAAAAAATGAAAAATAATTGCTTGCTGGATTTTTATGTGGATAAAATTGCTCACGTTTCTGACTTCATAAGTGGGACATGACTAAATTCTTCTCGGTTCTAAACGAAATTAGCTTTTTTTTAAAGTTCCAAATACAACCGAAAGGGTTATGACGTTCGTTTAGATTTGATTTTTATCTCCTTCAACTCTCAAGGCTTTATTAACAAAAGTACCCCAACACACGCAGTATTCTAGTCGTAAATTGTTATGGATACACTGAATGTGATTTGATCGAACTAATTAATAGTCCTTGAAAGAATCTTGTAATGTGTCCATTACTCTTAACACACGCAGTATATATATAGCAAAATTTGAAAATGTGTTTGAATTACATATGTTGTAATTACTTGGAATTTAATAACACCATTGTCATGAATTGTTAATATTTATTATATCAGTGGATCGTACGTTATACATAAGCAATACCTTGTCAAACAAACTAGGAAGACTCTCTTGAATTATGTAAGATATGGAATAATAATATACACTCCTCCAACAGATTTGTGGCAGCAAACATTTCTGTCAATTCAACCCTAGCAAGGCATGCCACACAAAGGCATTAATAAAAGAGTCTTACTTAGACTTTCACAAACAACCCTTTCAGGACATAAATCAAATTGAAAGGGCTAAGGATTCAATTCAAACATACACTAAGGTCTAGGAATTTACAGCATCTACACTCTATATTCCTAGTACACACTATACAAAGGGGGAATTAAACAAACATACCATTCCTTTTGCCACACACAGCATGCCTTCTATAATATATCAACCTCTGAATTGAGCAGCTCTTCATATTCAAGTTCCAACTATAGAAAGCAAATGCTAGAGAGTTAAATATCCAGATCAAATCAAATAGTTGAAACAGTGAAGATATGTTGCATGAAGTTGTTACCTTTGCCTGATTGTGAGCCAGCTTCATCCTCCTATACTCTTCTTGTGCTTTCTTTGAACGGAACATGGCCTGAACACGTACTACAGATCTCTCCACGCGTTCTTCTGCTTGTTTCCGACCAGTCCGGAAGAAGTCCTCCTCTGCGTCACTTTCCTGCTTTGGTTCTTGCTCTTGTTGGACAGGGTTAACCTGAAGTCCACGGAAGCCTTTTCTCTTCAGTCGCCATCGCAGGACTGCTTTTTCAAGTACTCCAACAGACCAGAGAATTTTACGATACTGCTTCCTCTCTTGGTAGCCCCGGAAAGCAGCCTGCATTGAAATATGCAATCAATCATTTCCTGAACATGAATTAAGATTAAAAAAACAAGGAACATGCAATTTTAGAAAACAAAATCTGCTTCTGGTCCCATATAAAACTTTCTCCTTTGCATTGCTGAAAGATGGGGCAAAAACCAATAGAAGGTTGGAAACCCATTCCAAGGGACTGATTCAATATTCTCTTGAGAGTATAAGCTCCATTTTTACCTTCTGCTTTTAGGGAAAAGTAAGACATGCCTTGATTCTACTCATTCTAAATGCATGAAAGAAAAAAGCTAAATACAAACAAATCAACATAGTTAAGTGCATGAGGAAGAAAAGAGATTGAGTCGTGAATCTCGGGCAGACAATTTGAAAGAGCAAAAGATCCTTCATAACATATAAAACAAATCAGGTTAGGATTTGTGCAAACGGCTCTGGTACAAAATAAGACTTCAACAAGCAGATTGGATTGGCAATGCCACATATATTCACAGAAGGCAATCAGAAATATCAGAAGTAGGAAGGGAAGCTCTTACTTGGATTATGATAGCCTGACGTCGCATGTTGAGAAATTCTTTACGCAATTTCCACGTACGGAACCTATGCTGGATGCGAGCTGCAGCTGCCATAATCCTCCTTGTGTTATAGTTGCGGTAGGCATGTTGAATCTTCAATGCTGCAACAATCATGCGGGCCTCATCCTCTGGAGTTAAACTCTGAATTGCCTTTGCTTGTACTTTTAGTGAGTGCTCCCTAAATGCAGCCTGTATTCGTGCTGCCGCCTGAGCAGTTGTTCGGTAAGCTGCCAATGTATCCTTTAGGTTTAGTTGGTCCTCAGTAAGATTCTCATACTCTCCAGGATCATTTGTGCTTGTTTCCAGTTTGCCACTAATATTTCCAGCTAAGCTCATGTCATTGAACTGCTCAACCAGAGATTTTTCCGAAAGATAAGCTGCTAAGCCCTCATAACCCTTCATAAAAGCAAGATCAGCGGCAGTACATCCACCAGGATTTTGTGGAGTAGGATCTGTGACTAAGTTAGGCTTTGCCCCAGCAGACAGCAGCAATGCAACCATATTCTCCCTACAAAGAAATTTTACTTAGTCAAGTAATGATAGATATTGGAACCTGACAAGGTGCTAACCTAGGGAGGAGATTGTGTCGTTGGTTCAACCATCAGGCCACTAGTCAAATAGATCACTTTGTTAAGGAAAACATCAGAACTTTGACACTACATTTTTTGTATTGATAAATATATCTATATACCTTTACTGTTCTATTAGCATTGGCTACTTTAACTAAACATATCATAATAAGATAATAAACTTTAATAAATTTTTAAAACGAAACATAAATATGACATGTTTCAATTTGATTAATACAAAATAAAACTTCATTATTGCAAACACTCCAGTTCAACCAACCTAGTTTGTGTTTCTGGGTTAATAAAGACCCGTGCTTGAACTTTCTCCAGTTCTATTGTATATTCAGCCTGGTTGATCAGTCAGTTCAATCTCAGTCTCATCAACCATGAGATGAACAATAAAAGGTCATCCAAATTCTAACGGGATTCAAAGGGAGAAAAACTTGTATAGTTGTATGAAAGTAGGAATGCACGGAAGGGTAATATACAAAAGTCATGCTATATTCAGGTGATTATATATTTGAATCTGTTTATCTAGGGAGAAAAAGATATAGACAGTGGGACCATATTGGCAGAAAGAAATTGATTCAATTTGGCTGCAACAAACTTAATGGATTAAGCTAGTGGAATGTCCGACTGCATAAATATGTACCTTCCACAATATGCTGCCCAATGAAGAGCTGTCCATCCAAATTTATCTCGAAAATCTAGTGACAAGCCTGATCCTGAAAATAACGAAACAGCCCAAGTATATCCCAGAATTGCGCACAAATGGATTACACCTTGACCTTGGGAATCATATTCTGTAGTCTTACGGCGCAAGAGAATTCTTTCTAATAGCCATTCCTTTAATCCGTTTTTCAAGGAGGTTTCAAAAAGTGCATCTTTTGCTTGAGGAAATGAAGTTTTGTTGTCTTCAGTTGACTTAAGCAAGTATTGCCAACTTTTGGAAACCAGTGAGGTCTTTGAAGCAAAGTTTTTAGCCTCCTTCATTGCATTAGGTGACACTTTAGTAGAGATAATATCAAGACTCTTATGAGTACCAAAGAGCAAACAAGCAAGCCTCGTTTGAAGTCGAAACTCAGCCCAGTCATAGTTCTTTTCCATAGAGGGTGTAGGGTCATGCAAAACTGGAGTACGATACTCAAATTTGACAACCTGGCTTATGGGCTTATGGCCATCAAGGCTCATATAGAGACTTACGAATCCTGGGGAATCTGATGATACCCAGCATCGGTAGACCCCAACTTGAACTATTTCAGCTTGAAAGCTTACATCACCGCAGACACAAAATAGATTGAACTTTCCAAGATGTAGATAGTTATCATGGAAGATTCCAGTGACCAGGATCTGCAAGAAGTATGCAAACATCAGAAAGTCCAGAAACAAATGCAAAAATGGATGGTAGTAAATATGGGACTCGACTCCATGCCAATTAATAAATATGTAAAATCTGAAGTAACAATTTGCATTGATGTAGCTAGAGATAGTTCTTCAATGCCAATCACAAATGCATTTATCTGTACCAAAAAAGGAACTATGTGGGAGTTTAGCTACCAGCGATTAAAGCATTTGAATTTTCCAAGAATAATTTGTTGTGCAAGAGACAATTTATTCATTTGCATTGGGATAGAAGAGAAAATCTGTATTTCAGAGTTGAACTTAGTCTTTAAAGCTTTTGAATCGTGCAAGCACCTTTACAGAGCAAAGTAGCAAGAGTCGCACTACCTTTGATGCCAACCGGAAATGCATTTCTTATATGAAAAAATTACTTAGAAGTCAGCCGTGCAGTTTCTCCCAGTGTTCAAAGCGTTTAAGTTTTACAAGAATGTTTTATAAGCTAAAGAGGTTGAGAATCATCCATGAAACCAAATAATACATAGAGAATAATTACTGGGAAGTAGATACATAGGAATAGGAAGGAAGAAAAAAACCTTGGTCTTCTCAGTGGAAGATGCCCATGAAGGTGAGACATCGGTGATATTAAAAAGCTGTTCAGGCAGAGAACGTTGCTGACGATCCTCTACCAAAGAAGAATATGGTTCTTCAATAGATATGACAGGTGATACAAGAGCTGATTCATCTACAGAACATTGTGAATCAGAAATCATGTGGTTGATCCACCTTCCAAAGCTGTCCTGACTCTGCAAAGCATCATCAACCAAAGTGTCCAAGGAATCAACACCACTCAAAAAGACAGAATATCCTTTTTGGGCATTCAGATTTGCTTGATTATCCGTTGTCTGAAGATTTACAGTTTCTGGGAAACCATAAGGTGCACTACTGCTCCCAGTAATAGGTTGTGTTATGTTATCAAAAGAAGGGATTCCAGCAGACAGGCTGCTAGTAACCTGGTGACAGAAACCCAATAGAAGTAATTACAGAAGCTAGGACAAAGTATAAACAAAGTTTTGAGCTAAATAATTTAATGTAGTGAAGCGATCCCCTCTATGTTTTGTGCATAAAATATACAACAACACTTTTTAGCCTTCATCCAAGCGATTCAGTGAAGCATGTTCTATGTTGCATAATTATGTAAAGGTAGGCAAACTTAGGTCTAAGCCATAAATGAGAACACCAAGAAAAGAGGGAGTATAGCAAGTCCACAATAGTATTAAGCAGGCCCAACAATCATGTGTTCACAGACATTTCAAGGCCTCTTTCAGCTGACCGCAGCTTTTTGAAAGTGATTACACGTGATTTGAAAAATATTGTATTATGATAAGGCATACGTAGTTTCATATCTTCTGATCATCCAAAGAGAAATGAATTTAATAGTGAAGGGTCATATCAAACGGGGGGAGCTAAATTCTTGGCCATCATTTGACTCTGTTGCTAAAAAAGCATGATAAAACCACCTCTTTTAATAAGTTGTATTTGTATATTTAAAGCAAAGAAGCTTTGACAGGAAATTACGAAGTTAATTGTCCTTTCAGCAGAAATAAGCCAAAAAGAAGTTATAAATAAAGATAAGATCTTCTTACGTTGCTTAAATTGCCATTCAGCAAAGACTGATTTTGTTGATCAAAATATGGAACCTTGTCTGCAAAAAGTTATATAAGATTTAAAGGATGACATTGTGCTTTCCAGAGAAGCAACTGATTTTGCTGAATCCACAATCTTTTACCTCCAATAGATGTGGTAGAATTGTTGAGGTCATCTGTAACCACTAAATCATCCCATTCAAGTGTGTTGAGCTCAAGAAGCCTCAGTTCATGACTCTTGAGTTTCAAATTGTCATTAACTTCTGCTTATCTCCAAAGCAGAGAACGGGATCAGAAATATAGCTCATAAAAGAAAGTCAACAACAACATTGACAACATCATCAAAAAAAATATTTTAACATACTACTACTACATATGGCATCATAAACGAAAATAAACTCCAATCAATGACTATCTTTGGAAAGATAAGGGAGAGAAAGATGAGATGGGGGGGGGGCTCAATATAAAGAGACATGCAGCTTGTCATTAGGTATGGGCCGTTCAATCCACATCATTCACTGTCCTGCATCTTGTAGTTTAATAATATATGTATACAGACAAAGAAGTCTTTACAGGTCTAATTTGCAATAAATTGTACTAAATCCAAAAGCTCTTTCTCACCACCAGCATTTGGATTGTTGGTCCCAGAATCCAATTCTTCTGATGAAATCAACGGCGCAACAGGATCAGAGACCGAACTTGAATTTGAATTTACAGGTGTAACTGGAGAGCCCTGCAACTATATCATAAACAACAGCTCAATGTAGGTTAGAACACCAAATCATATTCATCATCCAGATTAAATTAATGGTAAGTGTCAGTCTAATTATAAAGCAGCGTCAGGTATTCCTACACACAGAGATAAGCAATAAATCTACAATAGATGAGATATTGGTGCCAAAATATGAAGCTATCTCAGAACAAGAGTTACACACACACACAAAAACAAGAGTGAGTTTACTGTACAATGCTCAAGACTGCAAGTAATTGGGGAAAATGTGTGGATGCAAAAGTCTGTGCCATTAACTTTGGTGAAAAGACTTAGTTTCAAGTTTATAATACTGTTGAAAGGGAAATATATTTACTTTGAGCATGACATGGTATTTTTATGCCATGAATAACCTAAAATTTTCAATCACACAAGGAAAGTTGGATACCACAACTCACATAAAATATGAAACAAAAACAAGAAAAAGGCATTATATATGTTACTGATGATCATAAAACTATTTAGAAGCCTCCGCTTAACAGCTGAAGCTTTTGGGTTGGAATGACTGTTGACATGGTATGAAAAAGTGTTTGATTCTCATCACCCTCCAGTCTCCTGATTAAGTTCAACTTTAAACACAAAGGAACGGGTTGTGCCTTGTCCGTACTTAAGCCCATTGGCTAAGTACGGACAAAAACTTTTCCTCTACCAAACTTTTTCATTTTGGGTTGAAATGATTGTTGACATGCTATGAAAAAGAGTTAATCTCTTGCATGTTGCTAAGCATATGTACTTTCAAATGAGCAGTGCCACATGCTAATTAATTTCCTTGGTCATATTTTTGGGCTGAAACAGATCTTATGAATTAAAGGAAGAAAGAAAGAGATGGGAAGAGAAAATAATTTTACCTCTTGTGTTTCACGATAATGAACAAGAACTATGTGTTCCAAACTCCTAGAAAAAAGAAAAGGAAAAATCAAAACAACAGCATGAATAACATCGAAGTTGTGATCAAACCAATAACACACGGGTAATATCCAAGCATTAGTAATAAGTCATACTTCAAAAGTTTAGACATGCACAACTGAGGTGTCAAGAGTTAAGCTAACTAAAGATAAGCATACTTGTCAAGAAGCCAATAACATCTACGCACAAATTTTGGCTTATCCAGGCTGTGTGCATAGTATACATGGATCCTTTCGTCATTACCAACCTGATTGATGGGGAAAAAATTATCAGAGTGAATGCCCAAAAGTAGAAACTGCAAATGTTGGCAATTATTCAAGCCATTATCAAAAGCACTTGCAACATAAAAATCGCAGGAAGGAAAGATGATCGTGCATTTTATAAACTACCATTGGATAAAAATGTTTAAAAAAATAATATAAGCATAGAAATTAATAACTGCTAGCCAGAAAATTCTTTAAAAAATTAAAAAAGAAGAGATAAAATGCTGTCCAAATGTTACACAGAAAGAAAGATAGAAATGTGACTGAATGGTTGTGCAAAAAGTTTAGATTCATGAATCATAACTTACAAAGCAAAGAGAGCAGACATGTAAATCAACAGCACCCAATTAATTACGTAAGTACTTGATACCTAAACCTTGCAAATCCCAAAATTCCTAGAAGAAATTTTTAATTGTAGAAGAAAGCACATCAAAGACATGAAAATCTTCGCAAAGTACAAAGAAGCATTATCAAGAATTTTCCAAACCTAGGGCTTATCAGGCTACTTGTTGCCATAGTCTACTTCTTAATGTAAACCAAAATATTATTTATTCTCCAAGAAAGCCCATAAATACAGAAGAAAAAGAAGAATTTCATCATAGTAATACATGGTAAATTCCTTCATAACCCTAGGATGATTAATGTTCTTTAAATACAAGTTAAAGAAATGAGATACATTAGGGTGCCATAAATTTAACATTAACGAAAATAAACACCCTAAGAAAAAAAGAAGACTCACTTTTAAGTGTTCATGAGCTTCCTTCACAGTCTTTCCATCCTTTTTCTTTTTCCAGTTGTATCCATCTTTTCGAAAGTTCCTAAGCATCTTGCGGTCGAATAAAACAATAGTACCACCTGTTTTTCATTTTAGCATTGAAAAAACCATATCAGTATTCTATGTCCTTGGTTTGACATCACATAATGGTAGCTCAACTGGACCCTTGTAGCTCATATGTAAAATAATTAAAAAGAATACACTCAACCTTTTATCAATCAAAATGCATGTTATTGCTTCATTCACAACATACGCAAATGTAGATACAAATATCCAGTTTGACAAATGGTTAGACGTGGCAATGTGTTCGTTTGGGATAGCTTATTTTTTACTTATAAGTGCTTATAAATCGTGATTTACGGCATACGAGGTAAGTATGTGAGAGGAATTTTATCTCGACTTACGTAATAAGCACTTATGTCATGTGGAAAACCATTCTATCATAAGGGAAAGTGCTTGTTCGAAAATTGGAAATTTAAAAGGCAGTAATAAATATGATGAATAACAATATAAAAATGAAGCATGCATATCCACTGTACCAAAATCATACTGCGGCCAGAAATAGATGATTACTTGGAGGCAAATGCACTGGCTTTACATGGATGGTGAAATACTTGTAATTACTAAGTATAGCTTGAATCTCATTAGGACGAAGCCATCTGCTTTTTGCTTCCTCCATAGTGTTCTTAACATCCAACTCTGGGCCACATAGAAGGAATACTTTAGAACAATGTCAATACAGATAATTGAAGTCATAGATCATTAACCAATCACTCTGTAGTCCAGGTAAGATTTGTAGCAGAGAAAACAAAAGTGCGCAGTGAACTAATAATTGTCAGCTTTCTTTCAACCCCATGTCAAGAGGTACAGGTTAGGATTATTGTATTAAACCCCATGATATACAATTGTGCCAAACTGGATGTTAGGATTATGACAAACCACCGTTCCAGATCCAAATATCTTACTTCTCTCTTTCCTTTCATAAAGGTCTAAACACTGGCGAAATAATAAGATATCTCAATTGATTTATGAGATGTAGAGACATTTCATAGCTTGATGTTATCACTTATCACATTTTACCTGAACCTCTAGCTGAAGTCAACATACATATTGCTATTCCAAGCTTCAAACACCATTACCCTACATTCCTCACCGCCTGAGGTACTAAAATATATCAAATACTGCATTCTAGGCACTTTACCTTGGCACAATAAACAATTTTCTGTCCATTTTATATGTCCACATTGTTCTCAGGAAACATTAAAAATTATTCCAAGTGGGTTTCATCTTTGCCGAAACTACATCATTTCAAGTGCACTATAAGAGAATCCCCCGATATTAATCACTCATTTCTGTTGATAATTAAGGTAAAGTTAATTTGTAAATTTAATTATCCCATTGGAGTTATCAAGAAATTCCAGCAATTTTTATCTCACCCACGAGACATGACTTAGGACCAACCATGTTTCTTTTTCACTTCAAGGCCGCTTTCTAAACTTCACCCTTGCATTTTTCAAGAAAAGCAACCAAAAAATACCCCCCAAAAAAAACAACAAAACTAACAACAATAAACAGGAGAAAAAAAACACATAACAGACTAAAATTTGAAGGTTCAGGTCCCTTTTTGCTTTTAAAAAAAACCTTCTCGTATTGGTTGGCATGATCAGAAAAGAAGGGAGTAGAAGCGCGCATGTACCTTGTAATGTATGGAATCCATGTATCTCTGAACCAACGAGCTCGCCCGTTAAGTTATTTGCCATTGTAGAAACCTCTCGGAAAATTTAAAGACCCCTCGGTGTTCAATTAACCATAGCAAAACTCACAACCTTAAAAACAAAGAAAATTCGTAAAACAAAGTATCCCAGTTATAAAGGGTAACATATTTTAGCTGAAAACCAGGTGGTGAAAAATCGAAGGATGAGCCGAGAAACCACAGAAAATATTAGGAGGTTACCTGATTGAAGAGAGGGAAACGTAAAGGGGAATCAAAGATGAAATACACTCACCCTGTTCTGCAACTTTGAGCTACTTTTTTTGTTTGGGTTCTCGCTCATGGACTTATTGTCTGCAAGTCTGTGCAAGGTGGACTAATTAAAGCGACTTTTCCAGTGTCGTATATTGGCTGGCTCAAACAAATTGCAATTAAAATTAATATTAAATTATTATTTTTTATGTCTTATCAGAAAAATTAAAATAAAAACCGACATTTAACGAGACCTGAGCGAATCATGAACTGCACCACCGGGGGACGACGAGCTACTGAGTGCTCCTAAATTATCCGACGACAAACGACTGAACATATGAATCCCCAGAAACCAAAATTGCAGTAGTTAGGACATTTAAGAATTAAGAAATGATAACTGTTTATCTGTGATGCGTTATTTCTAGACCTCGATCTGTCATGCGTTTAAAGAATGAACAAGATTACTATTTAATCCTGTCAAAGAAAACATTTAATATTAGAAATATTGTTTGGCTTTCCCCCCGCTTTAGCATCAAAAAGAAAAAGAAATTATAGGGATGAGTAAAAAATTAAGAAAAATCTCATTTAAATCCATTTAAAATATAAAATTTTAGAATTAGGCCTTCACTTTTAACAAATTTCTAATAAGGCCCATAGGTCTAATTAAGTAGTTATAACTTTGTTAATTTTATCAATATGTCATTTTGTTATTTTTTCTTTGCTCATTCATTTTTTAATAAAATCTCCACCTTTATCTTGTGGACCCATTATATCTCCTCTCCAGATCTTAAGATTTTTTCAATTAATTCATCATCTGACATATTATTCAGGTCTCAATTTTTTCTTTAAGTCCCTCAGTATAATTTGAGTTGTTTCAAGTCACAACATTATTATAACTAAGATATTTCAAGTTAAAGTTTAAAAATTAAGATTAAGGATTGAAATTTGTATTTTTCCCTTTAAATATTTAATGGTTGTGGAGATACTTCCTCTCCTCCAGTGAAATATTTAAGTCATCTTTAACCACTTGGTATGGGTTAACTCGTTAAATTTATTTTAAATTGATAAAATCATTCAATTTTACCCCCATTAAATGAAGTTTTAAAAAGAAAAAAAATATAAAGACTCACAATTAAATATTGATTATAAAGATAAAATTAATAACTAAACATTAACAATAACTACCTCTAGGTAACTTATATATTTTACCCCAAACAATTTTTCTAGTGATTTACTCATTAGAAGGCAGTACACCTCCACCTTTATTACCTAGTATGCTCCTTTTGGCTTCCATTATAAGTAGTCTGTCTCCTGGGAGAGAATTTTGCTCTAAAATATAAGAGATTGATAATATAATTAATAATTGTTTTTTAATTACATCCCTTGCAGGAGAAGGAGATGGTTGATAAATAATAAATGAATATTTAAAAATTATATTATTTAATAAAAATAAAAAATATATATTTGATCAATTTAAGATATATTAAATAAATTTATTAACATTTCTTAATATAGAAATGAGTTTGTTATGTTTTATATTTTAGGCATAAGGACAAAAATTTTAGGGCCCTTAACTACTAAAAGTCTAAAACTCACTGCTCAGGGAGGAACTGTGTCATTATGATGCCCACTCAGGGACGACAATTTATCTTTTGATTTGACTTATTTTTGCCGGGACAATTTATCTTTTGACGTAGATTACAAAATCTGGCAACAAGTTATTTGTCTATATTATATTCATCATTTACTGTGTTTATATATACAATAGTAGTAAATTCGAAAAAAATACGGGTTAATATAATTTTTTATCCTTTAAATTTGTCATCATTTTAAGTTTAGTCCTTAAATTTTAAATTATATACTTATGTGTTATAGTTACTTAAAAGTAAAATAGTTTATATTTTTATTAAAATATGGAGACCAATGGTATTTAAATGAATGAAATTTAAGAGACTAAAAATTATATCAACTCAAAAATAATAATTAAAGTTTGTGGCCAAAATTTTAATTTGTTTGGCTCTTTTAGTTCCACATTTATCTTGGCCAGTGGTTACGCACTATCATCACAGTATATATAATTAAGGAGTCTATTTTCTTTAAATTTCTTGATTATAGATAACTCAACAAGGTCTCCGGTACAATTACTCGTCTACTGTCTACATATTACATATGTATAATTTTTAAAAAAAAAAAAGATAGCAAAAAATTTTTAAAAAAATGGGAAATAGAAAATACCTAAAAATAAAATTAAGATTCGTGTTTCTTTGTTTTTTTTTTTTTGGCCTTCCGTGTTTCTTTGTTTTGTATCCTAGTAATATTTAAGAAATGAGCCTTGTTATTTACTAGTTGGCCACAAAATCAAACTCCTACTCTTTATCATTTGTGAAGAGAATAGTTGTTTTTTTGGCCAGTGAAAGAGTTGTTATGGGTGTGTTTGGATTGACGATTGGATAAGTGACTTATTTTTACTTAGACTCATGAAATCTTAAAATTGAAAAAAAGTTAGATTGGGTAAAATGATGAGTGTTTGGATTGTCGATTGGATAAGTAATTTATATAAAACTGAATGATGTTTGGTTTAGCTTTTACATAAGTGGCTTTTGTATTATTTAAGAGAAAAAATTGTAAAAATTATGAAAAATGAAAAAATGAAGGGATGATTGTGAAAAAAGCCCTCATTGGCAACTTAATTGCCAAATGGGACCTAGGAAGATATCTATACACGAAGGGATTTTTTCAAAATTTTCTCAAAAATTAAATTTTAAAATTTACGATTTTAAATAAAATTATATCAAACTCTAATTTAAATCTGTACACTTCAAAAATCTTTTCTATTGTGCACATCGAGCTTAAATTTTATAAATTATATCAAACTCTAATTTAAATATTAAATCATAACTCATATTTTCACATAACTCAAAATTTAACAAAATAAACCGATTAAAACCTCAATAATACCTCCAATAATCCAAATAAATTATTTAAACTAAATTTAATGAGTAAAAACACTATATAGAAATTAATTTATGACATTTTTATAAAAAAATTGATTATAAAATCATAAAACAACTAAATAATAAATCTAAACTGATTAAAGTTAATTATTAATTATTCTATATATTTCTACAGTCATATATTAACAAAACTCAAAACTTACCTAAACTCTTATCTCAAAGTATTCTCTAATTAGCAAAATATTACTATCTAAAGAAAGAGAAAATTATTTAGAATATTTTTTATAAAAAATTTTTTATGATTATAAGTGATTTTAAATACTTACCTAAACTCTTATTTCAAAGTATTCTCTAATTTTTTCTTTAAGTCCCTCAGTATAATTTGAGTTGTTTCAAGTCACAACATTATTATAACTAAGATATTTCAAGTTAAAGTTTAAAAATTAAGATTAAGGATTGAAATTTGTATTTTTCCCTTTAAATATTTAATGGTTGTGGAGACACTTCCTCTCCTCTAGTGAAATATTTAAGTCATCTTTAACCACTTGGTATGGGTTAACTCGTTAAATTTATTTTAAATTGGTAAAATCATTCAACTTTACCCCCATTAAATGAAGTTTTAAAAAGAAAAAAAATATAAAGACTCGCAATTAAATATTGATTATAAAGATAAAATTAATAACTAAACATTAACAATAACTACCTCTAGGTAACTTATATATTTTACCCCAAACAATTTTTCTAGTGATTTACTCATTAGAAGGCAGTACACCTCCACCTTTATTACCTAGTATGCTCCTTTTGGCTTCCATTATAAGTAGTCTGTCTCCTCGGAGAGAATTTTGCTCTAAAATATAAGAGATTGATAATATAATTAATAATTATTATTTAGTTGTTTTATGATTTTATAATACCTCCAATAATCTAAATAAATTATTTAAACTAAATTTAATGGGTAAAAACACTATATAGAAATTAATTTATGACATGTTTATAAAAAAAAATTGATTATAAATTCATAAAACAACTAAATAATAAATCTAAACTGATTAAAGTTAATTATTAATTATTCTATATATTTCTACAATCATATATTAACAAAACTCAAAACTTACTTAAACTCTTATCCCAAAGTATTCTCTAATTAGCAGAAGATTACTATCTAAAGAAAGAGAAAATTATTTATAACATTTTTCATAAAAGAATTTTTGTGATTAGAATTGATTTTAAGTACCTCATTGATCCCCAAAAATATAAAAATACTCCTATCAATATTATTTTACACACACGTACATAAACTCCAATAAGCTCTATTTTGAGGCTTATGACTTTTTCCAACTTATGAATTTTTTTATCTTAAATCTAATTATTAAAACAAACACTCATATTATTCAAATCATTATTTAAATCTGTTCTGTACACTGTTGATTGCCGATTTCTGTCCCTAACCAAACGTTGAAACAATCACACTCACTATATTTTGTGTACTTATCGATATTGTATTATAAAAAAAGGACTTATCAATATTGATTTGATATGCACGCATTACTATAAAAAAATCATCCACCCAATACAATAAAAAAAAAATCCACTGTAAAGATGATTAAGAGTGTGTTTGGAACAGCGATAGAAAAAATAGAATTTCTTAATTTAATTTTTTGTGATTTTATTTTTGGTAAAAACCCGATTGTGTAATGTGATTTATGTTTGGAACAGCGATTGTATAAATAACTTTTACAAAAGTAAAATTTGTTTTGATTGACTTAAGCACAAGTGACTTTTGTGATAATAATAAGAGAGAGTGGGTGAAAAAATATTTTAAAAGGTTAAAAACACCAAAAAATAGTTTAAAATAATTTTTGGAACTGAAAAAGTACATTAAAGATAAAATTGCAATCAGTCTGATAACACACTGGGTACAGTTGAAAAAATATTTTAAGGGTTAAAAGCACCAAATAATAGTTGAAATTAATTTTTGTAGCAAAAAAAGTATATTAAGGGTAAAATTGCAATAAGTTTGACACTATACTGGACACAACTGAAAAAATATTTTAACCATTTTCACTCTCTCCAAAAGCTAAATCAGTAAAAGCTGAGAAATGAAGCTTGTGGTAAAAGCTATTAAGATAGAATTAAGCTCGATTGCTCACTTTGAGAAACAAACACTCAAATTTTTTTTTTTCCAAATTATCCATTGAGCTTATAAGCTCAATTGAGCGTTTGGGGGTTCAAAACACCCCCGACACTAACTGACTGCCATGTTTCACTAAAGCTGTGGCTCACCGCGCGGGACATCGAATAAGTATGTGTTTGGTAACATCCCAAACTATGGTTTCAAACCATGTTTTGCGCAACCCGAGATAAAACTCCTCTCACACACTTACCTCGTAAATAGTAAAAGCTATTAAAAAAAAAAGCTAATCTAAACACACACTAAAATTGGAACAATAAAAAAAAGATTTGCAGGCATCGCTTCTGCAGTTGAAGATTAAAACCGTAGTTTTGTCGGCGCATAAAAATTATTTCCTTTTATCATAATTATAAGATAAAGTTGATTTTTTAGAGAAATTAAAGAAATTAATTAAATTATTTTAGGGTATTTTTATTTTTATTTCATACTAATTAGTTTTATTAATAAATTAATATATAATATAAGTACATATAACATATAATATGATTAAATAATTTATTTAACTTCTTTGATTTCTTAAAAAAGAATTAACTTTATCTTATAATTATGATCTAAGGTAATAATTGAATAAAATAAATAAATAAATAAATGGTTTGTTTTTTGTGCCGACAATTTACGGTTTCGCTCTCCAAATTCTCATTGTCTGCATGACTGATCTTTTTATTCTTATCAGCTGAAACCCCCCCCCCCCAAAACACAGCAACCCTACTCACAAAAAGATACTGTACTAATTATTAGGGGTGTTCAAAACCGGGACCGGGACCGGGATCTACCACTCCCGGTCCCGGTCCCGGTTTTTGGCCGGGATGCAAATTGCATCCCGGTCCCGATCCCGGTCCCGGTTTGGTCCCGGTCCCGGTAATCCCGGGCGGGACCGGGATCAAACCGGGAAATCCCGGTTTTTTTAAAAAAAAAATTAATTTAAAAAATATTATTATTTTAGTTAAATTTTCTATAATCTAGTGTTTAAAGTAATTATTTAACATCTAATAAGACCATAATAATCACACAAATTGATCTAGAATTGAAGAATAACATTTTATTATTATTATTATGATCACCTTTATCATTTTTGTTATTATTTTTATACATTATATAGTAGGATTAGTATCACAATATATATAGTTTAACTCCAACTAAATATGTGATACACATTTTATCAAATGATAACTTAAATTATGGGATAAAAAATACAAAAATAAAACAATAACTTAGTTTTTAAGAAAAAAATTTTAAAAAAAATAAAAAAACCGGGACCGGGACCGGGACCGGGATCACAAGGTATGTGACCGGTCCCGGTCCCGGTCCCGGGTCCCTTAGGTCCCGGTCCCGGTTTTCCCGGTCCCGGTCCCGGCCGGGACGGGAAATTCCCGGGATCAAAATTCCGGGACCGGGACCGGACAACCGGGACCGGGATACTTTGGACACCCCTACTAATTATATTACAACTGTACTCAAAAGAAGAGACAGAACCATTAGACAACCAGAAGACTAAATGTCTACTTGGGTTGGTTATAGAACTGATAAAATGGGTCCGGTCCGCACTCAGGCAGGCTAAATGCCATCCCGTCCCGTTTAACATGTGGGTTAAGCAGGCGAGTCTGTTGGCCAGTATATATATATTTTTTAATTTTTTTTATTTTTCTTATCAAATTAATTTAAATATACTGATTGTCTTTCCTTTAATGTTGTGTTCAATTATTTCCTCATTTTTTTATTTGACACTTTTATTTTTATATTTTATTTATTTATTCTACTATTATTAAATTTAAAAAAGATGTGTTTATATGATGTGAGTAGATGAGCAAAAAAAAAAGTAAGAATAAAATTAACTTCCTAATACAAATGTATAAAAAAGAAAAAGTATGATATGAATGGGTGAAAGAGAAGGAGAATGAGAATTTAAAAAAAAAAAAAAATTGGCGGGCTGGTACCCTTTCGAGCCTGCAGGCTAGCCTGAATTCCCACCTCTAGTTGGCCGTAGAACCTGCTTTTCTGACGTGATTTATGATGTGTGAGGTAAGTATGTGAGAGGAGTTTTATCTAAACTTGTGTAAACGTGCTTCCCCAATACTAACCCAAACAGACCCTAAATGAAAGATCCAAACAAATAACAAACAAACTAATAAACACAAACATTAGCTCCCCGCAAGAACACAAGTCTAGATAAAAGGAATGAAATGCCAACAAGGTCAGCAATTGCGACGAAGGTCATGATACCCAAACTAGAGGGCTAGACCCGTCTAATGAAGTTTTGACAATCCGCCCAACTACCAAAAATGCTTCCATTGGAACACATATGTAAGGATGGTTTCTGATCAAAATCCTTGAGTCTCAGATATTCTTAAGGATGACAACATCCATCACCATAATAGAGAAAACATAGTCAGTATAGTAATGAACAAGAGAATCACAACTCTAGTCTAAAAATAAACAGAAAGGCTATACACGCTGAACTGGCCCATATCTAGCTCATAAGTGAACAGTGTTGATATAAACATTGAACAGGTGCATTGCGAGCCAATGATGAATAGCATATACAAGCCTTATGAACAAGAACAAGTTGATGATTTTAAACTGAATATCATGCCTCAAAGCTTCGATCAACAAACAAGCTAACATCCTTCCCACAGAGAAATACCTCAAGCCAATCACAAAAATTTGTAGAAGATGAATCAGAGTCCCTATTTAAAGCACCATGGTCATCCTTGCCCGCCTAAAGACCTTGCACACCATACCAAACAGGGTACTGACAATTGGTTTAGAAAAAGTTATCTTATGGTATGCATTAAACCAATCATAACTACAAAAATCCACCTAATAATACCAAATTAACCAAACATCTGGTTTCAACCCCTCTAAACAAACAGCATCACTCAACATAATGACTCCAATAGCAAGAAGATCAATAGTGCCATTCTCAGAACTATATTTGAAGATAGCATCAGTAGAGAAGTATTAAGTGTACCGAGTCTTGAAGAAATTACAAACCTCAGCGTCCATGGCTCTCCACGTTATCACATCTGAACTCCTCAACGTCTCTACCTTTGATTTACCCAGATCAGTGAGAAGACCCCAAGATGCACTTAACACTTCTGTTGCCAAAGCCCTATATTGACAGTAAAACCAAGAAATCCCTACCACACTCTATCAATCATCACTGAGGACCCGGGGGACACCCATTTGAGGTCACTATTAGAGGCCGCCATACAATTTTGAGCTTTCTAAGCCTCCATGTGTTGAGCCCCGCAATCTCCCTCTCACCTTCGTTGAAGCCCATCCTCACTTCCAGAGCATTAGAAGACCATCAAATAGGGATAATATTAGACGATTCCACATCAATCTTCACCAAACAAGGAGAAACGATTGCCCAACAATCTAAGTAGCGCATCTTCACGATGGAAGAGAGAAACCCTAAGAGAGGGGGGAAAGCCCAAATCAGGGATATATGGATTCAATATTTATTCCCAGTTCCCATGTAATCTTGCTACTTATACAACGTGCGAAATAAGTATATAAGAAGAATTTAATCTCTGACTTACGAAACAAGCATTAAAATGTTTTTGTTTCTCTCAATTATGATGTTTCCCTGATTCAAACTTCTATTATCTTTTTCAGAGGGGAGAGGTTACTAATATCTCAACTAAAACCATGTTGCTAACTTGCTATGAATCAAGTTTTTTTATTTACTAGTTACTAGTTAGGGAGATTTTTTAAAAACTACATCAAATCTACAAATCAAAAAATTTATTAATTGTTCCTCAAATTTTATAAATTTTGTTGTGCGTAGGAACATCTAGCTCTCTAAAACCTTGTCTTATAATTATGAACAGAGGAACTTAAGTTTTTTTTTTTGCTACATTTCCCGGAATATCACCAGGTTGTCATGTTCAACTTTTACCATATTTGGATGGAGAGAAAAGTGAGGAAAAAATAGAGAAAGGGGAATACTAGGAAGGAAAACTTTTATAAATAGTAAAAAAAAAAGTTATTGGTTTTTGGAGTTTTCCATCATAATTTTTCCCTCTCTAATATTCTCTTCATCCAAACATAGTGTTAAAGTGCAGGATTATGTGGTGAAAGACCATAAAAATGAACAATAACATCAACACTATAATTGAATATAAGCACATAGCATAGAGTTTTTGCTGGGTTAAGGTGTAAATTTATCACATAAGTTTTTTATGAAGGGTCTTTGAAAGTATTAAAATAAAGTAATGTTGCTCACTACTATTAAAAAGTTAATAGTCAATGTCTATTTTTTTAACAGTATGGGGCAAAATTGCTATATTTTGACATTTTTAGGATAACATTGAACCTGAAAAATTTTTTTGGGTAATATTGCTCCTCAGCCAAAATTTTCAAGGCAAATTTGCACCTTAACTTTTTTTAAAAAAAAAAAACACTTCTACTGATCAACAACACTCTATTTTAATTTATGTCAATATTTTGTACTAAACTCCCTAAAAAATATAGAAGGTTAGAGGATGTTGATAGCTCGAGGGTCTAATACGATGCATGGTCCCCTCCACAGGCTCTTTTTCCCCCGCTTTTTGGGATAATGCTTGTTGTTATTTATTTTTCCAAAATCGCCAAGTTTTTCATTAATAAAAAAATTGCAAGCACCCAGAAATCATAAGTACTCCCTCGCCAAGTTTTTCATTAATAAAAAAATTGCAAGCACCCAGAAATCATAAGTACTCCTTCCGATTTTAATTATAAGATAAAGTTGATTTTTTTGGAGAAATTAAGGAAGCTAATTAAATTACTTTAGAGTATTTTTATTTTTATTTTTTCTCTTCAAACTAATTAGTTTGACTAATAAATTAAGATATAATCTAATGATACATAATATATGATATGATTAAATAACTTATTTAGCTTCCTTAATTTCTTCAAAAAAGTCACTTTTATCTTATAATTAGAATTGGAGGTAGTATTTTTAAAGATAAAATAAGGAAACATGGATAGCATGATCTGCATTAGCATTAGATTTAATGGGATTCCACAGACAAATTTTTAAAAGATAAAAGAAGGAAGCAAACCTAATTCAAATTAAGTGTGTATTTGGATTAGTTTTTGAAAAAATAATTTTTATGATTTACGAGGTAAGTATGTGATAAGGGTTTTATTTTGATTTACGAAAAAGGGTTTTTGAAACCGCGGTTTGGACTTCATCCAAACACACACTAAACCCCGTAGGGCTGTAAGAATTAGGGTTTGTTTAGAGAAAATTATATATATATATATATATATGTTAACAATTTAGAAAACCAATCATATCATCTATACCAATATTTTATAGGTCCTAATTAACTAGAATGTGGTTTTAAAGTCTATATGAAATCAAACTAAAATAAATCATACTGATCATAATTTATGATGACTATAATGCAACTTTTCATATATTTTGCATTACATGCATATTACGATTTTGAGAATGGTTTTTTTGAACGTTTTTCATGAAAAATCATCTTTGGGGGAAAATCATTTTTTAAAGAAGTTAATATGTGCCCAATATTTAGTACCCGCATTTATTATTAAAGTGGTAAATCAAGGTTCAGATCTTCACTAAAAGAAGTGCCTAAATTTAGTGTTTGATAATACTTCAAATTGGATTACCTCTTACCTAACAGGAGGATACATACATATACCACTTTGATCCTATTTATAAGTTCAAATTAACTAATGCTCATATATTAATGAGAGTTAGTTAACTTATTAATTATAGGCTAAATTTCTAATTTTTCCTTTATCTATTATTAGCTCCAAAAACCAACATGAATAAATTCGTTTTGTCTATTATAATTGATTGGGACAAAAAGTAAAAAACGCATTTATTACTTTGAAATTAGACTTATAATAATGATCAAAATTTTTTGTCAAAATGGATTTATAAATAGGATCAAGACGGTATATGCGTATTAAAAAAAAAATTCTGTTTGTTTAAGATTATTGGAATAATCAAAATGAAAAATGGTTTCTAATACTTTGATATTTGAGAAGCTATTTTGACTATTTGAATAATTTTTAAGAATAATAATTACGTGCTTTAAAGAACACTTATAAAAATATCAAAATACATGAAAATATCATAAATTTTGAAAAGCTCTAAATAATAAATTAATTTTAATGAATGGAAATATACGTAAACAATATGAAACTTAAAAATAACTAAATAGTGAATATTATTAATGATTATGACCAGAACATAAAATAATTTATGCTTTATATAAAATTTATGATTAATTTTTATGAATTTTTTAAAGAAAAAATTTCACTTAAATACCATTTAAATTTATAAAACCCGAAAATGTCTATTAAGAAATGAAAAAGACAAATAGGTCATAAAGTGGGAATCTGGATTTTGAAACGTTGTTTTTTTACCAAAATGTCCCTCACTTTGTTTTAGAAAAAAGGCAAGGGGACGCCGGCGATAGAGCTCCGCCGACCAGCACCACCCCACTAGTGGGCCGATAGCCAAAGCTCCGATGCCGATGGCCAGAGCTCCGGTGACAATTTGAGTAAAGCGATTAACTACTTTGGTATTGAGATTGACAACTTAGCTCCCTAAGTTGTTACTATGTATTCTCAAGTTGCTAATTGCTATTTTGAAGTTATCATTGTTTATACTCAACTTGTCAACCCCTGTTAGGCATCATGATAACTCAAGTATAGGGAATGATAACTTGAGTATAGCAATTAGCAACTACCCCTATTATACATTGTTGGCAACTTGAGTATAGCAAATATCAATTTGGGTATAGAGATTAACAACTTGAGTACCTAAGTTGTTAATTGCTTGTACCCAAGTTGTCAACGATGCCCAATAGGAGTAATTGCTAGGTGAGATTTTTTTTAGATTTTGCCAAGAGTTTTTTTCCAATTGTTATTTTATATACCGAAGTTGTTAATCACAATTTTTAGATTGTCATTATATATATCTAAGTAGTCAACCTTACCAGTGGCTTCAAAATACTTCCATTTCCACTCTCTCAATTGTGATATCATGAAAACTATTGTCACTAGAAAGTGGGGTGAATGAATGATCTATCAAAAGTTGTGAAAACATACTAGTAACTATGAAAAGATGATATATTATTGCAGAATACATAGGACGATGAATCAAACTAATCTAATTAAACCACAACAGTAAGAAAGTCACTGAGTCGTAGATCAACCTCAAAAGTCATAGAATGTGAACAAGAAATTTGAATTCAAATATCACCAAAAAAAAAATTGAATTCAGATGATTTTACCAAAGGATAAGAAAGAAGAAACGCTCCCCGAACAAAGAATCCAAATTCCCAAGTTATATGCACACCTGTCTTACTTTCTTCACTGCACATCAATCTCTTTCTCCAAACATAAAGTTTAAAATACTGATGAGAGAGAGAGAGAGAGAGAGAGCCGGCCTATTCCATCATTTATAGAGCTGACATTCAATGGCCCTGCACCAGACAAAAGGAAAAAAGAGCCTCTCTTGTTGAACCAACTGAGAGAGATGAGAAGACAACGCTGGACAAGGAACGTCTCGACCTTCCCCTTCGACTTGTTTTATTTTAGAACCCGCATCCTCTATCCCCCAACCAATGGTCAACCCTTCATCCCCTTCATCTCAGTCCCCTGAAGCCACCGCTTCCACGCCCACTCATCGTCCTTCTTCTCGCAAAACCAAAGGTAAACGTGGTCCCGACAACAAGTTTCGGTTTCGCGGGGTCAGGTAGCGAAGCTGAGGCAAATGGGTCGTCGCGCTCTGCGAGTTCCGCATGCAGCTCGGAACATTCGCCACCGTTGATTCTTTGAAGATGCTGCTTGTGCCTACGACGCGCTGTCCTCACCCTTAACGGCTCCAAGAGAGAGTTCTTTCTTTTTTTAATGTTTGTTTGCAACAATTTATTTTTAAATAATAAGTGCTTATAATTCGTTATTCACCATATACGAGGTAAATATGTAAAAGAAGTTTTATCTCAATTTATATAATAAATGATTATTTTCAGAAAATAAGTTGTTCCAAACACTCACTTAATAAAAAAAAAAAAGGGGCATTTTAGTTAAAAAAATCAAAACTTAAAAACCTCAAATTCTTCCTATTAGATCACATTTTTGCCCTTTCTCTATTTTATAAGATTTTTTAAATTAAAATGGTATTTATTTATCATTTTCTTTTTTTTTTAACTTTGTAAAAATTCATTTATTTTAGTTTTTCTAAATTTCAATAAATTACGGACTTAAAAAAATAATAGAAAGTGATTGTCTTGGAGGAACGTGAAGTATAAATAAATAAGAAGGTGCAAATTAGGTGTTCAGACGTATTTTTCTTCTAGGGTAAGAGAGAGAGAGAGACTTATTATTCTTCGCATCAGATGTGACTCCAGTCGGTACGTGAGGTCCTGAGGCCGAGGAGGTTATTTCGGATGAAAAGTCAAATCTGAGGACGTTGGTTCAAAATTTTTGGGTTAAATATGATATTTGGGCCCTCAAATTTATCATTATTTTGGTTTTCTCCCCCAATAAATAAAATAATCCAAGTCTTCGTTAAATTATAGAAACAAATGTTTTAATTTGTTTGAAAATAATCCAGAGTCTGGAAAGGTCTAGGAGGAAGTTGCTGGATAATCTTTTTTTTTTTTTGCCAGTTGCTGGATAATCATCCCTTACTGAATTTGATGTGGCCGTTAGTTAAACAGTACCAAATTCTCAATATTAAGGTTTGTTTGGGATCACATTTATTCATATAAATCAAAATAAAGCTTATCTAACATAATTACCTTATATACCGTAAATTATAATTGATTGAAAAATTGTTTTTAAAAACTTCAACCACTATTCTAAATAAATACAAGTGTTTGTTTGTGATAGCTTATTTTTTATTTATAAATATTTATAAATCGTGATTTACGGTATAGGAGATAAATATGTGAAAGGAATTTTATTTCAACTTACATAATAAACACTTATATTCTAAAAATAAACTAAGTATGTGTTTGGTATCACTTATTTTTGAGTAATAATTCTTTATTACGTAATTTGAGATAAAATTCCTCTCATATACTTACCTCGCATATCATAAATCACGATTTATAAACACTTATTATTTAAAAATAAACTATCCAAACGAACATTAACCAAAACATAACTTTAAATTGATCAGTGGCTGAGCTTGAGCGTGTGAATCCGAATATCATTTCAGGCTGACATGAATTTGTGGACCTAACACTGTGGCCACCGAACTGTTTCTTTATTGCTTTCTGGTCAAACCTTTTATCTCCTTTTTCTAACACTGTGCCTACAGTAGTGGCCTCCTATCATAACTTTAATATGTGTTTTCATTAATCTTCGGAAAATATTTTTTATAATTTATAAAATAAATATGTGAGAAAAATTTTATCTTAATTTATGAAACAGTGATTTTGGTATTACCCAAACACCCACTAACTCATAATACTCCTTTCTCACTTTCATAGTACAGGTGGTTTTTATAAAAATGAATTGGTTCTTAATATAAATTATTTGAAGAGTAATTAGTGATTATTTATCAATTTTAATCTTATAATTAATATTTAAATATAAATCTTTATATTTTTTATTTCCTTTAATACCTCATTTAATATGAATAAATTTGAATTTTTTTTTTAATTTAAAATAAATTTAATGAGTTAACTACTATTTCTTAGTTCTGATAAATTAGTTAAAGTAATATATATTATGAACCCAAAGGAGTACTCCTATTCACAACATATTACTCCACTTTAATTAATTCATCAAAATAAAAAAATATTAGCTAACTCGTCAAATTTGTCTTTAATTGAAAAAAAAAATTAACTTGACCCATACTAAATGAGGTTTTGAATAAGAGACAAAAATACAATGAGTAATATGTAGGGACAAAATTGACAAAAAAATTAATTACTCTCTAAATGACTTATCATATTGTGAATCGGCCCTCCGGTTTACAATATAGGGCACTTCTAGAAGGAATGTATGATCCAGAATATAAGTAAACCCCAGTTTAATTAATGTTTTTTTTCCTATTTTGCCCCTATGATTAATACTCACTTTCCAACTTTATCCACTCATTATATCTCATCTCAATCTAAAATAATATTCTGAATATAATTAAACACATTTCCTAAAAAAGGTAAAAGTGAAAAAAATTATATTTTATAATATATTAAATGATTTAACTGTCTTTTTTATTTTCCGTAATATAATTTAAGTGTTTTATATTATGAATGGAGAGAGTATCTCAATTTTCTGTAGATATATAGATATTAACTGTTGCACTACGTAGCAGATCATACATTTAGAGAGGGAGCAATATTGCATGTTCTTCGTCTTAAATACAAGTCAATGGTATTCATTTTATAATTATTAAAAAGTTGGTTAAAATGATTTAACTAAAAAAAAACTGTATTTTATCACAGTTGTTTTTCAAATTTATTTCGGATTCTCTCCTATCCTTACACTGTAAATTGAATTAACCTAATGTCTTCTCTAACCTAACATTTAGGAGTCAAGGAAAAATACATTAATGATCTAGACTATTCATAAAAAGTTGCTTATATTTAATAATTTTATACCGGGAAAGCATTTCAATAAAGTGACTTTTGAGAATAAAAGAACTATTATTGTTAACTCCTTGTTCCATAAGGATTTTTTCCCCAAAAATTGTTAGTACTATATTTCATAATTACTTTAAAGTCAAATTGACTATATTATGGTAATTACTATTTTGGATTAAAGAGTAAAAATGCTCGTGAACATTTACTAAAAGTGCGTCCAACATTGTATACAATTTGGGGGTGTAAAAATATCAAGAGTATTTAAAATGGGAGTAAAAATGCCAACACTGTTAAATTTGACCTAACATCATTAATTTTCTCTTTTTGCACATGCATATGTATCCGTGTTAGGCCAAATTTAACGGTGTTGACATTTTTACTCATATTTTGAATATTCATATGTATTTTTATACCTCTAAAATGTATATGGTATAGGATGTACTTTTGACAAAAAATTATGGGTATTTTTGCATATTCACCCTATTATTTTTAGCATCATTTTATATCCTTATTATTAAAACATTTATGTGTGAGTGTGACCATTCTAAATCATGATGTTGGAGTTGGTTCACAAATTTTAAGGACTTATCCTTAAATTTTAATTAATTGATATAGAGTGGATAATATTGGTTTAGATGGAGGACCAGACTAAGTACTATATTAATGACGGAACTTAATGAAGTGGGCATGATCTGGCCCAAAAAAAAAAAACAGAGAGGTGGCTGTGATTCATACGAATATGACATAGACAGACCTGAAAATTTGGCCCACCAAAAAGATCAACACTACAACAATTATTACTTTGTTTTGAATTGTCAATTATCCAAAAATTTGATAACAATTAAAGATATATAATAATAAATTTCAGTACAAAAACGATAATAGATATTTATTGTTCACTTGTGGCAGAATTTTTTTAATTATTAAATCACTTTCTTGAGACTGTATAATAATTCTCCCTTTTTTCCCATCAACAAGTCCAATTGTTAGTATGTAATGTATATATTATAGTAGCACCTGTAATCTCCTCGTCAAATCAAGAAGGGGTGATTAAATTATTAACTTCATCCAGAAAAGAAAAAAATTAAAATCTGCTCATATTTAACGCTATGAATTACATGTAAGAAGGTGTGGGAGATGCAATTGATGAGATTTTCAATAGAGGCCATACCGGCCAGTGATCTTATAGCCTATTCCCATAAAATTACTCATATGTAAGTGAGAGGACATCAAGTCGTTGGTTCGGACTTACTTGTAATTCATGTGGTTAGTACGTGACATTCGAATTAAAAAAGGAGTCAACATTGAAAAAAATGTAATTAATATTCCACTTGATGAATTATAATAATTACTACTCTCTCCGGTCCTAATTATAAGATAAAGTTGACTTTTTTAGAGAAATTAAGGAAGCCAATTAAATTATTTTAGAGTGTTTATATTTTTAGTATCCTTAGATTATATATTATTTTATTAGTCAAATTAATTAGTTTGGAGAAAAAAATATAAATATAAATACTCTAAAGTAATTTAATTGGCTTTCTTAATTTCTCCAAAAAAGTCAACTTTATTTTATAATTAGGACCGGAATGAATATATATTTATTTTGAAAGGGGCCTTATGACAATGACTCGGAAATATTTAATAATTTTTTAACTTTATCCCCATTTAACATGAATGACTGAGTGTGAATTGAGAAGTTTAAAACAAATAATTATGGATAAATTTGTATATTTATAAGATAAATTTAATTAAGACTTAAAATAAAGCGGGAAAAATACTCAACCCTACCTGTAAATTAGCAAGGCCAGTGGAGTCGTCTTTTTTGAAGGACAGGTACCGGGGGCGGGGAAAACAAAAGCAATGTGAGGAACGTGGTCAAATTTACATAGAGGGACGGGGCCCCTTGTGTTTCACTTTATGAGCGCCGAGTTATTTTCGTGAGAAGGAAACGACCCAAATATTTAATTATTTCTTAGACTTTTTAATTTCCACCCAAATGAAAAGCAAAATCAAAATCAAATTCTTAGGGCTCTCTAAAACATGCAACAACCGCTACTCCAATAATATGGGTGTGTTTGGAACAACGATTGTTAATTGGGTTTGTTTCAATTGGGCTTATTGTGATATTACTTTTGATAAAAGCTAAATTATGTAATGTGATTTGTGTTTGGATTGGCGATTGTCAATTGGGCTTTTGTAAAAATAAAAAATTTGGGTGTGTTTGGAACAGCGATTGTCAATTGAGCTTTTACAAAAATAAAACTTGTTTGGATTGACTTAAGCATAAGGGCTTTTGTGATAATTGTAAGAGAGAGTGGGTGGAAAAATATTTAAAAAATCAAGTAAATATTTAAAAATTACTTTAAAATATTAGGTGCTACTGGAAAAATATTTTAGAGTGGACGGAAATCAATAAATCAATATTATAAGTTTTGGATGCTCTTTACTACTAAAAAAAATACATTAAAGGTAAAATTGTAATCAGTCTCCTAAGACTGGGTACAACTGAAAAATTATTTTAAAGAGTTAAAAGCACAAAAAAATATTTTAAAGTAATTTTTGGAGCTAAACAAGTACATTAAAGATAAAATTACAATTATTCTGATAACACACTGGATACAGCTGAAAAAATATTTTATGGGGTTAAAAACACCAAAAAAATATTTAAGGGGTTAAAAACACTCAAAAAATATTTTTTGAGTGGGTACAATAGAAAGTGGATAAAATTGCAATTAGTCTGATAGCACACTAGGTAGTGGGTACAACTAAAAAAATATTTTAAGGGGTTAAAAACACTCAAAAAATATTTTTTGATACTACATACTATTTAAAAAATATTTAATGGGAAAAACCAATATCATATAACTAATTTCCAGACAACCTAATCTAGCATAAAATGCAATTAGCTTTTAACAAAAGCTCCATTCTCCAACTTCTCCCAATTGAGCTTTTACCAATTGGGTTTTAGCAAAAGCTCAATTGCCTGCAACCCTTCCCAAACACTCATAAAAAAAATTGTGACTGCCAATGGAGCTTATAGCTATCAATCGAGCTTATAGATGCTCACCAAACACACACTATAACATTCTTTCTGGCTCATAAGCTCAGTCGGCGGTCGTCTTGTGGGGCTAATGCTAAATTAGTGGGAAAATAGTAAAATAAAGTTGTATTTAGGATCACTTAATTTTAGAGAATAAGTCCTTACTACACAAGTCACAAGTCGAGATAAAACTCATCTCATATATTTACCTCGTATATCGTGAATCACGATTTATAAACACTTATTGTTAAAATATAAGCTATTCCAAACCAACACTGAAACGATGATGTGTTTCGTAAGTGATAAACGTGTTTGGGATGAGTAAGTAGTAAAGCAGAAACAAAGGACTCGTGCTTGGCCACAATCATATGCTGTGAATTACGTCTGGTATTCCGATCAAAAAAAAAAAAAAAAATTACGTCTGGTATTGTCTATGTCCTCTTCATATTCAAACTCAGTGCCTGTGACGTGTTTTGGATCACACAGCTAGCGACCAAAACCTAATTAACGCCATTAAATTAAATTGTCGGTTTTAAATGTGCCAACTAAGTCCCCCAGAAAACACAGATATGGTTATATTTCGTTATTTCCTCGAGCCTAATCACCTAACCCCGGGTGACTTGATAAATCAATGTTCAAATTTTTGGTGGTGCGTAGAAGAATACATATGCTATTTATAGGGCAGGAAAATTTTTAAAAAATTATCCAATTTCTTATTAAATTTTTCATGCTAATGTACGAGTTTACCAAAGTAATTAAACCAGACCGGCCACTAAACCAATCGAGGTACCAGGTCAATGATCAGTGGGTCAGACTGAAGTCAAACTAGAGCAAACTCGGAACAAAATAGGTGAGAAATTGAAGATTTTAGGGTTATTAATATGAAATTATAAAGAAAAAATTAAAAAAAAACAAATTTTAAAAATAAAAAAATACCGGACCGGTTTACCGACCGATGAGCCAGTCTCTAGTCTGGTCCGGATTCGATAACAATGGATTTTACCCTTAATTTCTTATTAAGTCGACTTTGTTCTCCTGGGCAATTATATATATTATAAAGCTTATATTAAAAAGACTTGAGCTTAACAATGATAGCATCTCCATAAAAGAACAACAGATTACATATCATAGCATATGCATACATTTAACAAGCATAATATCATAAATACATTTAACAATATGTGTGCACTGTTTTTAAGACATTTTATCCAATAAATTAAACAGAACGACTTGTTTAGGCTTTATAATTTGAGTAATCTTGTCCCATTAGGCAAACAGAAAAGTTTAAAAATGCATATTTCACATTTAAAATATTTATTGCTTTTAATAACATTTTGAATAGCATAATTTTAGTAGTTATTTTTATAAAAAGGATCACTCTAGCAGCGACAAATCCAACACAATTATTATATCAACGAACGCCTGAGGATCAATATTTGCTTTGTTTAAAAAAAAAAAGGGATGAACAATCCATGGGCCGGCCAGAGATAGGATATAGGCCCAACATTTTCAGCAAGGCCCAGTTGTCTACCCTTGTGCTTCTTTCCTTTCATACTCAAATATAAGAATTAAATTGGAACCAAGCTATTAAAAAGATACTTCTCCTATTGGCAAAAAAAAAAAAATGGTAAAAAGATACTTCTCCTGTTCTTAATATATATATTTTTTAATTTGATTAAATAATGAAGTTAGTTGAGTTGGTTAATATGACATATATTTTCTAAAAGATTATAGCCATATTCCTTAATTCTCTCATTCCCTCTCCTCTTTGATCATTATTGAGAGAACATTAATATAGATAAATTAAGTAAAGATTGATAAATATGAAAATTATGTCTTATATTTAAGATCAAAATCAACTCCTAAATATATCTTATATTAAAAACCGAGGGAGTATTATTGGTTCCATGATTCATCAGGTTTGAACGATTTTGGACCAATCTCTGGTTCTTCCCCCAGTCTTGAATCATGCTAGTTACTAGTCTGTGGGTAGTTTGGTTAAACCAATGGATCTGATGAGGATTTTCATTCTTTAATTCGAACAATTAAATGATTATACTTCAGGAGTACAAAATTTATGCCAAATAACATCTTAAATTTTAGTATCATAAATAAAAAAATGTGTTAAAAGGGTTTTTAATACTAAGAGTTTAACCAATCTCAAAATACCCTGGATGCAATGGTACACAGTGAGACGCATACTGGGGACTGGAGTAAGGGGTTTCTTTGTTTTTTTTCTTTTCTTATTATTCTCTCCGATCCTAATTATAAGATAAATTTGATTTTTTTTAGAGAAATTAAAGAAGCTAATTAAATCACTTTAGGGTATTTATATTTATATTTTTTCTTCAAACTAATTAGTTTGAATAATAAATTAGGAAAAATCCTTATAAAATACCCTTGAAATAGGGAAATCCCTAATCAATACATCGAAATCAAAAAATCCGGATCAATCACGCGTCAGTAAGGATGAATAGTGCGGGCGGCGCCAAAAGACGATTTTGCCCTTCAACCCTCATTCTTGCCATTTCAAAAATAACAAACAACACGCGGTTCTTAATTAACAATTCCGTATTTTTGTTTCACAGCTTCCTCATTTAAGTTTCAAGGTCAATAACAACACCTCTTTTTTTATTAACAACACGCCCTCTTAATTAACAACTCCGGATTCTTGATTAACAACCCCGTATTCTTTATGAACAACTCCGTATTCTTTATTAACAACTCTATTTCATCTTTTTACTTCCGCAATAACAACACCGGTGTCGTTATTAACAATACTATATTCTACATTAACAACTCACATTTATTGTTTCACAACTTCATAATTTAAGTTTCAGGTTCAATAACAACACCTCTTTCTTTATTAACAACACTGTATTTTACATTAACAACATTATATTCTTGAAATGCGAATATGTGAAAGAATAAAGCGGAGTTATTAATCAAGAATTCGGAGTTGCTAATAACAAGACCGGTGTTGTTATTGTGAAAGTAAAAAGATGAAATTGGAGTTGTTAATCAAGAACCGCGTGTTGTTATTTTTGAAGTGGCGAGAATGAGGGCTGAAGGGCAAAATCGTCTTTTGGCGCCGCCTACGCTGTTCATCCGTACTGACGCGTGATTAATCCGGATTTTTTTTTCTTTCAATGTACTGATTTAGGATTTTCCTATTTTAAGGGTATTTTATAGGGATTTTCTCAATAAATTAATATATAATCTAAGGATACATAACATATGATATGATTAAATAATTTATTTAGCTTTCTTAATTTATTCAAAAAAAAAATTAAATTTATCTTATAATTATTAGGACCGGATGCAGTAATTTAGAAGGGAAGGCCATTAACCCCCTAACCTCCAATATATATATATATAACGCTTTCATGCTACTAAACTAAAGAAGTAATTAGCAGGAGTTCAATTTTTTATAATCGTGGATGAATATTTCCAATATTTTATTTTATTATGAAATAGACGTGACATGACGTGGTAAATTAATTATTACTAGGCTAATCATTAATCATGCTAATTGAAGCCTTCCTAAAGGAAAGTGGTAGGTCCACCTTGGTGCATGAAAGAAAGAAAGAAAGATTCAACTGGGTGCCTGAATGTGTAATCCTGTGTATGGATGATTTATGATTTAATATTGTAAATAATAGTGTATACTTACATTGAATGGGTATAACAAAATATTGACCAAAAAAAAAATGGGTATAACAAAATGAATTAAATTGAATGAATGCCCTGTATTACGTATCAAATATTAATATAAAAAATATATATTTTTGCTACTTTACCCATGCTTTGAAAATCAAACCGGATTGGACAGGCTGGTTTGAACTGGAAAACAGTCAACCTGTGGTTTAACTGGTTCAGTAATTGACCCCGATTTGAAGTATTTTTAGATAGTCCAACTAATTTTTATTATTTTTTTTAATATTTTATTTATAATTTTATATAAATAATCCTGAAATTTTCACTTTCTCACTGTCTAGCCCCGTTTTATTCCGATCTGACCCACCAACTCTTAACCCAGTACCCCAATCTATTCAGTGACCGATCCAGATTTTAGAGCATTATATTTTACTATACATTCATCTGATTGTTAATTGGTTATCACTTAATTTAATCTTAAAAACATTAGAAATGTTGAATATTCAGGAAATAAATTAGAAAAAAAAAATTGACAAGACACATATAAATATTTTAATGAGTTTCTTACAGACAAAATCCCTAGTTGTTGTATAGCGGAAGACTTTTTTAAGTTCCCGGGAGCGCCCGAAATAAGAGGAGATCCACCCTTGAAGGTTGCTGACGTACCATAACTGAGAACCGAGAAGCACTGGAAGCAAAGTTCTAAAAATAAGCAACACAGCGAAAATTATAATTAATTAATTAATTCTAGATAGTGTCGTTAAATTTAGGAAAAATTTCAATAAAATACCACTTAAATTTTAAAATCCCAAATCATTTTTTTGACAAAAATCTGAGTTATCAATTTCATTACTCTTTTTATCAATTCTATTACTCTTATTGTCAACAAAACCAATTTGATCTTTTGAAATTTAAATGGTATTTTTTTGGGATTTTTCCTTAAATTTAAATACATTTTATGATGAAAAATTTTAAAAATTTTTAAAAAATATGATTAGATGCTTTTAAGGTTAAATTTTTAGTATAAGAATTATCATACTAATTTTAAATTAAAAAAAGTTTGATCAAAATAACTTTAATTCAGACTTAAAATATAAAAGGAAATAAATTTAATCACTCGTAACAATTAAGAAGCATGTAATAACAAGTTCTAGATAAAATATTAACATTGTTCACTTGTCATTGAGTTTTTTTAGAGAAAAATGAAGAAAAAGAAATTTAAAACTAGAAAAAGATAAAATAGTGTTTCGAATATTCATAATATAAAAAAAATATTAGTACTTAATTTGTCCTTTTTGAAATTTAGTGGAAATGATACAAATTCCCTTATATATTTTTTTAAAAAATATTACCCTACCCTGTCAATGACTGGCCAGTTGAACTCCACAAGCCGGTGACTGGTAGCCATCCGATGGTTTTCCCTTGTCGGGGCTAGAACTCCAGTAAGAATAAATATGTGGCAAAGTGGTGAGGGTGGAATTTGAACCCTGCAATTTATTTTGCCAAAATGGCCACCAATGCTTTACAATATATATTATGCACACAAATATATATAAATTAACTCTTTCTTTTTGACTCAAGTTCATTCACATATTTTGTTAAAAAATTCATAAGTTTCATAAGGAATTCACAAACCTGATAAAAAATTGTGAATTCCTTAATAAAAGTTGTGAAAGAGTTGATTGTGTGAATTTTTTTACTAGGTAAGCGAAAATCATTAAAACTTTATGAAATGTTGTGAACTTCTTAACAAAACTTGTGAATGAGCTCATAGTATAAATTTTGTTTATTGGCCAATAAAAAATCGTTAAAACCTAATGAAAAATTATGAATTCCTTAATAAAAGTTATAAAAAACCTGATAGTGTGAATTTTTTACTAGATAAACAAAAAATAGTTAAAACCTTATGAATTATTGTGAATTCTTTAACAGAATTTGTGAATAAGCTTAAATCAAAGAGAAAGAGTTAACTTATCTATATATATTTATGCATGACATATATTGTAAAATATTGGTGGCCACCCTTGTTTTTTTGGTAAAACAAGTGGTGGGGTTCAAATGCCACGCCCACCCCTTTGCCATACATTTATTCTCGTTAGAGTTTTGGCGGCTGACTGGTCAACGGTACAAGTTTGAAAGCTTGAGTCTGCACAAATTTATTTTATGTCATTTGTGCATTTCGAAAGATAGATACTCTTCATTCGTTGGGTTCTCAGAAAGGTAGCATATGTCATTGAAAAAAAAATTTAATTTGTTTATCAAAGTTGCAAGAGTTTTATCCATCACTATTTTGAAATTTTTAATTGATTATAAAATGATTTAAATAGATTTACTTTGAATTTTTAATGATATTTCAATTGTTTTCGTCCCTTTTCATTGATAATAATGATGACCGCGAGGATAACAATAATGGCAGTAATCTCTCTCTTCTGATTGTAAAGTGTCATTGTCCCGTAATTTTGAATTTTATCGAAGCACTATTTTTTAATTAATTTTCACATATTAAGAAGAATTAGTTAATTCATTAATTATAGGTTAAATTTTTAATAAATTTTTTTTTTGTTTATTACAGTTAATAGGGGTAAAAAAGTACAAAATACATTTACTATCCTAAAAATAAACTTATAAATATGACCAAAGTTTTTTCGTCAAAAAGCACTTATAAATAGGATCAGAGTGGTATGATACAGTATATGATTAATTAAAACAGCTTAAAAATATTTTTTTCTGAAATTATTAATTTAAAATATAAAGTTAAATTTGAGATGATTGGGAACATGGTAACATGTCGTTTTCGTTCCTCTATATTGTTTCTAATATAATCTAAGTGTATATACCTACTTCGTATTAATTAATATTCATATCAAGGCACAGGAAATCAGCATCAATAAGAGTGTATCTTTCATGCTTGCAAGTTTATATTAAGTTCTATTATTTACAAATTATAAGTATTGAGATTTATATTTAATTTCTAGACGCCAAACAAAGCATAGGACTTGTGATTTACTGTATTGTAAATTTTAAAACAAACTGCACCTACTCGCATATGTATGGATCGAGTAAGTGCCCGTTTGGATTAGCGGTAGAAAAGTAGCTTTTTTTGTTAACTGACTTTAAAAAAAGTCAGATAAGAAAAAAGTCAAAATGTAGATGTGATTTGTGTTTGGAATTGCGGTAGAAAAAGTGACTTTTTTCTTAACCTTAAATGTGTTTGGATTGATGTTTCAAAAGCCCGTTAAGATGGAAAATGACTAAAAAGGACATGAATCTTATTGAAAACTCCATATATATATATATATATGAGTTGTATATATTGTGATAATTAAAGTTAAAAAATATAAATAAAATTTGGTAAAATAATAAAAGTTCGATTATTATTGAAAGAAAAAACTCTAAAGCCACTTCAATTAAAATTGGATAAATTTATATCTAAATTATAATGCATACATGAAATGTTTTATCAGTGGATCATCTACCCCTAGCAATTTGATCTCTGATCGTGTCACGAACATCATTCATTTGTGTTGACGATAATCTACGGATAGTTGATGTGGATGCGACATCACTCGAATCATTAGTATCTTGAGCAGGTATATTTCCTCGTTCAGCTTCTCGAAAATCCATATCTGTTTGGGAATTTCTCCGGATAAGATTATGTATAGCCATTGTAGCACAAACTATGTAGACTTGTGTTTCAAAGCTAAATGACTTCATTTCCCCCAAGAGCTGAAACCTATTCTTTCAGACTCCAAACGTCCTTTCTATAGTTGTCCGCAAACTTGAATGATAATAATTGAACATCTCATTAGGATTTGCAAATCCCTCTCGTCGCCTGAAGTCTGGAAGATGATAACGCTTACGTCTATACGGACCAAGATATCCAACAGGTGTTGGATAGCCAGCATCGACTAAATAATATTTCCCTGATAAAATGATAGAATTTGTATTTAGACTGTAAAATTATAGCAAAAGTGAGGGGGAAAAAGACACAATGTATGAATTAGGTGTTGGAGATATACCTTGAGGTGGATGCGGAAACTTCATAGATGGAGTAGAGATAGCAGTTTGGAAGACACGAGCATCATGTGCAGTACCCTCCCAACCTGCCAACACAAAAGTGAAACACATATCCCAATCACATACGGCCATGATATTTTGTGTCGGATATCCCTTTCTCCCTATATACCTCTCCTGCTCAGACTGACTGACCACACACTTGATGTGAGTTCCATCAATTGCTCCTATTGCATTCTTAAAATAGGGGTAATATCGCCGATCATTGCTTATTTTTGGGTGACAATGATGGAACTCGGGATCAACCGGTTTGATAATTTCGGTTGCTAGATTAACACAAGCATTTAAAACCATGTGGAATATCCTACTAACGGTTTCTCCAGAATGCTGAAATCGTTCTTGTATGATTCTATTTCCTTGTGCATGACCAACTGTATATAAGAACATAGCAACCATTTCTTCAATTCCAATATACCTAGTTGTTCGTAACCCATGTTCTACCAATTTCGAGCACAAGAGAGAGAAGACACGTTTTTCCACTCGGAAATTTTCATGACAAATTCCATCATGCCCTTCCAATACCTCTTGCACCCACTGTGCACCTGTTAGCTTGCTGGTTCTGCATGGTTCTTTGCAAATATACGGCACGAGATATTGAGCCATCAACGCAGCTACGTGTTCATACTCTGTCAACTCTTCATCTATGAGGGATATGAGCAGAGACCTTCTATCTGCACGAGACAATCGTACTTCCTCCGGCCGTTCCGACCTATCTGCACCACTCGAACTTGCCATAGACGATGTAACCTGTGTTTTTCCGAAGATTGTATGAAATCAAATACAACTATAAAATGTGCAAGTAACATTCACATCATACAGTACTATCAAAACATACAATATGATAGTTTTCAATATAACATACATATGACAAAGTTTTCAAAAGTGACAAACATGAAGTCAGGTATATCAATATAACTACATATGATAGTTTTCAAAAGTAACATGAAGTGGCGTTCAGGGCTTCGGGGAAATCTGCAGATGTGGGCTGTTGTAAGCGTGTTCCTGCAACCACTCGAGCAAGGCTTCTTTATTGCCTTTCAAACCAACAAACATGTCGCGAGGCATTTGGTGCATCATCATATTACAACATCGACAACGCAAGTCTCTATCAGCAACAATTTCAGGAATGGTAAGTAATTCAGCCAAGACGTCACTCGCTGGTGTATCAGTCGTTGAGAGCATTTTCATCGCATGTGTTCTATCCGTAGATGCGTCAGCTATTACTTTCGAAGGTGGCTTCTTTTTCCTTTTTGCTTTCTCAACCCCTTCAACCCTCTTTCTCTTCCCACTGCTTCCCGAACCACTAGGTGCACTAGGTGTTGAGTTCGTTGTCAACCTTATTCCTTCGAAATCAGCTGTCACTCCCACACTACCTCCAGTAGCAGGACCTTCAAGATCTTCCTCACTATCTCCTGATCCTTCTTCTAGGTCCATTGTGGGTCGATAGACATCGTCTTGATCAATACCCAGTGACAACCGCTGTGGATCAGATGGTGTGAACATGGTGCCGCCCGATGCCATAACATCCTTGAATAGTATGCCTAATTCGTTCGCAAACATGAGGCCTCTGTACCTATACTTGCCATACTGCGCATTCTCCTGTATGCATACAAGCTTCCAAGTCAATGCCTTATATAAAATAATACAAATAGTAATCATAACATTGTTCTTAATAATAATCATAACTACATTTGTGTACCTGAATTTTCCTGTCCCACCACTCATCTTCAGCGATCACCATATTCCTTGTAGAGTCAAACGATATGCCCGTCTCTTTCGAGAATAACTTATCCCACACCTTCCATTCTTTTTTCAAGCTATCAAACCTATTTTTCAGTTGCTTCTTGTCATATGAATGTCCTGTTTTTTCATTGAATGCACACATAATGTTCTTCCACCCATCCTTCGTGAAAGAAGATCCTTGACGTTTTTTCTTGTAAATTTGATCAACACATTCATGTATGAAAATCCCGGTGGTATTTACATCCCACGTTAATCTGTGTTTCTCCTTGTTCATACTTCTATGTCAACTATGAACAAGTGAATATTAATTTATATTAAACCATTTCATTACAGTTGAAGCATAAAATTGAAAATCTATCAAATTCTAAGACAAAGTTAATGAAATAAATTATTCCAGATTAGAGGGTTGATCATCAAAGACAAATTAGAGGGTTGATCATCAAAGACAAATTGTGATAAATTACCATGTCACTGTATGCATTATTATTGACAACAGGGGGAGGACAATTGTGAGTAGAATATAGAGCTTGGGCAGTTATTACAGAATGGGAAACATGGGGACAGTGGAGAGATAGACATCATTTCATGTTAGCATTGTGATTATACATTTTCTCCCTAAATCTGCCATCCTTTTCTTTCTCCCTCCCCCAAACCCCTCTCCATTCACTCATATGTTCCAATCATCATACATTTAAGGGCCCAAAAATCAATCTCGGTACTCGTAGAAACAAATATTATTATAAATTTAAAATTTAAAACTCTCAAGAAAGCTTGTAACTAGAATTTTTGAACTCTCAGGAGTCCTATCATGACTCGAAAACTTATAAATACCAGATTGTTTATTTCCAAGACAGTTACCATCGAACACAAGTTAGGTTGTGTCAGATAAACAACTAGAAGTAAATTGGATAAAACTTCAGAAAAAAACTAAAGTACTCTAATAGTTCATCTACTTTGCATTTGTAACCAATCGCTTCTCTTCATGTCTGATACACCCAATGCAAATCCGAAGGTTATTTTAAAAGAAAACCCAAAAGAAACACTTCGGACAGACCATGACAACTTCAGCAACGAGAAATTAACGATACAGAGAAGAGATTTCAGTTGCTAATTTGACAGATTCCGGGAAAAAAAATATAGAAAACCCGAAGTGCTAGTTTTTCATTCTAAAAACATAATTATTGAAGAAAAGATGCCCCATTGATGCATCGCAGATTTAAAAAAAAAATAATCAAACTTGTAATACCGATCATTGCCATTTACAAGTTCAACAGCATGCAAACACTAATCAAACTTGAGAATGATTCGATGCAAACACAAACTCCTGCGTTTTCAAACTTCAGAATGATTCGATGCAAACACAAACTCCTGCAATTATCCTAAATTGGATTCTGTTCGTGATGATTGATGATGACACGCACAGGAAAATGCGAAATCCGACTCACATCAAATCAAAAATCCAGCACAGTAAATGAGATGAACAAAACACTAATCAATTCACAAAATCCAGATCAGTAACTAAGAAATCCGACCCACTGAACAAAAGTAGAAAAACCAGTCATACCCGAGAAGCTCCGCCAACCGGACGACAGCCACGACCTCAGATCTGAACGGCCACCCACGGATTTGGCCACCAAACTGCACGAAGAAGCCGAACAGGGGACGCCTCGGAGCTGGACGATGGATCAACGGAAAATGAATCAACAGCAGCGATGAGCTACGCACCCTCCCACCATGCCGAAATCGAACGCCGCCGACAGGACCACAAGCACGACGGACAGCCAGATGACGGAGAAGAGCGAATGAGAAGAGGTGATGAGAAATGGAATGACCGTTGAGCATTTGTAGAGAAGAGCAAATGAGAAGAGGTGATGAGAAATGGAATGACCGTTGAGCATTTGTAATGTGTAATAATTAGACTACCGCACCGAAAGAAAAAGCTTCAGCACTGAGCTTCTTTCTTATCTAACGTTAATATAAAAAGCTCAGCAATTATCATTGTGATCCCAAACAGAACATTTTAAGTATACCGGGCTTTTCTCTACTTATCGGGCTTTTTCTCTCATTAACGCATTGCCAAACTTATATTAAAGCCAAAATTATGGATGGAAGATGCTCGTAGTTTCGAAAAAAAAGCACCAAAATTTTGAATAATAAAAGCCATTACTCAAAGAAACAAGGCAATAACGATGCCCACCAATTATGTTAATAAAAGTCCGGAAAGCAAGCAGAATAAAAATTATATCTTTATTAGTTCGCATGCATCAGACAATTGTGCAAAGAATTATACTCCTCTTTTTTGCCATATAAAAATTATATTTCTTTGATCCTTAATATAATATATATTTATGTAATTTGATTGGATTAATGAATTTAGTTTATATGACATGTATTTTCTAAAACACCAAAGTCGTCATTTTTAATCCCCTCATTCCCTATTTTTTTTATTATTGTTAAGGGAGCATCAATAAAAGTAAATTAGGAAAAGATTGACAAATATAAAAATCTTGTCTTATATTTAGGAATAAAATCAACTCCGCTAAATATATATTATATTAAGGATCAGAGGGAGTATCTGGAATATCCCAATTAAAGTTCTGGCAAAAAAATCCTAATTAGAGTATTTTAAAGCAAAAACGTGGATTACAAATATTTGAAAATTCTAAAAGGTTTTTTATGCAACAGTTAAGGTGTAAATTTGTCTTACTCCCTCCGGTCCTAATTATAAGATAAAGCTGACTTTTTTGGAGAAATTAAGGAAGCCAATTAAATTACTTTAGAGTATTTATATTTTTAGTATCCTTAGATTATATATCAGTTTATTAGTCAAATTAATTAGTTTAGAGAAAAAAATAAAAATAAAAATACTTTAAAATAATTTAATTGGCTTCCTTAATTTCTCTAAAAAAATCATTTTTGTCTTATAATTAGGATCGGAGAGAGTATAAGTTTTTTATGAGAAGCAATATTACTCTAGAAGTTTTTTTAAGTTTAATGTTGGTTATGGAGTATTAAAATGGAATAATATTATCCCTTGCAGTTAAAAAGTTAACGATTAATATTCATTTTTTAACAATATGATGTAATATTCTATGTTTTAAAACTTTTAAAGATAACATTAAATTTAAAAAAACTCCTTAAGTAATATTACAAGGCGACAAAGCCGTTTGGTGGATTATCCATGAGATTTCCTTCACAGCGTTTCCCTCACTGGTTAAAAACATCATTAGTCAGTCTGCAAAAGCTGGGTCATATAGAGATGATAATTCAAATCATTAAACTCATTTCCTTCGCATTTCAAAATCAAGATGGAAGCTTGTTTCAAAGGAATCACAGCCAATACAGAACTTAAACCCCTCAATTCGATTTTAGTAACAGGATGGACCATTGTTATTGAAAAATATCGTTCAAGAACTTTATGATACTATCGTTCCTATGTTTGCTATCAGGTTAATCTATTTAGGCTTTGATTTGGAAAAAGGTATCCTCACAGCAAAATGTTGCTCAAATCTGTCTTTGAGCAACAATTGTTGGCGAACTCTTGTAAATACCGTGCAATTCGAGCCACGTCCAAGGACTCTGTTCTTAAGAGCTATTCCGCGATCACCGGCTAACTGGAAGCGGCACTCCCCAGGATAAAACGGATTCTTCCTGCAGATGTAGGGCGAACAGAACAGCAAAACGAGAACAACTATAAGGCAGAGAGAGCAGAGGAATATTAGAGAGAAAGAGAGAGCTCGAGATGTCTGAGCTTAGTGCCTGAACCTCTTGCAGGTAGCGCCTTTTATAGGCCTCCATGCATCTAAACGTTGGGCAACATTTTAAGCCGCATAAATACCATTAAACCATCGGTTACACAACAATAAAAACACATGATGAGGCTGTTTCTGAACATTGAAGGACCATGTATGTTTGGCAATTTTAAAATATATGTTTGGCAATTTTAAAATCTGACTCATGACCTCTGTAACCGAAATATTGAGGTTTCAAAATTCAGATGCCTCAAAATTGGATTTTTTTAGTAAGCTATTTTCACAAAAATAAATGGTAGATTTTTCCAAAAAAACATTTGATAAAAAGTGCCCAATCCGCATTTAATTCACACGCAAGGGGGAAATCGCCGGATTTCCACTACGTTTGTCTCCTGGTGGCCCTTTGTTGTGCGCGCAAGCCCACTCTTCCTCTTGGCCCATTTACTAGCCCAAATTCACATAATATAATATATACACTAGCATTCTCTCTTTCCCAAGTAATATGGGACTTGTTCCATTTAACACACCCACTTGTAACCTATATATCCAACAACAATTCATTTGATAATGAAATTCTCGCTTTTCAGATCATATCCAAAATAGGATTTCTACCTCAATATGAAGAATGGGACAATTGGTCAAATGTGACTCTCCCGGACATCTTCTTCATGATTGGGTTTTTTTATTTGGGTTAAGGGGTAAAAATGTCTATGGGCTTTTCTCAAATGTGCACCTAGCACCAAAAACTTTTGTTAGGTGCAAAAATGCTTATAAGCTTATAAAAATACCATGTTCTTTAAATATCCAAAATGTCCGTCACTTTTGTTTCTAGGGGACCCACCTAGTGTTCATGTGTCAACGATTCCCATGTCTTCTCATCTCATTAAACTCTTTCTCCCCCTCTCTCTCTTCTCTCTCTCCCCTGCCACGGAAACACCGTCCAGTTCCATACTCTAACTAAATTTTGTACCCATATATCTCTCACGGTCATACTCTCTCCTCCTTCAAATTCTCATTCTACTTTTGTCCACCATGACCTCCGAAAATGGAGAAGTTGAAGGGCATTGAAATTCTTTGTTTGGCTTCCATGGTGACTTTGAATAACTCTTTTTATCTGTCGCTTTCTGTCTATCCCTTTTTCTGAAACAAAGTCTTCTTAATTACATACAAGATGATGACTTATTCATCCTTTTTCAACGCTTTTCACTTTTATTATGCATTGGATGCTTCTTTTAGCGAGCTCTGCTAGTTTTATGAAATTATAACTAATACGTTTACTGCTCTCAAGTTCCTTTAAATATGGGAAGATCAGTTCCCACCAATTTTGGTGGGAACCCATCTTCCTTTGCAGAAAGAAAAATGAAAAAGATAAATATACCTACAAAAAATAAATAAATTAAAGCGTCAGATAGAGATAGAGAAATCACTTTGATGATCTCGACACCAATGGATTTCAACGGTGGAGTTTGTGAGGAAAAGGATTTGGAAAACAAAATAGAGCAGCATCAATGAAATTTGAGGAAAATGGAAAACGAAATAGCGCAGTATCGCAGTAAATGGATTTACACTGTGTAAATCGATTTACACAGTAAAGTAAATCAATTTAATCCATTTCTGTTCTATTCTGAACTTCGTATCTCTTTAAGAATATTTTTTGTTCTCCATTTTTGCCATCTAAAAGAATAAAGCTACTATTTAATGATGAACAAAAAGGAACACTACATCTAGACGAACACACTCTGCTTACTCTGCTTTTTGTGATTAAATTATTTTGCTCTGACTTAAACGAAGCCTCACTCACACCTTGCAAGCTCATTCTTTTAAATGAAATCTAGTCCAACTATTGCAAAGCATGAATAATTCATTTTTTAAAAAAGCAAAATTCATTTCGAGTGAACCTAGAAAATATGGTGATTTAAATGGAGTATGGAAGGTGTTTCCGTAGGGGGGGGGGGGAGAGAGATAAGAAAGAGAGAGCATGGGAATGGGAGAGAGAGTTGAATGACATAAAAGAGAGTATGGGAATCATTGACATATGGATACTAGTAGGGGTGTTCAAAACCGGGACCGGGATCCACCACTCTCGGTCCCGGTCCCGGTTTTTGGCCGGGATGCAAATTGCATCCCGGTCCCGGTAATCCGGGGCGGGACCGGGAAATCCCGGTTTTTAAAAAAAAAAATTAAATTTAAAAAATATTATTATTTTAGTTAAATTTTCTATAATCTAGTGTTTAAAGTAATTATTTAATATCTAATAAGGTCATAATAATCACACAAATTGATCTAGAATTGAAGAATAACATTTTATTATTATTATTATGATCACCATCATCATTTTTATTATTATTTTTATACATTATATAGTAGGATTAGTATCACAATATATATAGTTTAACTCCAACTAAATATGTGATACACATTTTATCAAATGATAACTTAAATTATGGGATAAAAAATACAAAAATAAAACAATAACTTAGTTTTTAAGAAAAAAATTTAAAAAAAAAATAAAAAAACCGGGACCGGGACCGGGATCACAAGGTATGTGACTGGTCCCGGTCCCGGGTCCCTTAGATCTTGGTCCAGGTTTTCCCGGTCCCGGTCCCGGCCGGGACGGGAAATTCCCGGGATCAAAATTCTGAGACCGGGACCGAGACTTTTTGGACACCCCTAGATACTAGGCAGGTCCCACAAAAACAAAAGCTACAAACGTTCTAAGTATTTAATGGAAATGGTGTTTTTGTTCTATTTTTAAAAGATTATAAGTATTTTTGCACCTAACAAAAAATTTTGGTGCTGTGTGCGTATTTGAGAAAAACTTATGATCATTTTTGCCCAAAAACCCTTTTTATTTTGATAAAATTTCATCGATTACTAATATTCATCCACATTTATATCCACTTCTGCAGTCATGTCCATGCCTGAGACGGTAGAATCCTAATGTATATGCATTTGATATTTAAATGAATATTGTTTATCATAAAAAAAAACGATGATTTAATTTTCCTTTTTTTTTGTGATAATTTAATTTTAACATTTAGTGTTTCAGGTGAAAAAAAATTTCACATATAGCGCGAAGTACATGTTACCTCTACAGTCGAGATCCACCAAACATTCCAGTTTAGTTAAAACATTGAGTGGGTTTGTAATAGTTTATTTAGATAATAAATACTTATAAATCGTAATTTATAATATATAAGATAAGTATGTAAGAAGAATTTTATCTCAACTTACATAATAAATAGTTATATTCAAAAAATAAATATTACCAAATATACACTTAAAATCATTAGCAGGACTGTCACCGCCAGGATAATACTATGAAGACAAACTCGGAACACAGGAAAAATTAAAAAATAAAAAGAGAAATTGGCTTCGTCAGGCAATAAGAGCCGTTGGATCAGGCGTCCACGTTGTCCGAGGCCTCCTATATATATAGTCACGACTCATGAGGCAAAGAACGCCATTGAACTCAATTCGTCTAACTTCGACGCACTGCGAGAGGGCAAACAGAAATTCTGTGAGAGAAGGGGAGAGAGAGAGAGAGAGGCAGAGACGATGGTGGTGGCGCGCGACATAGACGACCTGCCAAAGAACGCGGCGAACTACACAGCCTTGACGCCTTTGTGGTTTCTAGAAAGAGCAGCTCAGGTACATCCCTCCAGAAGATCGGTGATCCATGGGCCCCGCCACTATACCTGGCTTCAGACTTACCAACGTTGCCGCCGGTTGGCCTCTGCTCTTTCTCTTCGCTCCATCGGCGTCGGCTCCACGGTATTTCTCGCTCACCTTTCACCTATGATAAGATCTCATTACTCTGATTTTACGGAACCGCTCGATGGAAGCTCACAAGTTTATCTGAATTTTTAACTTGATTTTTTTTCCAACAGTAAATGATTCTATGAGATTCTGGATACATCTTCTCTTTCATTCATTTTGAATATAAGTTTCGTAGAGCCTTGCCAGTGTCGGGTTGTTTTTCGTGGTGGGAGATTTGAAATTCGATCGGCCGAAGTCCATTTTTTCGCTCCGTCCTTATCCTCTGGGATTCTCTTTCTATTTCTGCGAAAATAATTTTTAGCAACGGCATCAATTTTTTCGCCGATTAAAAGCATTGAGTTTTAATCCAAAGTACAACATATTTGAAAAATTAAAATTAAAATTTTTTTATTTTTTAAAAAAAATCAGTTGCTCTTATTTTAAATTTTAATCAAATATGGGGAGAATCTGAAAAAGAATTTTGAAATTATAAAATACTAGTTTTTTTTTTTCACAAGAGTTGATTAAAAAATGTAACCTGATTAACGATTCCTAATTCTTTTTTGTTTTGGAAAATACATGAATTGGAATTTTATAAATTTCAAATTCTTTTTCTGGAATTTTACTTAAATGTATTTATTATGCTAATTATATTATATAATTATATTAAGAATTTTTGTCGAAATTAATTAATTTGTGCGTTACTTCTCATTTTCGGGTGCATAGAAATATTATTGAATTGCAAGGGAGTATTTTTAAATTCTTAAAAACGATTAGCCTGTACTTGCAGAATTCTGGGGCTTATGAATTGCTTGCTTGAATTTGATTATTTTTTTTTTTCATTCCTTCGGGTGGAACAATCAAATTATTTTTACGGGGAAGAGTTGAAAACTGATGCTGATGAAGTGTATTTATTACTTTGCTAAAAAAAAAGAAGAGTGTCTTTATTACATGCAATTTTTAATGCACATGATTTGATTCTTTGGAAATTTAAGATTTCCCTATTTTTTGGGTGAGGTTTGTATTTGTGGGTGAGAAAATTTGAGAAGCTTTTGAATATGCCATATGAACTTCTTCCCCTTTAAAGAGAAGATACACAAAAGATTCCATTTCTAGTTTAAGCGGAACAAAACATTCATAAAATATATTTAAATCATCCCAAAGTCCTTTTAGCTGTTGCCACTTGATGCCTTTCCAACGAGAGACGAAAAGATCTGACGGCAGATTCTGTTTTATTCTGTAATGGGTGTTAGTAGAGACAAGCCAAATTCAATGATCGCCGTATATCGATTCATTTCTGGGTTCTTGGTGTTTTCATCATTTGACTGAACTTGAAGGGCTTCGTTTTAGCCCTACAATTTGATTGTTAATTCCAAAGTTCCCGATAATTCACGAATAGAATTTAAAATCTAGCTTCTTTGGATAAGACTCCATATCTTTATCGAGCTAAATTAAATTAAGCAATAATTGGTTTTCGCTGACCCAAGTTTGTTACGTAAGGTTGAAAAATTCCCAGGCATCTTGTCATCTCATAAATTAAATTAAAGTAGATAATTAAGTTCTGTCCCATGTATGCTCTGACTTTTCAATTTTATTTGATTTCATAACAAAAGAAGTAATTCTATGGTGAAGGGTAAGGGAAACTATAAAACAGAGATAAGAATTCTTCCGTTGTATGACGAATAGAGCGGTAAGGGTATGGAGCGTGTGGTAAAGCGGTAAGGGTTCTTCCATCCTTAACCTTGGTCGGGGGTTCGATCCCTAGCCTTGGGTATGGAGCAGCGTTAAATCTCCTGGCCAGCTGTTCTACTCATCGAGGTACCTACAAATCAGCGGGGGATTAGTCGGTTGCTCGGACGGCCCGGTTTCGGGGTCCAGATCTAGCGCCGGATACCTCTGATCAAAGATAAAAAAAAAAGAAATAAAATTACTGCTCCATACCATTTAGTAAATATTGGTCGCCTGTAGGAATGTCATGTGTGGTTAAAATTTGTTGTGGTTCTACCTGGGGACCTGTTCTTCACAAGTTAGTGAAAAGACCTTTCTCAAATCGTTTGGGACTTGTTTCTAGTCTTTTCTCTGTGTTTAAACTTTTAATATGATGGCCTTTGCATTCTGTCATGTTCATTACTGAGGTAATTTTTCTGTGTTTCTGCCAACAGGTAGCAATTATTGCACCCAACATTCCTGCCCTTTATGAAGCTCACTTTGGAATTCCCATGGCAGGAGCTGTACTGAACACTGTCAACATTCGACTAAATGCGTCAACCATAGCTTTTCTTCTTGGTCATTCATTAGCCGCAGTTGTAATGGTGGATCAAGAGTTCTTTCCCTTGGCAGAGGAAGCTTTGAAAATCTGGTCTGAGAAAAGCAAAAATTTCAAGCCTCCATTGTTAATAGTCATTGGAGATGAAAACTGTGATCCTAAGGCATTAAGGTACGCTTTGTCGAAAGGAGCTATTGACTACGACAAGTTTCTAGAAAGTGGTGACCCTGAATTTGCTTGGAAACCACCAGAAGATGAGTGGCAGAGCATTGCCTTGGGTTATACATCTGGAACTACTGCTAGTCCTAAGGGCGTGGTGTTACATCACCGAGGGGCATATCTCATGGGTCTAAGTGGAGCTCTCATTTGGGGAATGAACGAAGGAGCTATCTATCTATGGACACTCCCTATGTTTCATTGCAATGGTTGGGGCTACCCTTGGACACTTGCTGCTCTTTGTGGCACAAACATATGCCTTCGCCAGGTACATCAATGGATTAGACTGAACAAATTATTGTTGACTAGTTACCCTTATCATCAACACCATTGACCTTAATATTTTGCTTGGAGTTAACTGAACTCTACTTCTGGATTAGTCCTTTTGGTTTACTCTGTAGGTAACAAGTGATATAGCATGCCCATTTTAAAACACAGTACTGCCTTTGGTAAAGTGGATCTTATATTAAGGACTGGAGATAGGACATGGAATCTTTTGTTATATTTCAAATGACCTGCTCTTTGTTTACTGTGAAAAGCAAAAGCCTTTATGTCTCGTTAATTAAGGGACACTATGATATCCTTGTTGAGATCCATTCTCTTTACCAAATAGCTACTTTGATAATTATAGTTATTTTATTTCCTTCAATTGAATGCTTGTGGTGCAGGTTACAGCAAGGGCAGTATATGAAGCCATTGCCAAGTATAAAGTGACACATTTTTGTGCAGCACCAGTGGTACTGAACTCAATAGTGAACGCCCGGCCTGAGGAAACCATTCTTCCTCTTCCACATATTGTACAAGTGAATACAGCAGGGGCTGCTCCTCCTCCTTCTGTTCTTTCTGCTATGAGACAACTAGGATTTCGCGTCACGCACACTTATGGCCTCTCAGAAACCTATGGCCCCTCCACTGTATGCGTGTGGAAGCCCGAGTGGGAAACACTTCCCCCTGAAACCCAAGCCCGGCTCCATGCAAGGCAGGGCGTTCGCTACATTAGTTTGGAAGGTCTTGACGTCATAAACCCGAAAACCATGCAGCCTGTTCCTGCCAATGGAACTACCATAGGAGAGATCATGATGCGAGGCAACATCGTGATGAAAGGCTACTTGAAGAACCCAAAAGCAAATGAAGAAACGTTTGCAAACGGATGGTTTCACTCTGGAGATCTTGCTGTGAAACACCCTGATGGATACATAGAAATCAAAGACAGATCAAAGGACATAATCATCTCTGGGGCTGAAAATATCAGTAGTGTTGAGATTGAGAATACTCTCTACTCTCACCCGGCAATACTTGAGGCTTCTGTGGTTGCAAGGCCAGACGAGAAGTGGGGCGAGTCTCCTTGTGCCTTTGTGACATTAAAGCCAGGCGTGGATACTTCTAATGAGCAGCTTCTTGCTCAAGATATAATGAAGTTCTGCAAAGAAAAGATGCCTGCTTATTGGATACCTAAATCTGTGTTTTTTGGACCATTACCAAAGACCGCCACTGGGAAGATACAGAAGCATATATTGAGGGCCAAGGCAAAGGAAATGGGTCCCATCAAGTTGAGCAAGTTGTAATTTTATTTGCTAAAAATTATGTAGTGACTAGACTAAAAGGTTGCTTTTGATTTATACTAGGATGCTTTCCTTGTCGCACTGTTTGATTAAGATTGCTCTGTCCTCCCTTGTTTATATTTAATAAGAGGTTTATGAAAATTTAGCACTTGCAGCAAGGCTTAATCCTTCATCGAAAATTCCGGTTAACTCAGGCTTCCCTGTTAGATTTTTTTGTTAATATTTCTTTGTTTGCATTTGGATTGTTGCGGGAAAGTCAATGTTAGGATAATTCAACAGAGTTCCTCAATCTGAGTCAAATTATTTCTTTAAATGATTCCCTCGCAAGGCGTGTCTAGAAGAGGGTTACTTTTTATTTTTCACCAGAAACTAGATGATTAATTTAGATAATATCTTTAAAAAAAACCAATATGTCTTGATTGGTTTCCTCCTTATACATCATGACACCCTCATAAAGTGCAGGGATATTTTTATATTTAATTTATTTTTATATTTTTTACTTTAACATTTATAAAATTTATAATAAAGATAATTTTATAATTGTCACATTTTTTAAGAAAATATTTTAAAAAATTAAATTGGGATCATCTTGACTATGAGCACCTAATCCAAACCAAGGCCATTATGATTAGGAAGGAACGATAATTGGAAGATCTTAAATACGGGAAGTACTTTTGAGTTTTAAGTAAATAGGATTTGTTTACTTGAGATAAATATTAAACCCAAGCTTAGAACTATAAATTTAAATTTAAGGATGTCTGATATTTTAGTACCATCTTCTCTCTATTCTCTAGGACAAACACATCGTAGGTCTACTAGACATTGGGCTTAGGCCCATGAACCCAGTCCAGTAAAGATAGATGGACCCCCAAAATCCTCTCCTTCAAAACAAACAATTTCATCAGCAAATGTTGGTTATGGAAATGGACTTTTGGGTTTAAAAGCTGAAACCATAATTTTCAGCCCAAACCCCTTTTTTTTCCAAGAGAAAAAATGTTGTATTTTTAAAATCTTTACCAGTCAAGAATCAATGTTGACAAGAAACTAATCAACCCCTTCAATGGTTAATTCCTAAACTTGAGTTTTTTGGGACTCATGAGAGAGAACCTTTGTCAACCTCCATCTTTTTGGATGAAGGTAACTTCCTATACACACCTAATTTATGTTTAGCACCCTCTTTAATTATATACTACCTCCAATTATTAATCAACTAATATGATCTCAATCAACTAGATCACATATCTCCGGCAGGAACAAAACTTGGTTAAGAGGCTCCAAACCACATTATGAGCTCTCATAACCAAAAGACAAACAAGTCCACATGATACCAACAGTACAACAATGTCCTTTTCCGTGTTGCAAGCAATCAAATAATAGCCACAAATAAATATTAAGAGCATGTCTAGATTAGCGTTGTTGGGAGTTGAATGCGCGTTGAAGAAGGAAAAAGGTCAATTGAGTAGCTTGACATATATTTGGGATAGCTTTTGCACAAATGACTTCTAGGGTAAAATTTATGATTTGTTTGAGTTAGTGTTCAAAAAATACGATTATAAAAGCCAATACAATACTCCTCTTACATATATACTTTCCTCGTACACCGTAAATCATGTTGAAAAAATAAATTTTCCGGTTAATCTAAACAGGCACTTAATTTTCTAGCAATTTAACATTCCAAAATTAATTTTTTTTAATATTTCGTCCAAGCAAGTTTCTAACTTTTTTACAAAAATAATTTAAGCATAAATTATATTACATTACTCGATTTTTTCCCCAACTTCAGTTTGTAAAAATCAATTAGGATAAAAGGCCACTCTTATCAAATTCTAATCTAAATATCATTCTGGTCCTATTTATAAGTCATCTTTGACCAAAAATTTTGGTCCTATTTATAAGTCCATTTTCAAGGTATTAAATGCATTTTGCACTTTTTTACCCCTATTAATTACAATAAAAAAAAAATTTATTCATGTAGATTTTTAGAACCAATCATAGATAAGGGCAAAATTGAAAATTTAGCGCATAGTTAATGAGTTAACTAACTTTCTTTGATATATGAGAAATAGTTAAAAGGGACTTATAAATAAAACCAGAATGGTAAGTCTTAGACTTTGATCAAACGTGAACCTCTAGCTTAATAATGAAATCACGTGACGTGAAAATTCAATTCCTTGAACGTCTAGTGGAGGCAACGAAGCAAGTTGTTGCCTACATCCAATAAAGACCATGAAAATAATATGTGTGTGAAAAGTAGAAGAATCATTGAATGAATTTGAGTTTATCTCTATATTAATGTTGCTTTGGGTTGGTGATTAGTAGAGTAATTAATAATGAGGAGGTGTAACATCTAGAACTCTAGAAGGTGAGGCATGCTGGATAGTGAAAGTGGCGTGGCAGAAAATGAAACAACGTACGTAACGTCTCTAATCAATGCACATAGCTTACTTTAATTTGCTGACTAGAATATGCAAACTATAGTACTTTTGAACCAATTTTTCAAACAGATTCGTTAATTGCTTGCAGTTTTGGTTTTCATTTTTTTCGCTCACCCTCTCCAACTTTTTTAAAATGGGTTTATATGCTCTTTTGAAAAATATTAAAAATCAAGAAAATTGGTGCTTCAATTGCCCGAACCATCCATTTTCTTAATTGAAATCATTTTTTTCACTTATGATTGGTATAATTAAAATTTTATTAATTTAACTATGACGAATTTGACTCATATTCAATCCGGACTGAATTGTAATCCAATAGCTCTTTCAATTTTTAGCACTTTTTTCAATAAATAAATAAAATAAGAAGGTAGGTTATATGAGCTTTAAAAATGAACACCCCATCAACTTCAAATTTTAATAAAAAATGACTGTACTTATCCTTGTGGGCCCAAAAAATTATGATCTTAATTAGATAAATTTACATTCACTTGAATTATTAGTTGAAATAGCATAGCATGTAATTAATAGAAGTCCATATGAAGATTTGAACTTGTTCAAGTGTCATTTTTTTTCAAACTATTATATGGCCTACTTTTTAATGAAATAATCATTTTCAGTGTGGTTTAAATTCAAATGTTCTATCTTCCGGGTTCGGGCAAACAAATTAAGGAAAAATTAATTTTCAAATAATTAAACAACGACTTTTATCTAATTAAATCGAAAGATATTGATTTTAGTCTAATAGATTCTTGTTGAGTTTATCTCGTCCGTATATTTTTTTGGTAGAAGAAAACATATTTTCATATCTCGTGCAAGAATCTTCTTTTGCAATTTCTTCAAAATTGAAAAAGAATAATACACAAAACACACATGAGACTTTTTTTAATCCTTCCAATTATAAAAAATAAATCAAGAAATTGGAGGATTCAATTTCTCATATCTGAAGGAAGGGCAATTTTTGCAGAGAAGCCAATGAAGTGTGAACCCAAAAAGTAGGATGCTTTGCTAGCTGCATAAATACTAAACCATCCTTTTGCTAAATTAAAAAGAAAAAAAGTGCTACCTCCGATCTTAAACATAGGATATAGTTTGTAGTATAAAAGAGAGTAGTAAATTAGTTGGAAGTTAGGCAAAACTAACTAAACGTCACTGTCGTTTAAGGATAAGAATGTTATGTTATGGATTATGGCTGATTGGCAAATCCCATGAACAGAGCATGCCACTGTTTGTTGCATCTAAAGAGAAGCTTTGCATCTTTTCTCATTTCGTTCTCATCCATTCAACTCTATCTCTGAATTCTGTATTTAATTCTTTTCACACGTCTTTCCCTAAACGTAAAGGTTACTTAACTGATTCATATAGATTAATAAAATACGTTAAATTAGTTATTTATAAAAAATGTGTGTTATCTTTTTCTTAAGATAATCTCTCTCAGCCATTTACATTGAAAAATATATATTTATAGTGAACATGTATAATTATAAGATATATTTTAAAATGTTTCATCTGATCCTTAATATAAGATACAAGTTGACTTTTTTTAGAGAGATTAAGTAAGCTAAATATGTTATTTTATCATATAATATGTTGTGTATTATTTGATTATATATCAATTTATAAGTCAAGTAAATTAATTTGAAGAAAAATAATAGGTATAAATATTTTAAAGTAACTTATTTAGTTTCCTTAATCTCTCTAAAAAAAATCAAATGGATCTTATATTTAGGATTTGAGGTAATAATAAATTAGTTAGGAAGACAAAGGAGATTGTGATATTATATTGAACAATTAAAGCAAAAATTTCAACTCTTTTTTTCATTAAGGATGGGAAGGAGTGGTAAATTAAAAAAAAGAATTCGTAAATCATGATTTATAAATAACAAGCCTTAATCTAATTCCTTACTCTCTCATGTCCTAAATATAAGAGTTAGTAAATGAGTTTGTTTTGATCTTATATATATAAGATTTTAATCCCCTTTATCTTCTATAAGTCTATAATTCCTTTCTCAAATAATTCTCCTCGTTGATTACCTATATCATATGGAGTCTTGATCAATGGTTACATAGTTTCCAATGTAAATGATTAAAACATTACTTTAAGAAAATTAACATATATATTCGTTATAAATAACTTACTTAATTAATTTTTTTAATATTTACAAATTGAGTGAGATAGAAGTAGACATGTGGGGATAGGCACGAGGCAGATGTTGGCAAAAAAAGTTGAAGTTGATGATTACACATGAGGGCATCCAAAATCCAAAATAGATAATAAGCTTATGATCCAAAGTTGCTACTCTGATCTAACAGATAGGATTTGTGATGTGGGCCCTTTTCTTCTATCCTCCATTCTCCCACTTTCCCTCGCCACCTCATCAATCTCAATCCTCTCTCCCTCTCTCTCTATGTCTCTCTCTCTAAACACTCTGTGAGAGTTTCAGAGTCAGAGAAGTGGTGCTTGAAGGCTATATTACACTCAAAGTAGATAGCTTCTTCCAGCTTGGCACCCCACAAGATATCATATCATAACATCACATTATTACGTGTAATTTCAATCACTCTAACTCTCTGTAGCAAACTGACCACAACGTCATTTCAATTTTTGCCATCTTTTACTTGACATGGATGGTTAAGATATCCATTCATTCATGCGTGGCTGTGACTTTGAACTCATTGTATTCACTTCTCAAGAATATTTCTATAGTTTGTTGGGTGAGTCATTGCATTAATTTATTAGGTAAAACCGCTTGCAGTCCTCTAGAATGGGCCGGGGTGTTCATTCTACTCAACACTTCTTTCGTCTTATTTATAATACAAAGAAAGAAATTTGTTTTCTATCTCATCCTATTTATAAGTTGCTTTCAGCATGTTTCACGTAGAATAAGAAAAACTTTAAACTTTATTAATTTTGCTTTAAAACTCAAAAATTTTTCAACTTTACCCTTATTTAATATACATTATATCTCATGAAAACTTAATATAATAATAAATAAAGGGTAAAATTACACATTCATGTGAAAATTTTCTCTCTCTCTTCCTTATAAATAGGACCAGATGAGTATTTATTAGCCACATCATTAAATTTTCACATGAATATATAATTTTATTATTCATTTATTATTGTGTAGATTTTGCATTCTTAAGATAGAAGGTACTCTATTAAGTCCTCAACATAAGTCACTTAATTTATCAAAACAAAAAAATGGTAGTTAATTTATTGAATATATCTAAAATTGATTTTTTTTTTCAACTTGATATACCCATATTAAATTAGGTTTTGAAGGAGAAAGAAAAATACAAAACATTCACATTTAAACATAAATAAAAAATTTACAAGTAAACATTAATTACTCTCAAAATAATTTATATTGTGGACTAAAATATACATTCTTCTATAATTGAATTATATTGTTGATAAGAGGGAGTATATTAATAAAGGTAAAGTTGAAAAGTTATTAAATTTTTAAGCCAAATTTATTAACATTTAATTTTTTTTTTTTTAAATTTCAGTGAAACATATTGAAAATAACTTATAAATAAAATGAAAGGAGTAGACCTTTGATGGCTTGTTTTCAACCATGAATTAAAAGAAAAAGAAAAAAAGAGGAAATATATTTTGCTTACACGTTATTGGAGAGGCATAGGGAAATTAATAATGGATCCAAAACCACCGTATGAAGCTGGCAACTCAATTGAGGCAAGCAAACGAGATCCCAAATGGTCCACAACTAACAAGTTAAATCATGAAACCATAACATTATTACTTGTGTCCCCTCACATACAGTGTCCGTTGGTTACAGCTGTTTATATGAACTCATGTCCGATGTTGTGTCAACATAAAATCTGTTACAGTGTCTCTGTGAGTTCTGTTATATGGCACCAAGGTCCCACAGACATCAACCAAACAGTTCACCTACGATCAGTTTGATCCTCCAGGGAAGTACAACCCCTTTGCCATTCCCAAAACCTATCCTTTCATATATATATATATATATATAGAAACATTTTTGTAAATAAATTTATTTACATCGACATGAATATATGCATATTTGTGGCTAACATTAAAAATAATCTCACTATTTTTTTTTATCTGTAAAAGTCATATATACATAGATAGTTTCCTCCTTATAAATGGCTATTCGATCGTTATATGTGTGATGAGAGTAATTTGGAATATTTGATTCATTGTGCTGTTTAATTAGCGATCAATTACTTTCCTACAAACAATTATTTGAGAGTGGTCTTATTGATTTCAAGGTACGTGAAAAGGTTTCTATATAAAATATCACATTCTAATCAATGCTTGTGCTGCTGATGCTTCATGTTGAAGTTTGTTCCAAAAATTGGTTGGTGTGCCTTTCATTATATGATCAAATTTGTCCTCATTTATACCCAATTATGCCTTATGATTGGTGCTTAACTAAATATTGAAAACAACCGTCCATATATAAAAGGTAGCCTTTTAGAAGCCAAAAAAAAATGGTTCCTATTTTGTTGATCTGGACAAAATTCTTAAAGGACGTAAATAATTAGTTCCATATAAAAAAATGGTGAAAACAAAAGAAAAAAACAAATATTCCTCTAAAAACAGAACTTTTACAGGATGCGACCTCTAGATTTGTTCAAGAAAAAATATTTGATAGTGTTTTAATTTTTTGAGAGTTTTCGTAGTGAAATATCGTTGAGTTTACTGTGAGAAAAATAAAAAAAAATATTGAGTAGTTAAGACATAGAGAAGGTGAATTTCGGTCAAACCTATACTACCATTTTATTTCATTTTTTTTACTCTATATATGTACTTTACAATAAATCCTTATAAAGAATCTTTACAATCAATAACTTTATAGGAATTTTACATCGGGGAACAGATATTAGACCAGACCAGATTAAGTGTTCAACAACTGTACTCTTGACAATGTTTGTGAAAAACAAGAAAACGAAAACCATTGCGTACACTCGTCTCACTTTTTCCTGATTTAATCATACCATATCTCTCGTTGCTGTCACTAAAATAAATATATATCTGAATTGTGTAGCCTTAATTTATTCTGAATAATTATTTCTTATAGCACATGGAAAGATAAACAAAATGGATATCTTATGCTTTGCCACTCTTATCCAATCACGTATTTGTGTTTATCTTATTTTTTCGTCTACTTTCTCAATCCATTGCTTGTGTGGACCCTTTTAATAGTTGGCCAAGATTCTTTTGAATAAATGACCATGTACATGTATTTTTCCACACAATACAACAAGAACATAATTTTAATTTAATTTTATCATCATTCTTTGGTGAGCTAGGCAAACAACAACCTTGACAGAAATAACAAGGCAAAGAAAAAGAAAGCAGAGAAAGAACAAAATTACAGCTTGTAATATATATATTCAAAACTCGTATATATATATAAATTATTGGGTCGGTCAAATAATTTTTGTGTATCAGTCAGTTCAAGTGACATCATATACGAAATTAAATTGTTTTGGTCATTATGGTAAACACCTAAAAGTATTTTTTTTTTGTGTCAAAAAAGTCTCTGTATTTGGTGAGGGGAACTCTAAGAAACAGTCAAATATTTGGACTTCATTGGCTCTTTCACTTCATTTTTTTCTCCTCTTATATATATTAACTTGATAAGTTCTACGGTTTTAAATATAGAACATAGTTTGTAGTGTAAATTGCACTATAAATTATATCCTATATTTAGAACCGGAGATAATACTATATTTAATAAAGACAGAATTATAATTCGGATATGACGAAGAAGAATATTATTAAAAAGATCAATTGCAACTTGTGATAATAATAATATTCATGATGTTTCAAGTCAACTCAAAATAGCATCTTGGTTAAATTGTTTAAATATTTTTTTAATACGCCGCACATGACTCATCCAGCTATGCTAGATGGAAAATAACCTTCAAAACTTTGTTTTTTTAGTCCTTCTGTTTTTGTTTCCTTTTAACTGATATACGAGTCATGGCGTATATGCTAAATAATACAATTAGGTATGAGCTAGCATTCACCAGTTTCAGATCAGCTATGGTACTAAATTATTATAAAATTTAGATCACGAATCATAAAGTAAACCCTAATTTCAATATATATATATATATAGAACCCCGTTCAACGTTTAATAACTGATGAAAATAAGAACGTAAATATAAACACCAAACATGAATCTAAGAACATTATTAATTGCAGCTTTAGTTATAATTAACTTATAGCATAATTAATACCAACATAAAGTTAATCTACCTTTAGGTCTCGTGTCCTATCTGAGAGGAGACATTAATCCAAAACTAGAGTAGTCTATTGCTCGGGTATCTAATTATAGGATTCATTTAAAAAAAGCACTAGATACTGGTTAGTAGTATAAAAAAAACTTGTAACATTATAAATACTATTTTATCAAGCCATTCATGTTGATTGCTTTCAGTTTCAGATGTTAACTTTGTGACGACTCTTATTCAAAAGGCACTTTTAATATCTTAGGTAACCGCAGGAAAACAACTAGTATGAGAGAGGCACGAACCATGTCTAACCCACTGAGCCTAACTGCGTGTTACACTGATAAACTCACTCTAGCAAATTAAAAGTAAATAAATACCAATAAATAATACTAATATATATATATATCTGAGTTTTGGGATTTAAATAAGTTCCTGAATCGTTGTAAAAACTCCATCGACGTGGAAATCCAATCATGAATTGAACTCTCTATTCTCTCTGTATTATTATTATAATTATTCTATCTCTACCCAAACACAGCCAAACAAACTCTTGGGTAAGAGTGTAAGACGCAACTTTTATATCACCCTGGACACATCTATATATATAGCCATAGCCACCGCCAAATTCTTCAAGCTCTTAACCACACCCTCCTTCTTCATATTTTCTTTACCTTTGTGTCTCATTTTATGAGATATATATGAATATGGCTAATAATAACAATAAGAGCCGTCTCTTTTTCTTGTTCGTTGTTCTGGTTCTGTGGTGTGTGTCGTCGTTTGGGTTTGGGAGGGTTCCGTTTGCATGTGACCCGAAGAACGGTTTGACGAGGAGCTTTAAATTTTGCCGGACGAATGTGCCGATTCAAGTTCGGGTTCAGGACTTGATCGGACGGCTGACATTGCCGGAGAAGATAAGGCTGGTGGTGAATAATGCTATTGCGGTGCCCAGATTGGGAATTCAGGGATATGAGTGGTGGTCGGAGGCGCTTCACGGCGTCTCCAATGTGGGTCCCGGTACCAAGTTTGGTGGGGCCTTCCCTGGCGCCACTAGCTTCCCTCAGGTCATTACCACGGCTGCTTCCTTCAACCAATCTCTCTGGCGCGAAATTGGACGGGTAAGATTTATCTTTTAGTTTACTCCATTGACTGCTGCTCCTTCTTCTTTATTTTTTCCTTATAATCCAAATATTCGCCCTTTTCCTTTTTCCAGCCATACCGTGATGATCTATTAATTATCCACTCATAAATACACATAGTAATCCAATTGAATATATACATACACCAGATTATAAATTAAAATTGAATATTATATTTTAGAATTTTATTTCTGTCAATATTTTGTTAAATATTTGACTAGTTTTACTTTATTGTGTATATTTTTTAACAAAATTTATGCATATTTTAAATACTAAGACAACATATAATGATGCAGCAGTATAAATTATAAAATATTCGGTTATTATAATCTCTATATTGCGGTGATTAAACTATGGATGAAATGAAATTATAGGTAGCCAAAGGTCAAACATATAATGTCATGCACATGAATATATAGTGTTAATTATGGTTACATTAAATTGAAACATGAAGCCTATACCTAGGGATAAAAATTTTGCTCTTAAGTTTACTTTTTAAACCTTTGATGACAGAATCAGAGCTAAAAGTAACTTTGATGGATGTGTGTGAAAAAGAAATAAAAAGAAAGGATGGTTAATTAATACTTTGTTCCATCCCATCCCCATGTGCGATGTGAGTCACAGTAAAATTAATTACGAGATTGATGTAAATTTTTAATTTAATTTCTTGGGGCTTTAATAATTTAAAAGAGATTTCTGGTAATAAAAAAATAAAATAAATGAGATGAGAATCTGAAACTCCATCACACACAACCATAAAAATAACAAAAACAACACAACAAAGTATGGGAGTGTCGGTCTTCGTTCGTGTGTCCACAGTAGACTCGCTCGTCCCTGTCTTTAATTTCTTATATGAGGGTTTGGTCTCCCGTGACATCATTCCATTTAATTTACTATATAATTGATCAAAGTCTTAAGATTGATAGTTCGTTTGTCTCTATTTTCTTCTCTTGATTTAGACTTTTATTTCATTTTCAGACATATATGTTGTTTTGAATTGAAAGTTTAATCATTAATTATTTTCAATAAAACCCCTATCAAATGGAAGTAATTAATATTTAAAATAATATAACATTAAATAGATGATAAAAATAATTAAAATATAATTCTTACGTAGCATACATAAATTTTATTTTATTTTTTACTGGTGTGTGGTTTTTTTTTTTTTTTTTTGCATAAGGGTAAATAAATAGGGATGAAGAAAGTATATATACTATTATTGAGCTTTAGGTGCCCATGCTTGTGCATGCGTTGCTTTGTTATTTCTAATGACTTTGATTACAGAGGTGGCGATACAGACAAGGTTTCTCCCGCTGATTATTAATTATCATTTATTAGCAAAGTATTAAAATAAATCACGTCATGTGCAACCAAACAAAGTTGTTGAAGTCTTTTTAGCTAAAGATTCTTTACATGAATTTTTTAAATATATCCATATACTTTATAATCATACCTCTGATCAGGCACTTCTCAACTAGTACTCAAAAAACATTTTAGTATTAAGGCAAAAAAGCATCTTTTATAAATAAAATTAAATTGATTTTTTTTTATTCAAAAGCGGAATCTATATATCAAGAAGTTAGGAATCGTTGATCTGATATGATTGTTTTTTATTTTCAAATTTAATTATTAAATCTGGGAAAATCTCTTCAAGTTGCCCACTAATAGCCAGTCCATGCAACTTGCAAATTAAAAAATTTTGAATTTTATATATATGGGACCTTTCCTCTTTTTTCCCCCTTCTTTATTATTCTCCGGCATAATAATGTTATCTTGTGTTGAAAATATATATAAAAAATAAATTAAAGAGTGTAAGCCTTACTTATATGACCCATCTTTCTTCAATAAAGTGAAGTTACACACACACACACACACATTAAAGGCCGTTTGGTTGCTTTTGCTTCAAATGAGCTACAACCACTGATAACCTATCACTTTCTCTCTGAAGGGATGAGATGTGCATAATTATTGGCCAATCGAAGTCCTTCTTGCTTGGACAAAAGAATAAATAAATATTGGAGAAACGTCAATATATATACTGTTGCAGCTAGAGATATTATTAAGAACGACGTACGTACGACGCTTTCACAATAGCAAACACACAAGACTTCATATTAATATACATATTTGGGCGTTTGGCCTAAAAGGGCAACATAATGAAAGAAAATTAGAACAAAGTGTGTGATGATGATTGCAGGTAGTGTCAGATGAGGCGAGGGCAATGTACAACGGAGGAATGGCTGGTTTGACATACTGGAGCCCTAATGTGAACATATTCCGTGACCCACGGTGGGGCCGAGGCCAGGAGACTCCCGGCGAGGACCCTCAGGTGGTGGCCAAATACGCCGCCAACTATGTCCGGGGACTCCAAGGTGACAACCCCGGCAACCGCTTGAAGGTCGCCGCCTGCTGCAAACATTACACCGCCTATGATCTTGATAACTGGAAAGGCATTGACCGATTCCACTTCAATGCCAAGGTATCTCACTATGTGCATAATATATATGCACCTATTTTTTCAAAGTCATTCTTCTTTAAAAAATATGTTTATTTTTTTTTCCCCCACTTATGACACAGACATGTGCAAGTTGTTGAAAGGGAAGTTGGTCCACGAAACTACCAAGTAATTGACGTTGTCGTTTTGTGCATGTTTGATAGATAAGTAGGGATGGCGTCTACTTAAAAATGTTGTAGCGCTTTTATAACTTTTGATTTTGAGGTTGTAATGAAGCACAAGTTGGGGAGAGGGACGTTAAATTATGGTCCCAATATATATAGAAGAATATTCGAAGAGGGGAAATGATGGTAATAATGTAGGGTGTGGGGTGGTGCAGGTGAGCAAGCAAGACTTGGCGGACACATACGACGTGCCGTTTAAAGCATGTGTTGTCGATGGAGGAGTGGCCAGTGTGATGTGCTCCTACAATCAAGTTAATGGGAAGCCCACTTGCGCCGATCCTGAGCTCTTACGCAACACCATACGTGGCGAATGGAAACTCAATGGGTCAGCCCAATTCCCATTTGTTTTTTATTTATAATAATTTTTATACATTTATATTTGCCCAATTCCTGCACGACATTGATTATTTTGCTTCATGACCAGTTACATAGTCTCCGATTGTGATTCAGTTGGGGTTCTTTACGACACCCAACACTTCACACAAACGCCAGAGGAAGCCGCCGCTGACGCAATTAGAGCGGGCTTGGACTTGGATTGTGGGCCTTTCTTGGCCCTTCATACGGCTGATGCCATTAAATTGGGCCATATATCAGAGAAGGACCTTAACTCGGCGTTGGCTAACCTTCTAACGGTCCAAATGAGACTGGGCATGTTCGACGGCGAGCCGTCGGCCCAACCTTATGGACACTTAGGCCCAAGAGATGTGTGCACCCCAGCCCATCAACAACTCGCCCTTGAAGCCGCCCGACAAGGCATAGTTCTTCTGCAAAATAAAGGAAACACTCTCCCACTGTCCCCTACACGCCACCGCACCGTGGCAGTCATTGGACCCAACTCTGATGTCACCACAACTATGATAGGAAACTATGCGGGTAAGTAAAGCTCATTCAATCCATTATTATCAAGTCAATTTATTTTTAATTAATTATAAAATATGTGGTTAATTAATGTAGGTGTGGCCTGTGGGTACACGTCGCCTTTGCAAGGGATCACAAGATATGTTAAGACTGTTCATCACAATGGATGCAACAATGTTATGTGTACGGGAAACCAGCTCTTTGGATCAGCAGAGATGGCGGCGAGGCATGCGGATGCGACGGTTCTAGTGGTGGGCCTTGACCAATCCATAGAAGCTGAATTTAGGGATAGAGTTGGGCTTCTCCTACCAGGCTTCCAACAAGAGCTTGTATCAAGGGTGGCCCGGGCTGCTAGAGGCCCAGTTGTTTTGGTCCTTATGTCTGGTGGGCCTATCGATGTCACTTTTGCCAAAAATGACCCCAAGATTGGTGCCATTTTGTGGGTGGGCTACCCTGGTCAAGCTGGAGGAACTGCCATAGCCGATGTCCTGTTTGGCAGAACAAACCCGGGTAGAGCATCAACTAAGAAAGGAAAAACTTACTATTTGTGTTTTGAAATTGATTATTTATTTATTAATATTATGATATGATTGTAGGAGGAAAGCTTCCAATGACATGGTACCCAGAAGAATATGTGAAGAAAGTGCCAATGACAATAATGGACATGAGACCAAACCCTGGAAGAGGCTACCCGGGTAGGACCTACAGATTCTACAAGGGCCCAGTGGTGTTCCCATTCGGGCATGGGCTTAGCTACACTAGATTCAGCCACTCCCTAGCCCTTGCCCCAAAACAAGTCTCTATCCCTTTAGTCAGCCTTGAGGCTCTTACAAACTCCAGCACAATCTCAAGCAGTGCACTGAAGGTGAGCCATGCAAATTGTGATTCATTGGAATTAGGATTCCACATTGATGTGAAGAACGAAGGTGAACTGGATGGTACTCACACAATCCTCGTTTACTCAAAGCCACCTTCAGGAAAATGGTCCCACATGAAGCAATTGGTAGTATTCCACAAGGTCCATGTTCCTGCTGGCTCGAAACAACGAGTTAAGGTTGGTGTTCATGTGTGTGACCATCTCAGTGTCGTGGACGAGTTTGGGGTTCGAAGAATCCCAATCGGTGAACATGAGCTTCACATTGCTGATCTCAAACATTCCATTTCAGTCCAAACTTCCCAACAAATCAAGAATTAACAAAAGAAAAGGATTATATTTGTCAGCCCCAATTGTTGATAGACATATAGCTTATGTTTTTACCTATTACTACCAAATGTAGATGCCGACAATAAATGTCATTCTCAAGTGTATCATAGAGTATTGGTGGGCAATTTGTAATGTGGTCGAGTGATGTTGTGCAGGTGAAGCAAGTCAGAGTGTCTTTTTTTTACTGCAAATGTAAAATAGGGGAAGGAGAAGATAAGTTTGTAAGCCAATCATGATGCAACAAATTGCATTATTGGTCAAGTTGATGTATTGATGACTGATGAGTATTGGATATTATTTGAAGTTCTGATCCATCTAACTGACACAAGTGTTTACCAAAGCCCAAACAAGGTTACAAGACTGGGTCTTTTTCTGGGCTATCTTGCACCCTTATTCTTGGACATTTAAAACTTGCCCTCTTGGACATTTAAAACTTGTCCTTTGAAAACAACGGCCATTATTCATGTCACCAACCTTCACTTGTGGCTCAGCATTAAAGGGGCTATATAATCATAAAATGAATCACTCAAAAGGAGTTAATTTTTCAACCGGCTGAAAGAGGTGTCCATATTTAATATTAGATAATATCTCAAATATGATTATTTCTTATAAGAAGATACGTATACTGAAAACACGGAGCAATGTAATTAGAATGTTGAAAGTCCTGATTGGTTGTTTTTGCTTCAAGAGTCTTATTGGCCACTTGAATATCTTTTCCCCTTTATGGGATATTCCCTATTCTCTTTGCATCTCAATTATTTGATGGTTACGTTAGATGAGAGCAATATCTAAGAAGAAGATAGGGTTGTGGTGCCAACATGCCCAACTGGCACTGCTTGATAGGGTTATGGTGTCCCACTAAACTAAACCAACTATCTGGAAGAGTTTAAAATCTTTTTCACTACTACAAGTGATTTGGGCCAAAATATCTCAAGATATTTACAAAAAAAAAAAAAAAACTTAAATGTGTCTTAATGTTGTTGGTAAGCTTGATTGTCACTTTTCATAGTGGGGATATTTGCATAGAATTAATTAGTTGAGAAGATGAATTTTGTAAAAACCAATTTTTTTTTTTTTTTTAAAGGCCAGGCTCTGTTTTAAGTGTCGGTCATCATCTTCTTTGCCTGTGTCAACCCCTAAACGTAGGTGGACCATGTGTTCTTCATTGTTCTGTCTTTCAACCTCATAATTATGACATCAATAAAATATATAACAACAAATCTGTGAATGATACAATACACACTGGCAAAAAAACAAAAAACATATGATCAGGACATACTCGTAAGTTATATGATAATTCCAATCTTTTGATTATAATACAATAAAAAAAGTTTTTTTTTTTTCAGTTTTTGAATGATCAATTTTTTAGTTCTAAAAATAAGTTGACATGAAAGTAATGTGAAATATAAAATGTGTAAGGAGTTGTATATTAGAAGAAACAGTGCAACTTATTTTAAAATTCTTATAAACTTAGGGGATTCTGGTTTGAATTTGTTTATTTGATTAAATGAAATTTTAATTGTTATTAATTTTTTAAATTGTTTTGGACATGAAGGTATATTCTTATTGATATTATAAGAAGAGATCAATCATATAGAATTGACAAATTTAGAAGGAAAAAAACATTTGTCCATTGTTCAATTAAATAAAAGACTGCCTACTCACACAACATTGATGTAAGGATTGAATTGATAAAAATAAGTAATGACTATAAAATTAAAATACCTAAGATATGACCTATCATAAAAATTATGACCTAAATAGTTAAAATTAAAAACAGAACTTATATATATTTTTTATTTAGCATAGTCATACATGTTTTGATACGAGTTGAAAAAGTGATTTAGTAACTTTAGAAATAAAAGTGATTTTCATATTGCTTTGATCAATCTCTTGACCAGCGAAGATCAATTGATTTTCATAGTTATCGATTTCCAACAAAATCACAATAAACATTGAATCAAATGTCAAATTAAAAATATCTTAAAATCAAGAAATCCTCCTTTGCGGGGGAAAAAAGTAAAGGTGTAACTATTAAATTTAAAAAAAAAAAAAAAAACAGAGGGAATCAATAATGGCCAAGTCGAGTACAAAATAACATGACTCAGTAATGATTCATCATGTAAATATGTGAACTTCATGTGGGCACAATCCTAATGCCACACGCAAAGCACATGCTCCAGCTTCCATTATTGCATGTTGCAAATAAATAAATAATTAAATGAAAACAAGAAAGTACTTCCACAAACTGAAAATTTACTCAAAATTATTGGCAGTGACTTGTGAACGAGAGAATGCGTGACAGTGAAGACATAAGAGACACAAAAAAAAAAAAAAAAATCGAATAATACTATGATTGATACGAATTAGAATCCAGGTAAAAAATATAAATTAGAACTCCTTTGTATTTTATTGAATTAATATTTAAATTATGACATATAATTCTGCAATATTAAATTATAAAACCAAAACGTTGTAAAAAGTAGAGAGAATTGCTAAAAAAGACCTTATCGACAATTTATTTGCTAAGTGGGACTTGAGAAGATATTTTGTACATTGATGGAAGATATCTGCACACGGAGGGAAGATTTCTGCACATGTATAGGGAAGAATTTTGCACACAGGGAAGATATTCTGCATACGTGGAAGATAATCTGCACGCGAAGATCCTATTTGATAAATAAGTTGCCAATGAGAGATTTTTTCACAATTTTACCTAAAAAATATATAGATTTATATATAAGTAAAAGGATAATTAACTAATTTGATTGGATTATGAAGGTTAGTTAGATTATTTAATATGTCATGTTCTTTATAAAATATCTTAATCATCTTCCTTAACACCCTCTCTCCCTCTTCTACTCGTACTTGAATATTGGTAGGGAATATTAGTAGCATTAATTTAGAAAAAATTAATAAAAATATAAAATAGATCTTACGTTTAAAACTAAAATATGTTTTTAATTTTTTTTTTTAGTATTAACATTGTTACTCTCATTAACAAAAAAATAATGCTGACTCGGCAGATTTTGTTAATGAATCTAAGGACAAAACTTACCTCAAGTTTTTTATAACCAGTTTATCTAGTTCTCCAATATTAACCAGTTAATCATTTAACGTCGTTTGAGGTCTGGTTTTGGGCCAATAAAAATCTAATAACTTTGTAACCTAATAACTTTGTAACATGTTAGTGAGAACGCACAGATTTGATCCTGCTTTTAATCCCTACTATTATTATAAAAACAAATTTAAAAAACGAAAGGAGGGAAGTTGGGGGGGGGGGGGAGCTTGGAAGTGTCGGTAACGAGTATGATTGGCGTGTGTGAGGATGTACGGTGCAGGTTAAGCCAATGACCAACCGATGTTGATATTCTAACGGCTCTTTTCTTCTCTCCTCCAATCCCATTCCTTCCTCCTTCCTCCTTCTTCTTAGCCCTTTTTTCAATAATTCAACTCCACTTTCATATTCCCCACTCACAAACAAAAATTCTTTTTTTTAAATAGAAATTGAGAGAAGAATCGGGGAAGTCCGCTATCCAATGGAAATCTTCCACGTAACTCCTCCAATGTTTGCAAGATTGGATTTATTTTTGATAATATCCTCTCTTAATAATTTACCATACATATTAATGTAACGTAAGTATCTTCCCATTTCTCAATAGCTGCTTAATACAATTCATATTCTTGTCTTACCCTCTCACTCAACCCCACCCCTCCTTTCTTCTTTCTTTCTCTGCATCTCAGATTCCTTCCTCTAACTCCAAGGTAGTTATCCAGATCCTTTCTTTATGCTTCTTCTCTTTTTTCTTATCTTTTCTGGCTTCTCTGTTTTCTCCCTTTCCCTATAAAAAAGTGTTCACTTCCTGTTATTGTTTATTCCTTCCTTCATTTGGACTGCTCTCCTCTGTTTTGCTCTGTTCTTTCTGTGATTTTTAATTCCTTAACTCTGCTTCTTTTTGCTCATCTATTCCCGAGGTTGTCTTTCTGGGATGTCTTCTAATTGTATATTTTGTGAATTTTATCATCGTTTTGTTCTGACAAAGCATGATCCTCTGTTGCTTCCACAGCGAACACTGAGATGGCAGATTACAACAGAGACGACTATTTTGCTTCCCAGGACTCTGAGGTACCTAACCCCTAATCTTCTCTGATCTTTCTTTTTTAATCTCATTCTCTTAATTCGCACATTCTCTAAATGGGTATCATTAACCAGAAGAAAGAAATAATCTTTGGCATTCAAATGAGGGTTAAATTATACATTTTTCACTTTATCGTATATTACCCAAGGTTATGAAAACCGGACCGGACCGGCCGGTCCGGCCCGGTAACCGGCGAACCGGCCGGAAAACCGGTCCGGTTCCCGGTTGGAGTTTTTCATAAAAAAAAAAAAAAAAAAAAATTCCTTTAGAATTTCATACTATAAGTCTAAAATTTTCAATTTTTCACCGGTTTGGTCCCGGTTTAGCTCCGGTTTGGTCCCGGTTTGACCCACTGACCCTTAACCCAGTACCCCGACCGGTTCAATGACCGGTCCGAGTTTTAATACCTTGATATTACCACATCATAACAGAAGTATCTTAGAAAATAATGAGATTTATATAATTTCAATAAAACAAGAAAACAAAAAAAAAAAAGTTCACGTGATATATTCTTAGTGTGATTGCCAAAAACTAGTCATCACCGACGGAATGTGGGGGTTAGGAAGAGAAAGTTCCAATTCTCAGCGGAAAAAGAAAGTTTGGTTTTGTTTGGTGTGGCAATGCAGGGCTGCCACACGTTTTTAGATTTTTTTTTGTAGGGACATTGATGTAATTTGACGTTATGATTATATCTGAGTCTAGCTGATTTCATTTAAAAACATTAAATGTTCGCTATATTTTTATCTGGCACAACATGACTTTGTTTCCCCAAGCAAATGGGTGCTGCAGGGAAACATATTAATTAAATGGTGTCATTGAGCGAACATATTATATATTTTCCTCTTTTATAAAATACGTTTTTTTTTTCAAAAGGTAAGTAATACCCGAGTTTAATTGAGCATTAAAATATTGTCATATGGCCTAATCCTTGGAATTAGTCAGAAGCAAATGTTTGATTGCGATTAAGAAAAATTCCAATAAATAAAAGTCGCGCCCACCGATAATGTGGGAATTGATTTGGTCTAATTCCATGGACCGGGTGAACGATCATGGAGGTCGAGAAAGTAATTTTGAATTGTCTAACTTAATTTATCAAAAACAGGAAAAAAAATCATTAATTAATTTTGATAAAATTCAAATTTCTATGATGACGGGAATAATCAAATCATCATGTTGTTTGTCTCTTTTTGTTGATGTTATAGATTCTTCTCATTGCATTATACTCCGAAAAAGATTGTTTTTTTGGCACTGATTCGCTCTTTTTTTTTTTTTTTTGGGGGGGGAGGGGGAATCAAATTATTCGGTTGCATTTTTTTTATTCTGTGGGGTAGATTGTTTTTAGGGTTAATATAATTTTTGGTCTCTGAAGTTTGATCCAATTTTGGTTTTGGTCCCTTAAGTTTGAAATCGGTGGTTTTGGTCCCTGAAGTTTCACCCAATTTTGGTTTTGGTCCCTCAAGTTTGAAATTGGTGGTTTTGATCCCTGAAGTTTCACCGATTTTGGTTTTGGTCCCTCAAATTTGAAAAGGACTTGGTTTTTTTCCGGGTCGGGTCGGGTTTTAAAAACGGGTCGCCAAGTCCTTTTCAAACTTGAGGGACTAAAACCAAAATCGGGTGAAACTTCAGGGACCAAAACCACCGATTTCAAATTTGAGGGACTAAAATCAAAATTGGGTGAAATTTCAGGAACCTAATCTACCGATTTCAAACTTGAGGGACCAAAACCAAAATTTGATCAAACTTGAGGGATCAAAAGTTATATTAACCCTTATTTTTAAAACTTCTAGAATAATGTTGTGGTTGTGTGTCGTGTTCTCCTTCTCACACAGTTGAAAGACAAAAAGCAAAGCATGTTCAAATTGGTTGAACGTTATGATTTCAAAATTGAACTCATCAAAGAGCATAGCAATATAGCATTAGCATCTACCACACACAATGGAACTTTGTTGAGTTAAACAATTAATTAATTTTATTAAATTAGTGTTTTTTTTAAATTAATTTTGGTGGTGAACAAATGGCAGGAAGCGTCCACGGGAAACAAATACGGCGGCCTTACTCCCAAGAAGAAGCCTTTAATTTCCAAAGTAAGCCCAATAATATATTAGTATTAATATTCTCTAGAAATCCCGTGCCATGCACGTGACGCCAACATTATAATATAGTAGCGATATTTTAAAATAATTTTAAATATAGACACAAGATACTGATTAAAATGTCGTGGTTATTGTGGTGAAGGATCACGAACGAGCATTTTTTGACTCAGCAGACTGGGCATTATGCAAGGTTTGGTAATCTTTGGTCAAATTCAACCTTCTATTTTTTTTTAAATTTTTTTTTGGCTTATGAAATGTGAATAGTTTTAATTTTAATATTTAAAAAAACAGCAAGGTGCTGGAGTGAATAAAAAATCCACAGCAGCCATAGAGACGTTGCGACCAAAACTACAGGTTTGAATTTCAAGCTTTTTAAAGACCTACTAGTTAGTCTTCGTTTTTTATTATTTCTTCGCTTAAAGCTCAGTCTATAAATTTTTTTTTTTGTTTTATTTTGGAATTTTGCAGAGAACACCACACCAGCAGCTTCCTCCAAGAAGACCCGCCTGTACATCCGGGCCAGATAATCTGGTGATCTAATTTATTCAATTTGATTATTTAAAGTAAACGAATAATTAAGAAAGTTACAAACTAAGATGTTTTTTGATTAATTTGTGATGATCAGGGGGAATAGAGGAGACTTGAGAATAAGAAGTAAAAGGAGCTAGTGAATGCAGCTGATGACGTGGCTAATCTCTGTTTTTTTTTTTTTCAAATGATGAAATCATGTGTACATTTTGCCATTAGGGCTTCCATGCTCTCAAATTTCAATGATTTCTAGTTTTAATAAACTCCTTCCTTTTGACTTTTCAGCCTATCTCTACACACGCACGCCCACTCGTTTTAACCTTTAAGGTTTATATCTTAATCACTTCATTATGTAATGACATATAAGACCAGACCTTTTTTTTTTTGTTAAAAAAAAAGAAGAAATAAGGGGAAAAAATTGCCCAAGAAAAACCAAAGGCAATAGTTGGCCCACGCAACTACTCTCAACCCACGGAATAAAGCACTATATGTCCAAAAAAAAAAAACTGTGTGCAAGACCGCATATTTGTATTGTTGTATTGAAGTCACTTCAAAATATGTGAGTTTCGTACAAATCAACTCTCATACTTGCACCCTATTACTTCAAAATATTGTATATATTGCTTGTCATACTATGGGAGCTGGTCATACCCAAAGTCGTTATCTTAGCCGTAAGGAGGGGAATGCCAAAGGTAAGATTAGTGATTGGAGTGAAATGCATCGAAAGTGTCAATACTTAGCTTGCTATATAGATACTCCCTCCGGTCCTAATTATAAGACAAAGTTGATTTTTTTGGAGAAATTAAGGAAGCCAATTAAATCACTTTAGAATATTTATATTTAAATTTTTTTCTTCAAACTAAGTAATTTGATTAATAAACTAATATATAATCCAAAGATACTAAAAATATAAATACTCTAAAGTGATTTAATTGGCTTTCTTAATTTCTCCAAAAAAGTCAACTTTATCTTATAATTAGGACCGGAGGGAGTACTATTTTACAAAATTTATTAGTTAAAATCTCATAATATTTCGTCGTTGATTCCTATTATTTTACTTTATTAATTAACTTAATAATATTGATTAGAGTTCATTGATAATTAGATTTAAATTTTGGCCCCATTTGTTTTCTTAGTTCTGTCATTATATATATATTCATAATTTACCATCTTCGATGTTTCCATATCAGTGTTCTATTTCTATCTAACTTGTTTCCCCGGTCAATTGGCAGCAGAGGTGGTAATATGAGTTGGGATCGTAGGCTGAGCCCGCCCAACCCGACAAAATGGACGGTTTGAGTTCTATAAAACTGGGATCATATTGATGCGGTCCTTTTTTACCTGAACCCATATGGTCCCAACCCGTCACGGGTTGGACCACCGAGTTGGCGGGTTGGCCCATATTTTTTTTAACTAAGAGGGAAAAGGAAAAGACATTAGCCAACAGTCCAAGTCTCCAAAACCGTAACTCTAAAGTCCAAAGTCTAGCCGATTTCTTCCCATTTCCTTCTTCCTGATAATATTGAAGTCCTTATCTATACACGTAATTGGATGCTTGGTTTCCCAACGGAAGATGTTATTGATGATGGTAATATAATTATATTTACTCATTTATCTCATGGTCATTTACTCGTTCATTTAAAATTAGCATAATATTTTCTTTCACTTTGTTTTATTATATGTGGCAGTGATGGATTTACCTGGGCAGAAGCAAAGTGATCGAGCTCAAGATATGGGTTCACATTCACATCGTGCTTCAAATTGAAACGCCTTTAATATTAAATAATTATTGATTATTGTTAAGTTATATTGATGACTTGTGGATTTATATTTATTTTGTTATGTATGGACATATGATGAATGTTTAATTTGTAATGTATTTTAATTTTGTTATGTTTAAGTGTGTAGAAAAAACAATCTTATTGTATAAAAAAAAAATCTTAATATATAATTAAAAAAATTGAAAAAAAATATGGGTTGGCCCGCCTAACCCGCTAACCCAGCGATTATGGATTGGGTTGACTAAATGCCAATCCATATTGATGCGGTCCTTTTAGGACCGAACCCATATGGTCCCAATCCGTAGCGGGTTGGGCCGAAACCATCGGGGCCAGACATATTACCATCTCTAATTGGCAGATGAGAGACATGTATACGTGTCATCCATTGGATTTCTAGCTAGGTGCTCAGATATCATCATCTGTAGGGACCCTCAAAAGTCACGGGCTTGTTTCTCATCATCAACTGATTTTTTCTTCTTTCCAAGCACAGAGATTCTGTTTTTAACTTTTTATTCCGTACTTGAAACAATAATATAGTAACTCGTTATTAAATATATGATAAAATTAATTTTTTTAAGAGATTAAAAAAACTAAATATACTATATAATCATAACATATGTTATGTATATTTAGATTATATATTAATTTATTAGTCAAACTAATTAATTTAGAAAAAAAATAAAAATAAAAATACTTTAATATAATTTAATTAACTTTCTTAATTTCTTAAAAAAAAAATCAACTTTATCTTATAATTAAAACAGAATAACATGAAAACATATATGCTCATCTTTTGCAGAAACACAAACTATGAATTAATCTATGTATACAGAAATATAACATACTACTACCTCCGTTCTTTACAAGTTAGAGATTTTGATATTACATCAAGGATCAGATATAATATTAATTAATCAACATGAAAATTCAAGGGATGATTTTCCAGTGCCTGAGCCTTGCCACCCACAACCTGACACTCTTGAAACTATCAGCGAATCCAAAGAACCCATACTCTTTACGCTTGTTCATGCTTGACACATGCTGAAACTTAAAATTCGCCACCACTTTAAACGGCGGATAGCAAGCTATCTCCTCCAGTTTTGTCTTATAAAGCCCGTGTTTCTCCACTATGTCCTCCCAAACAGGGCCTTTCGTGCTCATCATCTCTACTATATCAAACTCATCTTCTTCCTTGTACTCCACAAACTCAACCTTAAACTCCTCGCTCAGCACCTTCCACATCTTCTTCCACGTAAAGAAATCGCCGTTCGTGCAATTAAACGCTTCGTTTTTGGCCTTCGCCGTCACTGCCGCCCACACGTGTTGCTCCGCCAGCACCCCGGCGTCCGTCATGTCGCAGAAATGCTCCCACGTGTACCTCGTCCCCGGGTACCGAAACGGCAGCCCTTCGTGACGACAGACCGCCGCGTAAGCCGCCAGCATAAGCAGGCGGTTGTGGGTACCCCTCGTTGATGCGCCTATTATGATGGAGGAACGGTGAACGGAGTAGGTGACGGAAGGCGCGTGGCTGGCAACGAGGTCTTCGAGCGCGTAGTAGAAGTTCGGGTAAGGGAGTCGGGGCATGGACTCGTGGAAGGGCGGGTCGTGAGAGGCGAGTTGGGGAGAAAGTACCGGGTCGTTGATGGGGCCCATGTAGTGCTTGGTGCCGGTTTGGATGCTGACGTGGCTGAGCCGAGACGAAGGAGCAGACCTGAGGACGCTGAGCACGTTGGTTAACATGGCTCCGTTCAAGGCGACGTTGGTTTCTTCGTCGTGTCGGATCTGGAAAGTGACCCAGAAGACATGGGTGATCTCGTGGGCGATCAACGAGAGCTTGGCGCGTGCGTCTTCAGTGTCGAGCGCGTCCAAGGTAATGAAATGGTGGAGGAGGGAGGGTGGGAACCATGCCGGTGGGGGACGGCGAGCGGCCCCGTAAACTTTCCAAGGACCGCCGAGACATTCAGGGCGGATCAAGGTTTCGGCTAGGCTAACGCCAGTCAATCCGGTGACGCCGACGATGAGCGCAACGAAGTTGTTGTTGTTGTGAGTTTGTAGCTCCATGCTGAGAATTCAGGTCTCAGGACCACTTTGGGCGACACAGTAAGTGGGAGAGGATGAGGCTTTTTGTAACTGCATCGAAGTCGACAAAAATATACAGATTGAATTTTCTGGATCATTTTCGGATGGCGAGACGAGCTCCTCTAGATTTGTTTTTTTTTTAAATTGGTGATTTTTAAATAAAATAATATTAATTAAAAGATTATCTTTATTTTAAATTATGTATTCATTAAAATAATTTTTTTAAAAAAATAAAAAAATTTAAACCTGCACCGTTTAAAATAAATAAGGAAACTGATTCCTAGTTCAAACCTTACCTTTCTTTTAACAACTCGCCGGCAGGTGATGAGCGCAGAGTCCTGGACTCTAATGTCCCTGCCTTTGATGTTTTTTATGCTAGAAATATCCAACATTTTTTTTTTTCAATATTCTATGTAGAGTGGGTGGTATTGTAATATTTCGTGATATTGTAATTTTTTTTCCTACCAAATTCATAATTTTTTCCTAGAGTATCCAATTGATTATAACGCATACTCGATTGAAAAAATTACACATATGTTATAAAATAACTAACTCAATTAAATTTTTTAATATCAAGAATTAATTTGGTAACTCTTGTACTGATTAAGGAGCTGATAGCGTTATTAATATGCTCATTATTATAGTGGGCCAAGAAGACAAAATGACCGTCCATGACGCAATCACGCAAATGACAGTATTTGACTATTTGTGTGCTTATTCGCTGAGCAATAATTTAATAACACGAGAGCGCTTGCTGTCAGTGTCAACTGACTTGGAATCGAGTCAATTAGGCAAGTCTTGAAAGTAGTTTCTGCTACGAAACCAAAAAAAAAAAAAAAAAAAATCCACAGGATTGAAATAGAGTGGAAACAAGAGTTTTTATGATATTATTAAATTATTGATGCTTAATCTTTAGTATAAATAACTGAGTAAGAGTTTTTATATAGCCAAATCTAGACTAATCTTATGATCTAATCTAATTAAATAATAATATCAACATGAGAATATATTAAATATTAATATAAGATATAATAATATCTTAACACTTTTTCAAATTCAAGATCATTTTAACACCTTTTCAAATTCAAGATCTTCTTAATGTTCAAAGAAGTACGACAACTAGATGGTACACCTGTCATTATAAGTGAGAAGGGTGTGCTCCCTTCTTCTTGAGTTTGTCACCTAAATAGTAGATCTACTACTACGGTTTAAAATAAATTGACATTATCAATTCTTTTTGTTTTTTTTCTCTGATACCGTGTTAGAATTTGAAGGATTGAAATAGAAAGGAAACAAGAACCTTTAAAATATTATTGAATCCTCAATGCCTAATCTTTAGTATAAAGGATTGAGTAAGAGCCTTTATATAGACAAATCTAGACTAACCATAGAATTTAATCTAATTTAAATAAATCTAATCAAACAATAATGTCAACATAGGATATATAATATATTAACACGAGAATATATCAAATATATGTTAATATGAGATGTAATAGTATCCGAACAAATACCATCTTTGTTCTCTTAAATTGGTTCTAATTTTGTTTCATCAGTTTCTTAATTTGTGAGCCTTGATTATTTAAAGTAAACGAATAATTAAGAAAGTTACCAACTAAGATGTTCATTTTTTATTAATTTGCAAGAGTAGAGGAGACTTGAGAATCAGAAGTAAAGGAGCTGGTGAATGCAGTTGATGACATGGCTAATCTCTGTTTTTTTTTCAAATGATGCAATCATGTGTACATTTGCCATTAGGACTTCCATGCTTTCAAATTTCAATGATTTCTTTCTTTTTTTTTTGATTCAAAATGTGGCCAAGCTAGCTTGGAGAGTACATACAACAAAACATAATAAACATCAAAAGAATTGTAGTGAGTCCTCCCCCATGATGGGAATACACTCAGGGTGAGGAACTGGTAAGATAACTAAGCATTGGACTAAATTATGGGCATCCTTTGCCAAGTAATTAGCACACCGGATTGTATCTCTCGGTGTATAGTAGAGTTCAATGTCCCATTCAGAATAAAGTAATTCCCTAACTACGTTAATTTCCAATCTAAGTGGGTGATGTAGACCACTATCTTGCATAAGCAAATGGCATGCCTCAAGTGAATCTGTGCAAGCCACCACTCGCTGAAACCCATATTGTCTACACAGTTGAAGACCTTGGTTTAAAGCCATAAGCTTAGCAGTAGTCGGCGGGAGAAAGCCAAGTCGACGCTGAAAACCAAGAACCCAATGTCCTCTATGATCCCAAACAAGTCCCCCACAAGCTGCATTGCGGTGAATATCCACTAAACCATCAGTATCTAGGCAAACATATCCCTCCTGTGGTAACTTCCAGGTATGATAATCCCTAGGATTGTAGCAAAAGATATGATGCTTCAGGTTGTCCAACATGCTGGATTCCATGAGCTGATACAGGCCACCATGAATAAGTTCCTTCGGTTGAGCTCGGACTCCTTCCATGATGCCCTTACATCTGTTTTTTCATAAGAGCCAACAGATGATGCTGAATATGTGAACCCAAGGCCACCGATGAAAATAAGACTTGCCCAGAGAAAGTGACAAATTATCTTTAAGCCATACCTACAAATCAGAACAAAAGAAACTAAAACGAGTTAGGTGAAATAAAATGTGACCACACTGCTCTCGCAATCTCACAGTCTCGAAGAATGTGTATAATGGTTTATGAATTGTGACACTAAAAAGGACACTCCTCACTAACTGATAAACCTCTCATAGCTCTGAGTGAGTTAGTAAATAATCTCTCATGAATAATCTGCTAGAAGAACATCTTCACTTTCTTCGGAACAGGTAATTTCCACACATTCTTCCATCGAGCCGAGCCATTCCCCTCCCACTGAGTAGAAATGAAAGAGTACGCAGCACGGACACTAAAGTTGCCGTCTGAAGCGTTTCTCCAGCAGAAAGGATAATCTCCAATTTGACATGGCGGGGGAAACTACCTTATATGATTAACTACCCAATCTGGTAGGAATTCCCTCCATCATGGAATATTCCACTCTCCATTCGGTAAAACAAAGTCTCTTACCTTAGCAGCCGAATTTAAACGATGAGAATTATGATCGACAAACTGAATGAGGGGTTCATCAAATTTAGTCCATAAATCCCACCAGGCATTGGCTGTATTTCCACTGCGCAGGGTTCGACCAATTCCACTATAGAAAGTGTCCCAAACCTTAGTAATACTTCGTCACACACTAGAGGAATTGGTCTTCTTACAAACCATAGGATAGTCGCTGTCTCCGCGTCCATACTTTTCCTTTAGACAACGAACCCAAAGGGCTTCTGGTTGGGTCAATAATCCCCAGCAAAGTTTCATGATGAAAGCCATGTTTTGCTTCTGAAGGTCTTTAATACCTAAGCTCCCTCCTTTTTAGGTTGTTTAATTTGGTTCCAAGAAATAAGATGCATCTTTCAACCCTGTTGATCTTGATTCCATATGAAATTTCGGCTAATCTTCTCCAATTCCTCCAGAATGGCTTTAGGAAGCAGCATTGTTTGCATATGATAACTTGGCAATGCTGACAGAATCGCCTTAACCAAGACCGTCCTTCCTACCATGGTGAGATGTCATCCCTTCCAGCCTGTCAATCTCTTTTTTGCCTGCTGAACAATGGGGAAATAAATAGCCTTGGTGATCCTGTGATATAGCATCGGTACACCTAGATACTTGCCAAGATCACCAGCAAGTCCTACTCCCAAAGATTGACTCAACTCAAGAGCCCTATTAAAATGGACATTACAGGAAAAGAATGCTTTGGATTTGGTCAAGCTGACTTGATGGCTTGAGACTTCACAAAAGGATCTCATAGTGTCCCGCATCAGCTCAATCTGATTTTGGGTAGCCTCCCTAAACAGGATAAGATCATATGCAAAAAAGAGATGGGATATTGGGGGAGTATGGTTATTGAACCGAGGACCCTTCCAATGTCCTTCCCTAACTTTGTTGTTGATCAATTGATTTAGTCGCTCCATACAGAGCACAAATAAGTAGGGGCTCAAAAGGTCACCCTGACGAACTCCTCGAGAAGGCCTGAAACCGGGAGATTCGGATCCATTCCAAAGGATCTTTATGGACACCAAGGAGGTACAATCCATGATGAGATTCACCAGTTTCTCCCGTTTCCCGGCACAAACAAGAGTGGACTGTAAAAACTTCCAATCGAGACGATCGTAAGCTTTCTCCATGTCAACCTTGATTGCGACCATTCCTCTTTTTCGTCGCCTACTCCGTATAGTATGAATAGCTTTTTGCGCAATGATAACATTCTCACTCCCCTGATGCCCAGCTATGAAACCCCATTGCTGTGGTTGGATCAAATACTGCATCACCTTCTTCATTCTCTCTGCAATAATTTTCGTAATAACCTTAAAGATGACATTACAGAGAGAAATAGGGCGAAAGTCCTTTAAGGTTATAGGATTATCAACTTTTGGGATACGAACAATGTTAGTATGATTGATATCTTGAACCTTTTCCGGTTGATGCCAAATCTCTTGAACGAGTGCACAGACCTTGTTCCCTATGTGAGTCCACTGGGTGTGAAAAAAATGTGCTTGAAGACCATCTGGACCAGGGACTTTGAAAGCGCCAATAAAAAATGCAGCAGTTTTTACTTCGATATCCTCCACTTCTTTGTGAAGCAAGATATCACCAGTGGGATGTAGCGAGGGAAAGTTGGCATACTAGTGTGTGGAATGAGGAACCTGAGGATCCCTAGTGTAGAGATGTGTAAAGAACGTAGCAGCCATTTCTCTTAACTTATCCGAATCAGTAACCCAATTTCCTTCATCATCCTGGAGGGTTTCAATTCTTTGTTTTTTCTGTTTAATCAATGTTGAAGTGTGAAAAAATCTCATGTTCTTGTCCCCCCAAGCCAGCCACTTTCACTGAGATTTTTGATAACAGAGAAGCTCCTCTTGGGCACATATCTTGCTATAGTCTTTCCAAAGCTGCTTCTCAAGTTTGTAAAGGCCAGTAGAGGGATTAGTTTGTCTCACTCGATCAATGCCCTCTAATCTTTTGAGAAGATGTCTTTTTTGCCTAGGAAGGCTACCAAGAACCCTCGCATTCCATTTGGAGGCCTCATCCTTAAAAATCAATCTACCTTGATTCCAAGTTCTATTCTCTCAGGATTTACAAACCACGTCAGAGAAACTATCTTCTATTGCCCAGATTGGATGGTAACTGAATCGACGCTTTGTACATTGAGTTTGGGAATTAGCACTATTTGTGACCAGCACAAGCCTATAATCAAATTTATAACGCAGGTGGTGAAAGACCTTTCCTCGTGGATGATTGAGCTCCCACTCAAGATTGCTAAACATCCAATCTAGTCTTTCTTTAACCCCTTGGTTTTTCCATGTAAAGAGCTCGTTAATAATAGGTATCTCTAACAGACTCAAGCTACTAATGCAATTAGAAAATTGTGTCATAGCCCAAAGAGAAGGTGCAGTACCTCCTACCTTATCCGCAGGAGTCAAGAAGGTATTAAAATCCCCAATTACCATCCAAGCACCTTCATTAGTCTGTGTAAGATCTTGCAAGGAACCCCATAAATTCTCTCTTCTACTAACCCCTGGTTCCCCATAGTCAATGAATTCTAGTTTTAATAAACTTCATCCTTTTGACTTTTCAGCCTATATATATGCACACACGCACGCTCACTCGTTTTTAACCTTTAAGTGTGTGTTTGAAATAGTGACTATAAAAATGATTTTTTTTTTAATTTGATTTTTGACAATTTTATTTTTGGTAAAAGTCAGATTGTGTAATGTGATTATGTTTGGATTGGCAGTTGTATATATGACTTTTGTAAAAGTAAAACTTGTTTGGATTGGTTTAAGCATAAGTGAATTTTGTGATAATGGTAAAAGATAAATTAAATTTGAAATTATAAAAAATTATAAGAGTTAAAGTTGGGAAATTTGAGAATTAAAATTAACACAATTTGATGAAATAATATTACATAATAAAAAGTCTTGCTTCCATGATTTTCTTTGGCTGTTTTGATATTTTAAAATCTTAAGGACAAGATTTAATGTACGTGGGGTGTGATGACTTCCCAATTTTAATAGATTTGACATATATTTTGATATATTTAGGAAGTTATTAATACTAATTTAAGATGATTTTCTTAAAATTTTATATAATATCAAAGTAACACATTATTTGTGAGATTTCAATTTAAAATAAAAGCTTTTAAGTTTAAGAAGGAATAATAATAATGGCAAGCTTTTCTCAAAAGAAAATCAGTTGTTGTTGTTATATGTTTTTATCCTTTCTTTTTATTAAATGGTACTTTTCTTCTTGAGGCAACTGTAGATTATGTCATTTTAGAGTTAAGAAAAAGTGGTGGGGTCTGAAAAGAAATTGCCATACATAATACATCACACCAAAAAATAATTGAAAAGCTCCAAAATGAAACTTATATTTTTCATGCGTTTCACCATCACAATATTCAAAAGGCCAATTTCACAATCACCAAACCAAATACTCCAAAAATCGCCAGTAGTAGACAATCACACGAAAGGCCAAAAATCGTGCGAATGGGCCTGCAAAATGCTATGCCAAACATACACTAAGCCTTATATCTTAATCACTTCATTAGGTAATGACATATATACAAGACAAGCCTTTTTTTTTTTTTTTGGTTAAAGAAGAAGAAGAAATGAAGGTTAAAAAATGGCCCAAGAACAAACAAAGGGAATAGTCGGCCCACATAGTGTTCCTTTGGGATAACTTATTTTTGACTTATAAGTGCTTATAAATCACCAACGAGGTTTGGCACAGTTGGTTAAGGTCTTGCCACCCCGATTATAAGGGAGTGTGTTCGAACCCTCTGACCGATGGGGAGACCTTGTTGGTAGGCGATCTTGTAAGTCCCTTGTAAGCGCTCAAAGAGCCCTGGGGCTGTGCCCTGGCCTTGGTAGGGGACTGGTGTTGAACCTACCTAAACTTTTTTGTATAAAAAAAAAGTGCTTATAAATCATGATTTATGGTATATAAAATAAGCATGTGAGAGAGATTTTATCCCGACTTACGTAGTAAACACTTATTTTCAAAAAAAAAAAAAAGCTATTCCAGACATAACTATAACTACTCTCAACCTGCGGAATAAAGCACTATATGTCCAAAGAAAAAACAACCATGTGCAAGACAACATATTTGTGCTGTTGTATTGAAGTCACTTCAAAATACGTAAGTTTCGTATAAATCAACTCTCACACTTTTACATGTAACACCCTATTACTGTGATATTGCATTAATAAAATTGCACGTTTAACAATAGAAATATTGTGTATGGCACGTGTGATCAACCTTTTTGTAATTGTTTTTAAGAGTTACGTAATTGAGCATAGGAAGGCATGAGATTTGTTTGGTATTGATCTGAAGATAATTCTATCTTATAAATATGTGTCTACTGTTTGTTTGTTTGTTTCTGTTGACCATGACGAACAAACTTGTGCATTTCCATTTAAAGCTTGGATATGTCGCTAATAGTTAGTAGCTCATATGGCTCAATTGATTTCATTTGCTATTCCATCTTTCCTCATATAATTAACCATTTGACTGAGTTGAATTCAAGTATTGTCAAATCTAATTAAGAATAGATTTCTCAAAAATATTTTTTACATTTATACCGATTTAATGTCCATTAATTAGTCATTTGTCATTCCATTTTATTAGAAAGATGAGCCCAGCCTCAAGCTTTTCACACAGCGGTGCGGCCGTGCCCTTGTTCCTCACCTATACTTATGTTGGTGCCCAAAAAAAATGTTGACCTTCTGAGGCTCATGACCTAATATCTGGCCTAACAGAAGGCCCAAAAAAAAAAAAAATCTTTATGTTCATTATTAACATTACATCTCCATTAATAAATAAACTATTTACATATTTACTTGATTTACTAGTTTTCCAAAACTTCAGTAGTATTTTTGAGAATTTTTTAATTTAGTATCATTTTGGCAAACAAGATTTAGAATCATGTCACCAATATCAAGGGATTAACAAGTGTTAATACTTAGCTTGCTATCTGAATACTATTTTACAAAATTTATTAATTAAAATCTCATAATATTTCATCGTTGATTCCTATTCTTTTACTTTATTAATTAACTTAATAATATTGATTATAGTTCATTGATAATTAGATTTAAATTTTCGCCCCATTTGTTTTCTTAGTTCTGTCCTTATATATATTCATAACTAACCATCTTCAATGTTTCTATATCAATGTTCTACTTCTATTTGAATCCGGCTTTTTTCCATTGTCTTTCGGTCATTTGCCTTTCCATCACCCAAAACATTGCCCTCAGGGAGGTTGGGTCCTTTTTTTTTTTTTTTAAAAAAAAATATGTAGTATTCTGAAGTATTTTTTTAGTGGCACCTAATATTTTAAAATAATGTTTTCTTCATTCGGTATGGTAAAATATTTTTCTAATTACAACGAACAATCCAAACTTAAGCTACAAAGTGGTGATAAAAAAAAATATTTCAGGGGATTAGATGCAAAAAAAAAATATTTTAGGATACTGGATATTATTGAAAAAATTATTTAAGGTGCTGAATGAGTTAAAAATTAATTTATGATACTGGATGTTACTAAAAAAATATTTTAGAATGCAGTTTTCTAGAGTAGTTATTACTGAAAAATTATTTAAGGTTCTAAGTAAGTTAAAAATTAATTTATGATATTGGGTGTTACTTAAACAATACTTTAGAATGCAGTTTGCTAGACAGTAATTATTACTAAAAAAATATTTGAGGGTGATCATTGCATCAAAAATTATTTTAAGATACTGGTTGCCACTAAAACAATACTTCAGAATGCTACATATTTTCTTTTCTTTTTTATTAAAACACCTACCAAAATCTAAAACGGCAGTGTTTTGGATAACAGAGAGGCAAGTAACGGAAAGGGAATGGAGAGAAGTCGGATTCATTTCTATCTAACTTTTTTTTTTGATACAAAAGGAAAGCATAAAACAAAATTAAAAATAAATACAAAACTAAGATAGCTGCATAACGCTAGCCAACGTGTCAGGGCCCATAATGGTCAAACCAGGGTAGTCGTCCAAAGCTGTCTTGGCAATTAAATCAGCTCTAGCATTCAAATTTCTCTCAATATATTCAATTATCACAACCCAGTCGCGTCGTAGCATTTCTTTCGCTTCCATGATGAGAGACCAATCTTCGTGAAGGTCAGAAATATCATTCAGAAGAAGATGTATCACTTCCTGAGAGTCGCTTCTCAATCGAACCAGTCTATGACCTCCCTCCCATGCTCTCTTCAAGCCCAATAAGCAACCCCAGATTTCTGCTTCAAGAGATTCACCATTCTCAAGCCTGAGACGAAAACCTTCCAATATACTTCCATTATGGTCAATAATAATTCCTCCACATGCACATTTTCCTTGCCACTGAGAATAAGCTCCATCGACCTCTACAGTAATATAACTATCAACATTGTGAAATGTAGAGCCTTCAACTTGAACTTGATTGTTTGCAAGCTTTGTATATTTAATCCTTTTCGTAGCTTCCATAAAGCTTCCTAGGATTGCCCTAGCCTTAGCATTAATTTGATTGAGATCCATGCTCGGACAAGAGTGAATCCTCTCATTACGATCCCTCCAAATGAGCCAACAGATTATAACAAAGAGATATTTCCATTGCTCCATATCAAGCCCATAAGAATGTCTCATATTCGCCTGAAACCAGGTATGAATATTACCCGAGAAGAACCTGTTATAGACGGATGGGTGAATGATTTTCTCCCAGATATTCCTAATGTCCTTGCAATCTCTAATTGCATGAATTTCATCTTCAATGAACTCTTGACAACGGTCGCAACGGCCGTTAGGATGAAGGGACATTCGTTGCTTCCAGCTATTAGTGATAAGTCGTCCATGTAACATAAGCCAAGCAAAAAGCTTACATCTTTGGGGAATTTTGAGTTTCCAAACATCACTCCATCTACCTTCTAGAGAGACCTCTTCGTTAGAGAGAACCTTATATGCCGATCGCACCGTGAAGGAACCATGCTTTTCAAATTTCCAACGAGCTCTCTCAATACCGTCTCTGTCTGTAATTAACTGGATACCTTCTTGAACCTTAGGCCAGTTTTGTTTAATACCACTCCAGGTGTTGGATCCTGGTTTTTTGGAGTTAATTCATGGTATGAGATCATCACCACAACCATACTTGCTTCTGATAACTTTAGCCCATAGAGAATCTCGCTCTTTAATCAATCCCCACCCAAGCTTCATCATATAAGCTCGATTCTGTTGTCTTATATGCTTCATACCTAGACCCCCTTTTGTTTTCTCAGTACAAACCTTATCCCACGCCACTAGATGCATTCGTCTTCGTTCATCTGATTAACCCCAAAGGAAGTTACGTGCCTTCTTTTCAATATTTTCACAAACAGATGCTGGTAGGTTGGTCGTCTGCATGTTATAAGAAGGCATCGTAGCTATGACTGATTTAACTAATGTATCACGGCCTGCAAGAGAAATTCTTGAGGCATGCCAACTGCTTAGCCTATCTTTAACTTTATCAACCAGATGCTGGAAAGTTCCAGTAGTAACACGATCATGGTGCAAAGGCACACCCAAGTATTTCCCAAGATTCCCTGTGATTTGGAAGCCCAACTCCTCGCTCATTTGTCGTGCTCTATTATGATTAACATTTTTTGAGAAGAAGATTCTTGTTTTGTTTGCGCTCACTTTATGACCCGATGCATTGCAAAATTTATCCAAGCAATCCTTGATCGTCTCGACTTGGTCCATATTTGCCTCTGCAAAAAGTAACAAGTCGTCAGCAAAAAATAAATGTGTAATAAGAGGACCATTCTTACCTAGTCTGATCGGTTTCCATCGCTTAGTAGATATCATATGTTGAATGATGTGAGCCAATTTCTCCATACATATCATAAACAAGTATGGTGAAATGGGATCTCCCTGTCTGATGCCTCTAGTTGGAGAGAACTCCTCCGCTCTACTACCTTCCCAGAGAATTTGCATAGTTGGAGAGGAGATACAGGCCTTTACCACCTCTATAAGACTGTTTGGAATTTGGAGTTCCTCTAGGCAACTCATAATGAAGTCCCAACGCACTCGATCATATGCTTTCTCTAGGTCTATTTTAATTGCCATAAATCCCTTCTTTCCTTTCATGTTTCGCATAGAATGTATCACCTCTTGAGCAATCACAATATTATCAGAGCTGGATTTTCCCGGTACAAAACCACATTGGTTAGGTGAAATAACCTGAGGAAGAAGGCATTTAATACGATTAGCAATAATTTTAGTAATAATCTTATAAATTACATTACATAAACTGATGGGACGAAAATCTCGAATAGTTTCTGGGTACTCCCTCTTAGGAATAAGCACAATGAAGGTATGGTTGATATCTTTTATTGATGCTGGATTCTCAATAGCACTCTTGACCACTTTGATGACAGAAGGACCTAGGATATCCCATTGACTCTGAAAGAAGAGAGCATTCAAACCATCTGGGCCTGGAGATTTCAAAGCCCCTATGTTGAAAACCACTGATTTGATTTCCTCGTTAGATATATTACTTTGGAGACGTAATAAAACTGCCGGATCAATCGTTGGGAATGGATAGATAGATAAATCTGTTATTCTGCCATTATTATCCTCACGAAAGAGATTAACAAAGAAGTCAGTAGCAATATGCTTAATTTCGTTTGCATCATCGGTCCATTCACCCGAGTCTTTCATAATGACTTCAATTTTGTTTCTCCTCCTCCTTCCATTAGCACGAGCATGAAAATATTTTGTATTTTTATCTCCCATAGAATACCAATTACACTTCGCTTTCTGAGCCCATAGAAGATCTTCCTGGATGAGGACTTCTTCCAATTCAAGCCAAAGCTTTTTCTGAAGCTGATCCATATCAGAGGTAAGCCCTGTCATTGCAGTAGAATTAGAAATCCCATCAAGTCGATTCATAAGTCTTCTTTTCTTGTGACCAAGGTGACCAAAAACATTATAACTCCATGTGCCCACTTTCGTAGTGAACTTTGCCACATTAAGATCCCAGCAACGCTCTTGGTCCCATGTATCCTTTACCATTCTTGTAAAGTCTTCATGAAGAACCCATGAAGCAATAACCCGAAATGGCCTATCCTTTATAACGTAAGGCTCTTTGATTGTAGTTTGCAATAGAATAGGTCTATGATCAGATTTAAACCAAGGAAGATGCTTGACACAAGCCTCATTGTAAATATCCATGAACTTGTTATTTACTAAGACACGGTCAATTCGGCTCTCACACCCTTCTCTCTTCCAAGTAAAGAAAGGACCATGGCAGCCCAAATCTTGTAGCTCAAGATTCTCAAACCAACAACAGAACTCTTTATCAGCTGAAATAGGATGATAAGCCTTTGATCTTCGCTCATGTTGATAGAGAGTAGCATTAAAGTCCCCACCAATTAACCACGGCCAGGAATTGTCAGGACATAGATTGTTTAAATCACACCACAACTGCCTTCTTCTGATTGGGTTAGTGCTAGCATAAACCGAAGTAATGAAAATTTTTTCATTACCTCGCTCCACCCTCATATGAATAAATTGATTAGTTTTGGTAATAGTGGAAACACTGTAACCCAGGTCATTCCAAGCAAAACAAATAACCCCACGAAGTCCTTCAGCTTCAACAACTTCAAAATGATCAAAACCAAAACGACGACAACGAAGGCGAATCTGAGCTAAGTTAGCTTTAGTTTCAAATAAGGCCATAAAATCAACCAGATATCTCTTTTTCATCTCTTGTATAAGCCCCGGCATTGATTTGGAGCCCGTACCCCTACTATTCCAGAAGAGACAATTCATGGAGTACCAATGGAAGGGGATGCATTGCTTATAGATCCCCAATTAGCTTCAGTAGAAGAGGTCATTTCCACTCCCGTTTTTTCCTCTAGATGCATTATGTCAATGGGCTCATCCCTTCCTTCAGTAACCAAAACTTGAAATGGGTTAGGAGATTTTAGAAAATGAGGTCTCCCTTCTTGTGCTTCAGTATCCACAGGAATCCATTTTTTCTGAAATTTAGTTCCCTTCCCAAGAACATGGGAACCCCCTTGTTTTGCTGTTACATTTTTTGACTTTCTCAGCACATTTGGCGCATGTCTAGAAAACTTATCCAGATTATCACTTGAGAGATTTTTCCCATTCTCTAACTCTGAATTTTTCTCCTTAATATCAGCTCCCATTAAATTCTCATTGACGTGCGAGAATCTCCCCCCGCTTTGATGAGCAATACCACTGTGATCTTTGTTTCCTGATTTGCGTCGCCAAGGTCGTTGCACCAAATTCCATGTTCCCAGACCCTCCTTCTTTGACTTCATGTTGGCACTAACCATTTTGGTTTCTTCCATAATCGTTCGAGTGCGTTTTTTATTCAAATCTGTTGCACCAGGAACTTCAGAAAAACTATCTGCGCCCTTAGTCTCATTAACTTGCGGCATAGCTTTAGCCGAGTTAACCCCATTTTCGGAATTCGGAGTCATTGTCTTCTCTACCGTAGCTTGATCTTTTACACTATCTGGACAAGCATCTTTATGATGACCATATCTCCCACACCCAAAACAAATCAGATGCAAGCCCTCATATTCAATACATCGACGACGTCCAAATATGCTAATAGCTGATTTCAATCGTTTCTTAAGATCTATCTCAACACAAATACGAGCATACTTTCCTCGTTCACTTGCATAGGTAATACGGTCAATTTTTAATGTTTTTCCCACTAAATAGCCCAATCTCTTCAGACTAACCACATTAAAAAATTCAAGAGGAAGCAACGGAATCCTTACCCAGACGGCTGTTTTCCTTTGCACTTCCGCACTCCATGGGTCGAAGTTTGGTCGCCAGCGCTGAACTACAAGATAATGATCCGCCACCATCCATGGTCCTTCTTGATAAATCCTCAACATGTCTTCCTCATCCTCAAAAGACACCACGAAGAACCCATTGTCAAGATCCCTTGTTGTAAATGGTTTACTAGTCTGCCACAAGCGAGACAAGCTAACTCTCATTGCCCAAATAGGAATGTTCTTACCAAGGAGTTTGATAATCAGAGACCTCTTCCATGGTGCACACCATAACTCATATTCCTCTCTAGTAAACTTGAAAGTTGGGCAATCCTCATTATCAGAATCTTCTTGTACCTCCTCCTCGTCAGTCATTTTATGAAAAAAACCTTGCAGTCCCTCAATATACTCAGCCCATGCATCATCAATAACACTGCTCCCTTTCTTGTCCTTCGAGACTTGCACATTTTCAGATCCAAGAAGTTTCTCCTTGAAGGATTGACCCTGACCTTTAAAAACATCATCATCTTGGTCATTCGGATCATCTGGACGACCATGCCTTACCTTTTTTTTACTCGCTTTAGCTTTTCACTATTTTCCTCACAATCAAGAAAACTTCTCCTGGAATTCAAAACAGAAAATAAAACACAAGCAAGGCCAAAGCTCAGGTCAAAACAAAGGGACCGATTAGCACAGAAGAGCCAAACAAACTGAAAGATCTTCACAACGCGATAATCAAAGTCCAATTATCAAACCAATCAGAAAAACAGAACAGAACAGAACCGATGAGCAAAACAAACGCAACACCGAAAAATTCGCTGGAAGGCAGATCAAAACTGCAAAAGACTAGATTGGAGCTGATCAAGGCTCCACCAGCGAAGATCCGAGAACGCAAGCGACAGAGAGCACTGATAGCAACAGAAAGCACCCAGCGACAGAGAGCACCGATCGATTCCGAAGTTCACAGTTTCGAGCTAAATGAAACACAGAGCGGCGAGATCTTCACTCCGATCGAGCAAAACCCACGAGCAGAGGCTGATGGGCAGTCGACTCCGGAAGACACGCAGATTAGAACACGAGCGACAAAGAGCACCGTTAGCCACAGAAAGCACCCAGCGACAGAGATTCATTTCTATCTAACTTGTCTCTTTGGTCAATTGGCAGATGAGAGACATATATGGGTGTCATCCATTTGATTTATGGGTGTTGAGATATCATCGTCTGTAGGGACCCTTAAGAGTCACGGGCTTGTTTCTCATCATCAGCTGATTTTTCTTCTTTCCAAGCATAAAGATTCTGTTTTTAACTTTTTATTTCGTACTTGAAACAATAAGATACTAACTCGGGTCTTTAATATAAGATAAAATTGATTTTTATGGAGATATTAAGAAAGTTAAATAAGTTATTTAATTACATCATATGTTATGTATATTTAGATTATATATTAGTTTATTAGTCAAACTAAGTAGTTTAGAGAAAAAAATAAAAATATAAATACTTGTAGAATAAAATGATATAGTATTTATATTTGTATTAGGGATTGTATTGTAATTTTGTAGGCTAGTTAGATATTGAGTCCCAGCTTGGGACCTACTGCCTCTGTTTATAAATATACTTGTAAAGATAGGCAAATTGTAATGACAGATTTTATGTTTAGTTAGTCAATAAAGTATGTTTTGTTCAGCAAATATTCTGGGCCTAAGTGTGTTTCATCATGGCATCAGAGCCCATGGTTATTACTGACCCGATTTGTCTCTGTTGGGTTTACCCGTTTCTTTAGTGTATCGTGTCCTATTCTGCACATTCCAATTCGGTGATTTTTAGATTTTGCAAACGCGCTAGGGCACAGTGATTCGATAGGAAACTACTCCAATCTCGTCGATCTAAGGTCTAAGGGTGTTTCCCTCCGATGATTGGAGTTTTCTTGCCGGCACCTGTTATTTTCTTTCTGGAAATCGCTGAAGATCGGGGTTTATGGGTCCTTCATCTTATCGCTGAAGATCCAAAGATCGGCATTCTTTCTGTGTTCTGGTCTTATCGCCGAAGATCGGCGTTCTTAGTTTGTACCGAAGAATCTGTGTCTTTGCACTTTTGGTTTCCGATCGGTGATATTTGGTTTTATCACTGAAGTCTCATCGGCCAAGATCTGTGTGTTCCGAGTTTGTATCCAAGATTCGTGAGTCTGGTTTCATTACTGCAGAAACTGGTTTCTCAATTCGACATCACTGCAAAAATCTCGGTTCATCACTGCAACGATTTCTGGTAATCTCTCTGTCTTTGGCCCTGGTTCTCTATTTTTCGCCTTGAGTTCTTGGGTTTCTTTGATTAGCCAACTAATCATTTCCGCTGCATTGTCTCTGTTATTGGTCTTGTTTCTTGTTCTTGGGTTTTCTCCACGTCTTTGGTTATGGCAGAATCACAAACACAAAATCTTGATTTCCAACATCCTTTATACTTGCATCCCAGTGACACCATTGCAGTTACGTTAGTGTTCCAACCATTAGTTGGTTCTCAAAATTACCCTACATGGAGTAGAGCCATGAGGATAGCCCTCCATGCCAAGAATAAATTGGGATTTGTGGATGGTTCCTGCAAGCGTGAGGATCAGAAATCTGATCTCTAAAGTCAATGGGACCGGTGTAACAGTGTTGTTTTGTCTTGGTTGATTAATTCGGTAGACAAGGAAATTGCTACTGGTTTGGTATTTTCTCAAAACTCCTATCTTGTGTGGCTAGATCTGAAAGAAAGGTTTGATGTTGTGAATGGTGCAAAAGCCTTTTCTTTCTATCGATCAATCAATTCACTCACACAAGGCACTCTTAGTATATCTAGATACTACACTAAGCTCAAAGAGCTATGGGATGAACATGCAGCCTTAGTCCCTATTCCCAATTGTCAATGCAATACTTTAAAAGACTATGCTAAAACCATTCAAGAACAGAGATTGTTTCAGTTCCTTATAGGGTTAAATGAAGGATTTCACCAAGTTTGTAGTCAAATACTCCTTATGAACCCACTGCCAACATCCAATCAGGCTTGCTCTATGATTGTACAAGAAGAGACCCAGCGAAATATGTCCTTTAGATCACATATTGCCCTAATTGATGGCACTATCATGGCTTCTAATACGTCCAGAGGTGGACGAGGCCGTAGAAGAGGTCGTTTCCAAGAACCATGCGCTCATAGTGGGAGGAAAGGCCATCAAAAGGAAACTTACTACCAACTCATTGGTTTTCCTCAATGTTCTCAGCCTTCCAGATTCACTAAAGAGAAAAAGGAGCAAGCAAATCAAGCCAATACGCCTGTAAATGAGTCTGCTGCAAAAGTAGGCACTGACCATGGAACTATGGGTTCACAAGGCTCTCTCTTCACTCCAGCACAGTATAGGCGGATTATGAAAATGTTAAAAAGGGATTCAGACCCAACAGAGGCTACTGTGAGTGTGCAAGCTGCTAATCCAGGTTTGACTGTATGCCCTAACTCTGAATGGATTTTAGATTCTGGGGCTAGTTGTCATATAGTTAGTAAATTAACATATTTAGATTCTTATAAGTTGCATGAAGGTAAACCTAAGTGGGTGAGAGTGCCTAGTGGGGCTCGAATTCGAATCACACATATAGGAGAAGTTAAACTCACTAATACCATTACTTTGACAAATGTGTTGTATGCCAAAGAATTTTGTTATAATTTAATTTCTGTAGCTAAACTCACCCTGGACAGCTTGTATATGGTTCTGTTTTGGCCTGATTTTTGTGTTATGCAGGACATGTACAATGGAATGATCAAAGGGACTGGTAGGCTTATTAGAGGACTCTACCTTCTGAAAAGAGAGAATAAATTTGAGCATGTAAATGTTGCTAATAAAGAACATGAATTTGTAAACATTAGGAAGGAATGCCTATGGCATTTTAGGTTGGGACATGCTCCTATACAAGTTTTGAAGCATTTACATGATTTGAGAATTAGTGATTGTAATTTTGACAATGATAAATGTGAGACATGCATTCAAGGGAAACATACTCGTTTGTCTTTTACTCCTAGCACTTCACTTTCTCATTATTGCTTTCAACTTGTGTATGCTGATGTATGGGGACCATACCGGACACTCACACATCAAGGACATAGGTATTTCCTTACATTAGTGGATGATTATTATCGTAGCACATGGATTTTTCTGATGCATTACAAATCTGAGGTTCCTAAACTCTTAAAAACTTTCATTTCCTTTGTATCTAATCAATTTTCTGTTATGATTAAAACTATACGATCAGATAATGGGACAGAATTTGTTAATCAAGAGGTAAAACAGTTTCTTGAGGAAAAGGGCATTGTTCATCAAAAATCTTGTCCCTTTACTTCTCAACAAAATGGGGTCGTTGAACGTAAGCATAGGCATCTTTTAAATGTAGCTAAGAGCATTATGTTTCAATCTCATTTACCTATTAAGTTTTGGGGGGAAGCCATTAGAACTGCAGCTTATTTAATTAATAGAACTCCTTCCAAAACTTTAGGGTATGTTACACCTTATAAATTGTTGCATGGAAAAACCCCATCTTTATATCACTTAAGAGTGTTTGGATGCTTGACCTTTACTGTGAATTTGAATTGTGCTGATAAATTTCAGCCAAGGGTTGAACCTTGTGTCTTTCTAGGCTACCCAACTAATCAAAAATGGTACTTGTTATACAGCATCAAAACTAAGTCATTAATTGTCACTAGGCATGCTACTTTCTTTGAAAACAAATTCCCTTTTCATGATATTGATGCTATGAATCAAGGGGGAGTAAGTAAGATAAAAACCATTGATCCATTAATTATTAATCAAAATCCACATCCTTTTGGCATATTTGACAATAATACATACATATATAATCATAGGAATCAACATGATACAATTGCTTCCCCACATAGAGAAGTAAATGATCAAATTTATGACAATTCAGATCCAAACCGGTCTCTAGTTGATAGGCCTCTTAGGAGTAGACATGCCCTGCATGGACTAAGGATTTTGAATGTGATTATTTACCTTCTTCTAGTAGGGAACCCCGAAACAGTCATGATAATGCTTTACATAATAATGCTGGTTTTGATAATTCTGTTGATTTTGATGATTTATCTAATACTTACAAGTCTTTTCTATCTGTTATTGATAAGGAAATTGAACCAGAAACTTTTGAGCAAGCTTCCAAAGACCATAGGTGGGTAGAGGCCATGAATAATGAGATTAGAGCCTTGGAGGCAAATAAAACCTGGACTATAGTAAATTTACCTAAGGGAAAGAAACCAATAGGTTGTAAATGGGTGTTCAAAGCTAAGTATAAGGCAGATGGGATTCTAGATAAGTTCAAGGCAAGGTTAGTTGCCAAAGGGTACAATCAAAAGGAAGGTATAGATTTTTATGAGAATTTCTCCCCTGTACTTAAAATAGTAACTATTAGGGCTATTTTGAAACTTGCTGTCATTAATGATTGGGTTATACATCAAATAGATGTAGATAATGCATTTTTGCAGGGAGATTTACATGAGAAGGTCTACATGACCATACCTCAAGGTTTTGACAAAAATAGAGAGAAAAATAAGGTTTGCAAACTTGCTAAATCTTTATATGGTTTGAAACAAACATCAAGATAATGGAATGAGAAATTAACACAATCTTTGATAAAAGGTGGTTTCCAACAAAGTAAACATGGCTATGCTCTTTTTCAAAGACAAACTAAAGATGATTTGGTATTTGTGCATACTTATGTAGACGATTTGATGATTACAGGAAGTAGCTTGAAAGATATTAATGATGTAAAACAGTTCCTTCATACTCAGTTTAGAATTAAAGACTTAGGAACTTTGAAATATTTTCTGGGATTGGAAATCTTAAGATCTAAGTGTGGTATTCTCATTAATCAAAGGAAATATACTACTGAATTGATTGATCAGACATGTTTGGATGAGTCAGAAACAGTGATCACACCTATGGAGCAAAACCTTAAATTAACAACAGCTCCAAATAAGAAAGATCACTGTTTAGAGGATGCTAGAATGTACAGAAGACTAGTGGGTAAGTTGTTGTACTTAACTTTAACAAGGCCTGATATCTCCTTTACCATGCAGGTCTTAAGCCAATTTATGCAAGAGCCTAAAGAGTCACACTTGAAAGCTGCGCTAAGATTAGTCAAATACCTAAAGGATTCTCCAGGATGTGGGATATATGTTTCAGCAGAGAGTTCTTTGAAGGTGGAATGCTATTGCGATTCCGATCATGGAGCATGTGCTGACACTAGAAGATCGGTGACAGGTTTTCTAGTGAAGTTAGAAGGCTCCTTAATATGTCGGAAGTCTAAGAAACAGACTATTGCGTCTATTTCTTCAGCAGAAGCCGAGTACAGAGCTTTAAGGATGGCTACAGCAGAGTTGACATGGATAGTAGGGCTGCTGAAAGAATTGAAAATTCAAAACGTAGAACCAGTTAAGATTTTCTGTGATAGCAAGTCTGCAATCCATATTGCTACGAATCCTGTGTTTCACGAGCGTACGAAACACATAGAGATAGATTATTATTTTGTAAGAGATAAATTGTTGGCAGAAATGATTGAATTTGAATATGTGAAATCTGATGAACAGATTGCAGACTTGCTCACTAAAGCATTGGGTGGTCCACAACATGAGTATCTCCTTGGCAAGTTAGGAACATGTGAATATAAAGTTCCTAACTTAAGGGGAGTGTAGAATAAAATGATATAGTATTTATATTTGTATTAGGAATTGTATTGTAATTTTATAAGCTAGTTAGATATTGAGTCCCAGCTTGGGACCTACTGCCTCTGTCTATAAATATACTTGTAAAGACCGGCAAATTGTAATGACAGATTTTATGTTTAGTTAGTCAATAAAGTATGTTTTGTTCAGCAAATATTCTAGGCCTAAGTGTGTTTCATCAATACTCTAATATAATTTAATTAACTTCCTTAATTTTTTTAAAAAAATCAATTTTATCTTATAATTAGGACTGGAGAGAGTAACATGAAAACATACATGCTCATAATCTGCAGAAACACAAACTATGAATTAATCTATGTATACAGAAATATAACATACTACTACCCCCGTTGTCTACAAATTAGAGATTTAGATATTACATCAAGGATCAGATATAATATTAATTAATCAACATGAAAATTCAAGGGATGATTTTCCAGTGCCTGAGCCTTGCCACCCAGAACCTGACACTCTTGAAACTATCAGCGAATCCAAGGAACCCATACTCTTTACTCTTGTTCATGCTTGACACGTGCTGAAACTTGAAATTCGCCACCACTTTAAACGGCGGATAGCAAGCTATCTCCTCCAGTTTTGTCTTATAAAGCCCATGTTTCTCCACTATCTCCTCCCAAACAGGGCCTTTCTTGCTCATCATCTCTACTATATCAAACTCATCGTCTTCCTTGTACTCCACAAACTCAACCTTAAACTCCTCACTCAGCACCTTCCACATCTTCTTCCAAGTAAAGAAATCGCCGTTCGTGCAATTAAACGCTTCGTTTTTTGCCTTCGCCGTCACTGCCGCCCACACGTGTTGCTCCGCCAGCACCCCGGCGTCCGTCATGTCGCAGAAATGCTCCCACGTGTACCTCGTCCCCGGGTACCGAAACGGCAGCCCTTCGTGACGACAGACCGCCGCGTAAGCCGCCAGCATAAGCAGCGCGTTGTGGGTACTCCTTGTTGACGCGCCTATTATGATGGAGGAACGGTGAACGGAGTAGGTGACGGAAGGCGCGTGGCTGGCAACGAGGTCTTCGAGCGCGTAGTAGAAGTTCGGGTAAGGGAGTCGGGGCATGGACTCGTGGAAGGGCGGGTCGTGAGAGGCGAGTTGGGGAGAACGTACCGGGTCGTTGATGGGGCCCATGTAGTGCTTGGTGCCGGTTTGGATGCTGACGTGGCTGAGCCGAGACGAAGGAGCAGACCTGAGGACGCTGAGCACGTTGGTTAACATGGCTCCGTTCATGGCGACGTTGGTTTCTTCGTCGTCTCGGATCTGGAAAGTGACCCAGAAGACATGGGTGATCTCGTGGGCGATCGACGAGAGCTTGGCGCGTGCGTCTTCGGTGTCGAGCGCGTCCAAGGTAATGAAATGGTGGAGGAGGGAGGGTGGGAACCATGCCGGTAGGGGACGGCGAGCGGCCCCGTAAACTTTCCAAGGGCCGCCGAGACATTCAGGGCGGATCAAGGTTTCGGCTAGGCTGACGCCAGTCAATCCGGTGACGCCGACGATGAGCGCAACGAAGTTATTGTTGTTGTGAGTTTGTAGCTCCATGCTGAGAATTCAGGTCTCAGGACCACTTTGGGCGACACAGTAAGTGGGAGAGGATGATGCTATTCGTAACTGCATCGAAGTCGACAAAAATATATGGATTGAATTTTCTGGATCATTTTTGGATGGCGAGACGAGCTCTTCCAGATTTGATTTTTTTAAAGGTCGGTGATTTTTAAATAAAAACTTATTTTTTAAAAAATTATTAATTAAAAAATTATTTTTATTTTAAATTCTGCAATAATATTTTAAAGAAAAATAAAAAAAGTTGGACCCGGACCGTTTAAAATAAATAAGGAAACTGATTCCTAGTTCAAATCTTATCTTTCTTTTAACAACTCGCCGGCTGTCGATGAGCGCAGGGTCCTGGACTCTAATGTCCCTGCCTTCGATGTTTTTTATGCTAGAAATATCCAACCATTTTTTCCCCCAATATTCTATGTAAAGTGGGTGATATTGTAATTTATTTCCCTACCAAATTCATAATTTTTCCTGAGTATCCAATTGATCGTATGTTTATTTGGAATAACTTATTTTTGGACAATAAGTACTTATAAATTGTGATTCACGGTATATGAGGTAAGTAAGTGAGAGAAGTTTTATCTTGACTTACGTAATAAACACTTATATTCAAAAAATAAGTTTTCCCAAACATACACTATATCGTATACTCGATTGAAAAAAATACATATGTTATCAAATAACTAGCTCAACTAAATTTTTTAATATCATCAATTAATTTTGTAACTCTTTGTACTAATTAAGGAGCTAATGGCATTATTCAATGCTAATTATAGTGGGCCAAGAAGACAAAATGATCGTCCATGACGCAATCACGCAAATGACTATTTGTGTGCTTATTCGCTGAGCAATAATTTAATAACACGAGAGCGCGCGCTGTCAGTGTCAAATGTCAATTGATCTGGAATCGAGTCAATGCAATTGGGAAATAGGGTCGGCTTTTGACGGGTCAGAGTCTAAAAGGTCCGATTCTTTTAGATCTGGGGTCAGAAAAATTACAGTTTTTCAAGGCCCAATCCGAGAACATATAGGCCAGGGCTGGCCCGCAGGGCTGAGAAATAGGAGTGGAAATAGGCCAAACGGCCTGTCAGGGACCTGTGGCATGACCTGTTAGAATAAAAGGCCAGGCCTAGGCCTATTTCAAAGCCTGTTTTACTAAACAGGCCAGGCCTAGGCCTATCAGGCCGGCTTGTTAATATATATATATATATATATATATAATTAAGCCATTTGTCCCAACCCAACAGCCTAACAGCGTCAGCCCAATATCTCTTTAGGTTTTTTAATTTCTCCACCGAGCACCCCCTCAAACCTTCGCTCTCTCTCCCGCTCCCCCTTCGCCTCTCCTCGCCTCGCATCTTTCTCTCATCGCCAGTCTTCCGTCTCTGTCTTGAAGCTCGTTGAGTTCTGTCCATTCTTAATTCTAGTAAGTTCTTCTCACTCTCTTCCTCTTCTCCCTCGCTATTTCCTCTTTTTCGAATAAAAGAAACTGATTTGGGGATTAGGGTTTTGTTTGAGCTTGGAGATGGAAGGCACTACTCACGCTCGACTTCCTCCTGCTCTTAATCAGTGGGAAGTTCATGGATGCAGCTTCTGGTGAGTTTTTATTTTCTGTTGCTTTTTTTTTTGGGTCAAAACACTTAGGCTGAGATTTGCTGTCTTTTTTTCTTGGCTTCTGTTCTGAAATTCTTTACGGTATGAACAAAATTGGTCCCAGTGAACTGTGTTTAAAACTCCCTTTTGATCTGCGTCCAATCTGACTCTCTGTCTCGATCTCTCACTCACAAGCCATTGTAGGTACCTTCGAATGCTTAACTCTAAATCTCTCACTCTTAATCAATCGCAAAGTATGCCTCTGAAATTCATTGTATTTGATTTCTTCTTTTCCAGGTCTTTCAACTAGAAGAAGAAATTACATTGATGGGTTGTGCTTGGTGGCCATACTGATTTGGTTGAAATTGTAATTGAAGGCTCTCTGTTTGCAAGAAAAATAGTGATTTTTTTTTTTATTGTTCATATCCATGGTTTAGGTATTTCTTCAGAACTCCATTAGGTGCATCCTTGAATTCTTTTCCATAAGGAAGCCCATTTACACTTTGATGCTTTATTGTGAATTACAATGCTTAAAAGGCTGCGTGTATGCATGCTTTTCCTTTTTTATTTCCATTCTGCTTAGGTGCAAGCGACTGTGGCAGGAAGAAAAAGAAATGTTAATGTATCTGTTAATGAATCTGTTCTGAAAACGTTCATTTTATCATCAATGTGATGTATAAAGTGAAATTATTTAGTATCTGTTGCATCTAGCTCTAGAAAATCTGGAACTCATAAAAAAATTTCCTATAAAATGGATTAGCATTTGATCTTATCATAATAGCTTTAAAAGCCAGTAAACATGGATATTGACAAGGACATAGGATACAATACTAACATAAACATAGACATGGGCAAAGCTCTTCCTTAACGTGTATGTTTCATATTTAAAAAGGCTTCTTATTGTTCTGTGCAACTAATTAATGCTGGATGCTCTTTTAAGTACATGTTAGTGTGCTCATATCTCCTTTTTCTTAGAATATATTGTATTAAAAATTTCTTTTTAGGGCTTGATTCCTTTTGACAAACTAAGTGATGCTTGCATCTTCTTTTCAGATGAGTTCAAAAGAAATCATGAAGAACGCTGGATAGGTTGTGGTGTGTTTGATAATGTTAAGTACAGCCACTGGTTGTAATTGGTGTTGTAAATTGTCACTTGTTGATGATTTGGTCTGTAATTGTAATAAAAATTATTATATTGTTGTATTTGGTGTTGTGTAGTTTATTTATTTACTGTAATTTTGGATTGATTAAGTTATTTTGATTAATTTAAAAATATAGGCTTCTTAACATGTTTCAGGGCAGGGCAAGCCTTTGTACAAGCCAAGCTTAGGCTGAAAGAAAGGCCTATGATAGACCACAGGCCAGGCTCAGGCCTGTTTGTTACAAAACAGGCCTGGCCTGTTTCCACCCCTACCGAGAAGTCCTTTTCACAATGTTTAACTATTTTTCTTGCGTTTTTTTCTCAGAGAGATATAATTAGTAAATAACAATGACTAAAGTTCTAATTTAATACATAAATGTTGTCAATATTAAGGTTTAAACAACACGTCTTATGCAACAAATAAACACAGTTACTAATATATAATCAAAGGTAAAATCATATCCATAAATAACTCACACAAAGGCTAAAGCATAAGTAGGCAAGAAGCTAAACACTCTATCATCTAAGCAACATGAGTATGACAACTATAATTTTTATCTTCTTTACCACTATCATCAATTTCAAAGACATTTGATTGTGCTTCACTTTGAGTAGTAGGCTCAAGTAGTCAAATAATCACAACCTTCATAAAAAATTATACTCCATTAGGCAGAATAGTATACAATATGATTTTATTCCAAATAGACAGAACGATATACTTAAAAATCACAATAGAATTTAATTAGGCAAAACAGTATACTTAAAAATCATACTCTACACAATATGAGGATAGAGTGACATATATATTTAATAAGGCAATTTAAAAAGGTAACACGGTTTCCCCTTTCAAGCAAAAAAAAAAAAGGGATTAACGGGCCGGCCCTTTTAGGCCCAACTTCCTTTGGAGGCCATAATTCGCAAGCCTGGCCCTTGAAGGGCCAGGGCTTTAACAGGCTGGTCAGATGGGCTCGGCCCATTTTCCCAGCTCTAAGTCAATTAGGCAAGTCTTGAAAGTAGTTTATGCTACAAAACCAAAAAAAGAATCCACAGGATTGAAATAGAGAGGAAACAAGAGCCTTTATAATATTATTAAATTATTGATGCTTAATCCTTAGTATAAATAACTGAGTAAGTGTTTTTATATAACCAAGTCTAAACTAATCTTATGATCTAATCTAATTAAATAATAATATCAACACAATAATATATCAAATATTAATATAAGATATAATAATATCTTAACACTTTTTCAAATTCAAGATCATCTTAACACCTTTTTAAATTCAAGATCATCTTAATGTTCAAGGAGGCACAACAACTAGATGGTAAACCTGTTATTATAGGCAAGAAGGAAGGGTGTGCTCCCTTCTTCTGGTTCTTTTTTCTCTTCTTCTTCTTGAGTTTGTCACCTAAATAGTATATCTACTACTACCTCCGGTCCTAAATATAGAACAAAGTTTGTAGTGTAATTTGTACTATAAATTTTGTCTTATATTTAGGACCGGAGGGAGTATTATGGTTGAAAAGGAATTGACATTATCCATTCTTTTTGTTTTTCTTTCTATATTGCCGTATTAGAATTTGAAGGATTGAAATAGAAAGGAAACAAAAAAACTTTAAAATATTATTGAATCCTCAATGTCTAATCTTTAGTATAAAGGATTGAGTAAGAGCCTTTGTATAGACAAATCTAGACTAACCATATAATTTAATCTAATTTAAATAAATCTAATCAAACAATAATATCAACATAAAATATATAGTATCTCAACATGAGAATATATAAAATATATATTAATATGAGATATAATAATATCCGAACAAATACTATCTTTGTTCTCTCAAATTTATCCTAATTTTATTTTATCAATTCTTTAAGTTTTAAATAATAAGTTTTTGGTGTTTCAGGTTTTATTCTGTTTAAATTTTAAAATATTAGTCTATATAATTTAATAAAAATTTAGACAATTTTGCTTCTCTGGGATAAAAAACTTTATTAACCCTTTAATTAATGATATCAGTTAGACTGGATCAGTTGATTCGAACCCATCATTTTCCAGTCGTATATATAAGGTGATTCCATCATAGGCTCGTGTTGAATAAGATAATATCAGCATTTTTCTTATCAAAATAAGATCAGCAGCACGATACTGAAACTTAATTGGATATAAATATGTGGTGTGCATCATGTCAAGCCTCAGAATTAAATTACAGTCTTTAGAGCATGGCCCACAAAAAAAAAATCAGTAGAATTTAAAATGCTCTCAATGAATCCATCAACCCAATGGGAAAGAAGCATATTTCCTCTAAAAGTCCGTTTATTTTATGTGATAGTGGGGGTTATATATTTATATAATGATTTGGTGTTAAATAAATCCTGTAATTGAAGTAGAGTATATAAAAGAGAAAGTAACTAATAGAAGTGCAGAGAAAATATATTTGGAAGGATTTCGGAGTTCAGCACATGTAGCGCCCGGAATTTAGAAAAACATGGAGTCGTTACCAAAATTTTTTAAAAAAGAATAATTTTGGAAACCTTTTTAAAAATGGAAATTGGTCTACAAAAACCATTTAGGGTTCGGGAGTCGATTGTGTGTAGGGAAGGTATTAGGCACCCCACAACACTCATTCATAAGAATGGTTACCCTAAGTTAATTATTTAAAAATAAAAATGGCCTTTAACATTATTATAATTATCCAAAAAAAAAAAAGAATATTTATGAAACTAAATGAAATGAAAGAAATAGAAAAAAAACACTTATTTACAATAAGGAAGAATATACTTATTTAAAAAAAATATTTATTTACAATAAGAAAATAAGAAAAAATATATTTATTTACAAAATTGGACTTGACCTAGGATGAAAACCTAGGGCCTACGTACCCTTTAGAGGGATCAAAGTCCACGTAGTTCGAGGGGTAGAAATGCGTATCACTTTGTTTGTATTTTTTAAAAAAAAAATATTTTTTTTATTTGGTTTGTATTTTTTTAAAAAAACGTTTTTTTTATTTTATTGTAAAAAAAGAATTTTTCCATTTTATTTTCATTTATCAAAATGTGGCCAAATATTTTTTTCTTTTTTTTTTTTTTTGAAAGAGGGCCTAAGAAAGGGATAAAAAAAATAAAGGAAGAAAAGTAACACAAGTTAAACAAAAAGGAAATCAAATATGAGGAGATTTATGCGTACCTTTTTATCCTTTGAACTCACTCTTAATCCTGAATGCAACAAGTAGAGGTCGTTGCATATTAAAGTTGAATGATCACATAAGCCTAATCTTAGATGCTGCGCAAAAGGTGTTATAGGCAAGCAAAACAAATAATAAAACAAAAAGTACACACATAGTCATACGCGCCAAGAAAAATAATTAAATTAAATTCAACCAGAAAAATCTAAATAAATTGGGCCTTTTGAAATGTGTCACATATGCTTGCAATAGAAAATTACAGCTCTTTGAAAAATTAAAATATGCTCCTTTAATTTTGGTTGGGACGCAAGACACTTCATTGAGCAATGGCCTAACGAAAGGCACAAATCATTTGCTTTCATCTGCTGGTAATTATTCTAAGAATATATATACATGGCCCCCAATGAATTTTACCAAAATTTTAATATCTTTTATACATAATAGAAACTAAAACAGTGTTGATTATAAACTAATTTCCTATAACCAGCAGTGACTCCCACATTCTCCCACATGCCATAATTTGATTCGTTGTTATCAGTCTTCTATTTGTCCTGGTGATCAAAATCAGCATCTCTAGATTACCTGAGATTAAGCTAAAACATTATGTTTTTACCACGTATATATAATTTGAAACAACATTATATTTTCGCTCTCAGAAACATTAATTAATTAATTACTTTCAGAAACACAAAAGTATGGATTAATCTGCGCAGGAACATATAACAATATATATATATATATGAACATATATGGAAATTAATTTAAGGGATGACTTTCATGTGCCTGAGCCTTGCGATCCAGAACCTGACGCTCTTGAAACTATCAGCGAATCCAAAGAACCCTTGCTCTTTACTCTTGTTCATGCTTGACACGTGTTGAAACTTGAAATTTGACACTACTCTAAAAGGAAGATACCTCGCTATCTCCTCCAGCTTCGTCTTGTAAAGAGCATGTTTCTCCACTATCTCCTCCCAAGCAGGGCCTTTCTTACTCATCATCTCTACTATATCAAACTCATCTTCTTCCTTGTACTCCACAAACTCAACATTAAACTCCTCGCTCAGCACCTTCCACATCTTCTTCCACGTAAAGAAATCACCGTTCGTGCAATTAAACGCTTCGTTTTTTGCCTTAGCCGTCACCGCCGCCCACACGTGTTGCTCCGCCAGCACGCCGGCGTCTGTCATGTCACAGAAATGCTCCCAAGTGTACCTGTTCCCCGGGTACCGAAACGGCAGCCCTTCGTGGCGGCAGACCGCAGCGTAAGCCGCCAGAATAAGCAGCGCGTTGTGCGTGCCCCTTGTTGACGCGCCTATGATGATGGAGGCACGGTGAATGGAGTAGGTGAGGGACGGCGCGTAGGAGGCGACGAGGTCTTCGAGCGCGTAGTAGAAGTTCGGGTACGGGAGTCGGGGCATGGATTCGCGGAAGGGCGGGTCGTGAGAGGCGAGTTGGTGAGAACGGACCGGGTCGTAAATGGGGCCCATGTAGTGCTTGGTGCCGGTTTGGATACTGACGTGGCAGAGCCGAGACGAAGGAGAGGACCTGAGGACGTTGAGCACGTTGGTTAACATGGTTCCGTTGATGGCTTCGTTGGTCTGTTCATCGTCACGGAGCTGACGTGGGACCCAGAAAACGTGGGTGATCTCGTGGGAGATAGGGGAGAGCTTGGCGCGTGTGTCTTCGGTGTCGATGGCGTCGAAGGAGATGAAATGGTGGAGGAGGGAGGGTGGGAACCATGGCTGAAGGGGACGGCGAGCAGCGCCGTAAACTTTCCAAGGGCCTCCGAGACAATCAGGGCGGCTCAATGTTTCGGCTAGGCTGACGCCTGTCAATCCGGTGACGCCCACAATGAGTGCTACGAAGTCGTTGTGAGCTGATAGCTCCATGCTGAAAATTTAGGAAAAGTGGACGACACAGAAGTGAGTTGGGATGATGGGTCTTTAATTTGGAGTTGTATTAAGCTCTTTGTTTTAAAGTAAACTTCCTTGTGATTGTAAGCAACTTAGTCTATAACTTGTTCTGTTAAAGGTTACATCTTTTCCGAGTTCCCCCTCAATTAAATACAATAATATGCTAACAATCATGTGAATAAGCGGAAGTAGAAGACAAAATGGCCGTCCGCGACCCGAATGTTAAATAATTTTGACTCGTGGTAAAGTTAACAATGCTGGCTTTAACTAAGCCTTTATCAGTTACTTTACAGTTGGCACGAACATGACAAGCGAGACATTTAATTATATTGAAGCTTTTACCGGCCACTTGTATCTAATGTATGCATATACGTACAGAAGTTACAACGGGAGATGCTGCTAATATAGTGGCAAAAAAGTAGAGTTAACAAGGGATCAAGAAAATGACTATTTACTATGAAATCCTCTCAATCCACATTGAGCTCATACTTTGTTGCATAAGCCAAATTGGCGCATTTTGTTGAAGTCATATGTGTAATAATAGCAAACACCAAATTAATTGACGAGGAATGAGTTGCATAAATATAATTTAAAGTAGAAAAGCGAGAGAAGCAAGACGGCCCATTATGATGAAGGCAAGCACCCATATGAGTTGAACATTGGCGGCCTTGTGACCACTGCTTCCTTCATAATCCTCTATGTGCTGTGCCACATTGAAGTCTCCTGCACATGTATACACATCATCGTTATTTAATCTCTCACCACACTCGTTAATTATTATATATATATGTGTGTGTTAATTAAGTTAATTAATTACCTCTTTCAGGGCCATATCCACATCCTGATTTGATAGTAGCGGCGACGTCGTTTATGGTTGCCTTGTTGCCGAACAAGAAGTCACTGAATATGTTCTGGACGCAGTGCAGCACCAGGTTTGTCTCCGACGCACATGGCCCTTCACAGAACTCTTCCGTCTTCTCCGGCGGCACCTTCAGGTACCCTTTCTCGTTCAGTCTACTTTGTTCTTCACAGCTACTATATATCTGTTTCATACTCATATTAATTTCTCCTTCATTAGCGTCCATCATTACTATTACTATTATTTTACTTAAAGATATTAGATACTATTCTTTTGTCCTTAATAAAAGACTCTATTCATTTTTTTTAAATATTAATAAAATTAAATAAATTATTTAATTATGTCATATGTTATATATTATTTTATTATATATCGAATAAATTAGTTTAATATAAAAAAATACATATAAATAATTTAAAATAATTAATTTTGCTCCCTGATTTGAATTCGACTGTGTCTTATATCCACACGTAGTAGAGCTCTTGCGTGCTTACATATTTATCATTGAAACACAGCAAGGCTTCGGAAGAAATTTGGCCAGGATCTGCCACTCCACCTCCTGCACCGCCGCCAAGCCCAGCCCCACCTCCGTGACCGCCACCAATCCCAGCCCCTCCGCCAGCGCCACCGCCAGGACCGCCACCAAATCCAGCCCCACTGCCACCACCAGCTCCAGCAGCACCACCAAACCCCGCTCCACCACTACCTCCGGCCCCCCCAGACCCTCCAACCCCAGTGGCCTCGTCATCGTCGGCATTAATACCTGTGAAAAGATTACTGATGAATAAAACCATGAACACATTAATCAAGCTGAACGTTTTGTGGATACGTACGTACCGAAGTTTTTAGAGAATAGAGTGATGTTAAGCAGAGCTAAAGCTAAAATCCAGAGTCTGACACTCCCTTGGAATGCCATAATGGATCGAAGCTTTTAATTTTGTGGGATATGATTTCAATTCATCATAAAATGGCATTGAATTGGATCACATTATATAGGTATAAATATTAAGGGTGGTGCTTCCCGTTTAAGCAGACTGGTTAGTTAAGTAGGTACTAAATTCCAAGTTGATCTATCTACCAATATTACCTACCAAAACCTTTTTGCTTATGCAATATAATTAAAGATGGGAATGAGAATGACTTTGAAGAGTGTAAGGCATGGTTGGTGAATTTAATTGGAAAGAGCTGGAGGGAGAGAATTTTCTGGGTAAACTTTTAGTAATGGTCTGGGACTGAGACGGATATATTATATATATATGGGGCAGTTGAAGGGCAACCCACCAACATATACTCACCTGAGTCCAAAAAATCAAACCTAATTAATTTTTAAATTTATGTTTAATTATAGTTTTCTTATGAAACAAGTTCATATTTCTTACCGTGGAGGGAATTAATTAACAGATCCAGCATGTAATGTAAGTCAGTCGTTTTCTTTATAGAAATATTTGCTTCCTTTTGAGCTCTCGGCTATGGATTAAGACACAAGCAGACTTGAGCAAGGAACTTGATCTTTATTCTTGTTTTTTATTTAATTTGGGTTATTCGATCCATCCCCATTTCAGTATGTGGTGTTGTTTATGTTCTTTGCTGGGAAGTCAAATTTGCTTAATCAAGCTTTGGCCACCCAATCTTCAATCAAATTGAATTTGCTTCATTAGATTTGTGATTCCATGAAAAATTCCTTAATTCAAGCTACTTTTCAAAAAGATGTCAATCAAAGCTCTTATATTTACACACTCAACCTAGACTTTTATTATTAGGTTCAAAGATCGCCTTATCAATTTGATTTTCCACAGCATATTTAACAGCTTCTATCACAGCCATTAATTTAGCTACAAAAAGAGCTTCAATACCGGTTTGTAATAGCTAACAAAGAAGCGGTAATTCTGTCCAATTGATGCAGCTTGATTAAAAGTGAAAATTGTTGCAGGTTAATTGTTCATGTTCATAGACCCCTTTACACCTTCCTTGTTCAATCATATATAATTAGTTACACAGGTGAAATTTAATTAAACACCGACAAAATGTTAAATTCATATATAAATTGAATTAAAAATTTGTGAATTGTGAATATTCAACTATTAATTTATAGACCTTGAATATGATATCCCATTTAAAGTCAAATAAAATAATAGCAATCATCAGATGTATGGTTTTTTAAAATATTTATTTTGAATAAAAATTTTGATTTCTTGAAAAGTAAAAATATAAAATATAACCTCCTGCTTTAAAACATGCTCTCATGATATACTTTTTAAAGTTTGGGATTTTGTATTGGAATTTTTCTTTTGGGGTTAATGAGTAAATTTGTTCGAGAAGTTTTCCCTGCAGAGCCATGTTACCTCAAAAGTTCTTTTAGGTTTAGTGTTGTCCCGGAAATATTAAAATAGAGTAATATTACCCATTTCTTTTAAAAAGTTCACGATCAATGTCAAATTTTTAACTGTCAACATTAGTTTTTTAATGGAATATCCCAATATTACTATGTTTTGAAACTTAGTAAATTTGTTCGAGAAGTTTTCCCTGCAGAGCCATGTTACCTCAAAAATTCTTTTAGGTTCAGTGTTGTCCCAGAAATATTAAAATGGAGCAATATTACCCATTTCTTTTAAAAAGTTCATGATCAATGTCAAATTTTTAACTGTCAACATTAGTTTTTTAATGGAATACCCCAATATTACTATGTTTTGAAACTTAGTAAATTTGTTTTGGGGTTAATGAGTAAATTTATTTGAGAAGTTTTCCCTGTAGAGCCATGTTACCTCAAAAGTTCTTTTAGGTTCAGTGTTGTCCCAAAAATGTTAAAATGGAGCAATATTACCCATTTCTTTTAAAAAAGTCCATGATCAATGTCAAATTTTTAACTATCAACATTAGTTTTTTAATGGAATACCCCAATATTACTATGTTTTGAAACTTTCTGGATGACACTAAACTTAAAAAAACTTTCAAGGCAATATTACTCTTCAACGAAAACTTCCAAAACAAATTTACACTATATCCCTTTTTATTTTTTTATCAAGGATTCTGACATGGGATTGACAAGAGTCTAATATACGAAGTTTTAAACCAACAGGTAAAGGGCCTCACGCCTTTAATAAAGAAAAGAATACAAATTGAATTTTTGAAAGTGCAATACAAAGTTTTAAGAATAGCCATGATATTCATATTTTTTTAGGGAAAATTTTAAAAAAATACCTTGAAATATGCAAAAGGATAAATCAGTGCGGTGAAATTCAGAAATCCCAAATCAGTGTTGTGTCAGTATCAAGGAACGAAAAACCGGACCGGGCAATGAACCGGTCACAGCACAGGTTCAAGGGTTAATGGGTCAACCGGGGTCTAACCGGTAGTTGAACCGGTCATAACCGGTCATATTAAAATATTATAATTTATTAGTGATAATATATATTAATATATTTTTAAACTTCTATAGATAAAAATAAAGATTTTTAGAAAAAAAAATGTTTAAAATCTATTAGTATTAATTATAATACCTATACTTATACAAAGATATCTCATTTCCTATAATTATTATATCTTTTTAATTAATTTTTTTCATTATTTTCTTCTTTTTTTTAGATTTGTTCTTTCTTTATCTATTTTTTTCTTCATTTTAGTCTTCAACTTTCCATTTTGCCCTCAAAAAACACAAAATAAAAATTTGAAAAATTAAAAAAAAAAAAAAAGGAAGAAACCGGGTCAACCGGTCGGACCACCAGTTTTACCGGTTTTGACCGGTTCTGACCGGTCCGACCGGTTCTGACCGGTTCGACCGGTCTGACCGGTTTTTGCTCAAACCGGACCGGACCAGGGACCGGTTCCCGGTTCAACCGGTCGAACCGCCCGGTCCGGTCCGGTTTTTTGAACCATGGTCAGTATTGAGGAGAAACATGAGATTTTGAAATCTCAGTGAAAAGACGAATGTGCATGTAGCTGTCCCCCAGCTCAAAATAACAATACCTCTCTCTTTATTAATAATACCACATTCTATATTAACAACTTTGCTTTATTCTTTCACATCTTCGTATATCAAAATATGATGTTGTTAATGTAAAATACGATGTTGTTAATAAAGAGAGGTGCTGTTATTGGCTCTAAAACCTGAATTATGAAGTTGTGAAATAAGAAAGTGGAGTAATACAATATTGTTAATATAGAGACCAATGTTGTTATTGTGAACAAGAAAGTCGAGTTGTTAATGTACAATACGGTATTGTTAATAAAGAGATCAGTGTTGTTGTTGTGAAAGTAGAAAAAAGAGTTGTTAATGCAAAATGCGGTGTTGTTAATAAAGAGACCAATATTGTTATTCCGAGTTGAGAGAGAGGAACGCCTGAAGGGCAGATTCCTCTTTTTGCCGAGATTTCAAAATTCCAGATTTCTCTTCCGTACTGACACAATGCTGACCTGGGATTTCTGAATTTCATAGCACTGATTTGTTCTTTCCTATATTCCAAGGTATTTTTTTGGAATTTTTTTTATTTTTTAAATATTTTATACTACATATAAGACTTAGTTGATTTTTTTTTTTGGAATGATTAAGGAAGCTAAATAAATTACTTAATCATATTATATATTATGTATCTTTAGATTATATTTCAATTTATAAGTTAGGTAAAATAGTTTAGATGAAAATCCACAAATATAAATATTTTAAAGTAATTTAATTAATTTTTTTAATATCTAAAAAAAATCAATTTTATTTTATATTTAAGATAACACGAAGTAACAACTTTTAATTTTGGTTACCTCACGGTGTCATTAATTTTCGACGTGTTATGAGCCTAAGACGCAGCTTCCTTCTCCGAAACGACGACGAGCTTTAGCATAAACTTGACACCCACGCCTTACTGTTTGCTTGATCATTCTTTCAGCTCACATCCGTACTCGTTCACAGGGAAACTCGTACGCGTGGCTCGCAGGATCGTCAATTGGAGCTTTGTGGCACTGGCTTTCGTGGCCGGAGACGATGAAGATCAACGTAAACACCGTCGCTCGCAAAGTGGAGGTTGACCATCGCATACCCCTCCATTATTATTACCGAATTGCCGATAATCTCCTCAAACAGGTATTGTTTGAAATTTCCTCTCTAGGGCGTCTTTGATTCCTTCTTTTCTTTGTCGTGGTGGTTTTTTTTATTTAATTGTCGGTTTTTAGGGATATTAGGGTTTTAATTCTCTTTAGTTAGTGATTTCATCTCGAAGTTTTTCGAAGATGTGAAGAGAAACCCGTGATTTGTCCGGGCATATGGAAGAGGTCCTTTGTAATGACGGATAACGAATTCATAAGTTAAAGAGCAATGGTGGTACTTTTATTCCTTTGTCTTAGGCAGATGCCTTAAGCAGTTGTTATGCAGCGATATGAATATTAGTTTCCATTCTTTACTGGTTCATATTGTACATCCTTCCGTTGGTCGCCGTTGGTATAAGAGAAAATGAGCAGATTACCAATAAGCTAAGGTTGGAGAGTGCTGAAACTTGATCTCCTGCTTACTGGGATTGGACAACATCCAGATGGGTTCAGGGAACTTACATGGAATAATTAGATTATTGTAAGTCCTATGTATAGGCCTTAAAATAATAGGGATTTTGAAAATAATAGAATGATGGATCTATAAGGACTGATGAATGATGCTAATACTACTACTACTACAACAACAATAACAAAGTCTTATCTCATTAGGTGGGGTTGGCTACATAGATTGCACGATACCATTATGCTCTATACTAGTCATGACAACCATTTCGATGTAGCAAAATCAATAATTTCCTTCACAGTTGAGAGTAGATTGAAGACTGAATCGATAACCTTGAGATTGCTGTTGTTTTTGCCGAATGAGATGTGTGTTTCGTGTAGAAAAGCTCTTAATCTTCAAGCACGCTAAATTGTTATAAATAGAAGTATGCTTTCTATCAAACTAGTCTGAGTTCTAAATGGTTATAAATAGGTGCTTCCATTGATTTTTTTTTTTTTTAAATTTTTATATTGAGTATGACACATGGAAACAGTTGCTCATATCTGCATGGAAGAAAATTTTTTTGCTATCATAATTTGTAGAGTTATAAGTTACAGTTAGAGTAACTTTGATCTATGCATTTGGTGCTTGCTTTTGGATTTTCATTATTTTACTTGGCGATTTTATGGAGTAATTATTTCATATTCTGCAATTAGGCTAATATCTACCGGGAGGAGAACAATGTAGTCGACTTGTATATCATTCTTCTCCGATTTTCAAGGTAAAATGATAAAACATCCTTTGATTTCCTCAGTTATGAACTGGTAAGGTTGCAGTCAAATTGTGTTTGAACTTTTATAATTTTCTCTAACTGTACGTACTTTTCTTCTTCTCAAGTTTGGTTTCTGAAACTATACCATTTCATCGAGATTACCAAACTTCACTTCCCAAAGAAAAAGCAGCGTATAAGAAGGTTAGAAACTGCAACATTTGCCATTTTGTTAGGTGGATGTAACTTGCCTTTTTTTTATTTTTGTTTAAATTCAGTCCAATATGCGGTAATTTCTTTATTTTCCTCTCATTCTTCCATCTCAGAGATTGCTAGCTGTACTGGATGAGCTTGAATCTTTGAAACCAGAATTCAAACAAAAGGTTAATGAATTGAACGAGTTACATGGGAATGCTCACTTTCCTAAAGCTAATGACTCCAGCAAGGCTCTGCACAGTTCAGTGACTCCATCTTTGGAATGGCCTGCTGTCAATAATAATTCTTACTCAAGAATGGATTCTAAAGAGGTAAGCTATTGTTGATGCATTATTTTTGTTGGTTACCTGTGTGCTGCACAAATTTCAATTTATTTGATTGCTTTTCATTTTTTCTGATCAAGATACCATTTGTGCTTTTCAATTTATTTTATTTCCTTTTGAATTTTCATGACACGCCTGTGATGCAGTTGTTTAATTCTCATGACTTCAAATATTTGCGCTTTACTTGCCTACCTGCGGTTTATACCCTTTAATCCTTTTTTCCTTTTTTGGGCTTGATACAGCTGCTGCCTGCTGGGTTGGGTCTGCAGTCTTCATGGAAATTTAATAGTAATTCTGGTCATTACGTATCTTCAAATGCTGTGCCTATTGACAAGCAGTTTCAGAAACTGTATGTTTCTTGTTCTAATTGTATTATATTCTTTTGGACTATTTATATATGAGGCCTGCATGTAAGTAAGAGCTACATTTTTCCACGGAACCTCTTTTGTTTTAGCCATTCCAGTCCAGGACATCATTACTTTGCTTGTCAAATTTGAGCTTGGATGGCTGGTTTTCAATGTTCTGAGTTTTGACTCCTCTTTGTATCGATAAGTTCTTTTTGCAGTTTTCATGGTAAAATAAGTTTAATTTTGCATGTCTCATGGTTTACATTGTGCCAACCTTCTCCCCCATGCCTCCAAAAGGAAAAATCAAAGAATAGATAGAGAAAAGAACAGTTTGAAGTTAGCATTTGATTTTGATTTTGAAAGAATTGTTGTATACTCCTTTTGTACTCACTATAATAAATATCAATGCCTTATTTGCATATCTTGGGGTGCTGATGTATTATCTCCCAACTGAAGTTTAGTTCACTCTCAACATCTTCAGTTGGCTCCTCCTCTTTGTTTTTCAGCAGCTTGTATGTTGTGAGCTGTGATTTGACGCAACAAATATTGATCCCCGCCCCCTACCCCCCGGCCCAACATTTTACTTTCAAAAAGTATATGTAGGCATATGCTTAATGTTGGGATACGATAATTGCTTGTGGAAATGTGCAGATCTCTTAGTTTACCTGTTCCAAAGGAGGAGACCCTATCCAGACACTCATTTTTGGGACGGAATGGTCTTCGGGGCCAGTGGCTTGGACCAAGTGCAGGAATGAAGGTACTAATACAGGGTGGCATTCTAGTTTTGTGCAAATTAAGATAGTGTTTGCTTTTGATAAAAGATAGATATTATTTTTTATGTTTGCAGGTTAACTATCCAAGCAGTAGTGATTTGACTATTGCCGAGAATTCAAGGTTAGGAACATCCATTCTTTCTTCAGAATGAAAATAGTAGGCCTTTTTAATCGTTTTGGCTTGACTTTAATGGTTATTACACTGGCTATTGTAGTGTACTTCCTTTATGGAAGTTCCCCTGCGCCCTTTCTTTTATCTAAATTGTTCTTTCTTTAAAAAAGCAATCGTATTAGAAGATTAGTCTTTGTTAATAGTCACTTTATACTGTGTTTTATTCAGCTTTCTACCCAAAATATTACCAACTGTAAAGTTGTAACACTTCTTATTTTTGTTGTCAATGTTGATAGTCTGAATCAGGATGGAAAATATGATCTTGTGGCAGTTAAAGAGGGTGATCCAGGAGCAGGCATGTCCACAATGGATTCAGTGCTCTCCTTGGATGATGGAAGTTGGTCACGTCCTGCTGATGAGTCATGTCCTCCTCTATTGAATGAATCAGAGGACAGTCAATTCCATTCGCTCAACATTAGGCAACCTTCACCTCCTCCAGTTCTTGCTCAGGTTCAGCCAGAATATGCCCCAATTCCTCCTTCAAGAGTTGCAGATCCAAGACCAGGACCGGCTAAGTCTTCTCCAGATTCTCCACTTGGTTCTGCTGCATATCAGCACCTACATATTGTAAGTGCCATGATTCGTTTGGAAGTATATATGTTTCTTTGCTTCTCTTGGTCATTATCATTACTTGTTCTGTTTCGTAGTCAGTTTACTTGTTTGTTATACTGGGTCCAAGTCATCTTTACTTCTGTGTAAATTTGTCTTGCAGCCTGTCAAAATGATGGATGATTTTTTGAGATTGGCCCTGGAAAATACACGGAAAAACCTAGAGACTTGTGGTGTTCTTGCAGGGTCCCTGGTAAGAGAAGTCAAAATTTTAAATTGTGTTGTCATTTTCTAGTGGTCTTGATTGCTAATAATAGTTTTTGGTGTTTGCAATCTGTGGGGCTGTAGAAAAACAGGGTTTTCCATATTACTACACTCATAATCCCAAAGCAGGAATCAACATCTGACTCGGTAAGAAAACAATCGTCTTTAAGTTCTTGCCTTAGTTTTGTGATCTGTGTTACTTTCCCTCTATTACAATGCGATCTAATCCCTTACTATTTATGGCATAAAAGGACAACTTTCATGTGTAGAGGCTTATTCCTATCAGACCCATTGTGGTGAATAATATAATGTTTAACTCCACATTGGCTTTTTGAGGTGCCTAGGTGTGGCGAGGTCTTGCATTTTTTTTTTGGGTAGTGGATATGTCGCATTTTTTGCTTATTGATATTATTGATAACTCGTAACTACTTAAAGTGGAAGTATTGCTAGAAACTCCATTACTACTGTACATCATGTGAGAGAATCCTACTCAAACAAATAGTTCTGTTGTCTATTTTAATGAAATTAATATTGGTGTGGTCAATTATTGGAAATAAGATACTGCTTATCACATCCCTTGATTATAAATAGGATTATTTGATTATTAAATGCGTATCTGTTTGAAATACAAGATTGTAGGAAATGCAGTTTTGTTGTTAATTAACATCTTAATCTACTTGTCTTTCACTCATCAATATTTTCTCTTTATTTTCCCATTTTATAATTATGCAGCTCCCTACCTAGTGGGATTAAGGCTTTGTTGTTGTTGTTGTATAATTATGCAGCTAATTGCTTTTATTTTTCAGTGCCAAACATTGAATGAGGAAGAGATATTTGAAGTTCAAGACCGTTTATCACTTTTTCCTTTAGGCTGGATACATGTAAGTGCTCCTCTATCCTCATGGGTGGAAGTTTTCTTATTTTTTTCAGTTTAATTCTATCAAATAATTTGTTCTTTGCATCTGTGAGGTGGCAACAAGAATTATATCACTTATCAAATAATATTAACTGGAAACTGTATTGAATTGCATAGAATGCAACAGATGTGAGTTTAGTAAGAATTAGAGGAAGATAATTGACAAGAAAGAATTTTTGGAGCATTAGAAAGAACTTTGAGATGGGATATTTACATTTAAGAATCTGTAGGCCTTTGTTGAAATATCCTGGGTCTATTATCTCTACATTATTGGTGATCATTTCTGCCTTCCTTTGTGCAGATCATACTATTACATACTGCTTAAGATCCCTTAACATGTTGATTTGTTGACAAGTGTATTAGTAGTTTTTACACAATTGACAGGCTCTTTTGAGGAAGAGCAAGCTTCTGTGGCGAATTCTTTAGCATTTGTTTTATTTTTATCCTTTTTTCCTTCCCTTCTCTTGGCCATCTCTTTCATCAATTTCTTTGGCATTAAGGCTTTAAATGTCATCTGTTTTGTCTTGTTAATTTTTCATTTGGATGACAGACACACCCATCTCAGACTTGTTTCATGTCATCAGTGGATCTCCATACACATTACTCATACCAGGTAACAGGACTATACTTTTGTTTCTTCTCTCCTTTTCACTTCATAGGTTAAAATGAAGTGTTATTTTGAAGCCCTAATGTGGCAACGAGTTATTTAATTCTACTTTACTAATTTTCAATTCTTATAGTCTTGGTGTTGTACTTTGTGCTTTCTTTATTCCTCCTTTTTGCTGAACCCCATCCTTTTCTTCTTCCCTCATGTAGATCTTTTAATGAGTGATTTGGATGGTAGGTTTCACAGGGGGTTTCTTGGTCAATTTATGAACCCAATGAATTCATTATTATGCTAGTAGCTAATGATAGTGGCAAGGAAGTATGGGATACCTAAGTCCCAAATTGAGTAGCATGGGCTGTTCAATTGTGTACTTTAGCATGTTGGTTCTTCCACCTCAGTTGCTAATAGCTATATTTTGGGGGAGGGTTTCCTAGCTTGCTCAGGAACCTACTGGCTAATTGATCCTCCATTATGATTAACTTTGGTCAGCTGCTTCATGTAGAATTTCTATTTGGGAAAATAATTCTTATATATTATTGTGATTGTATCTTGCTGAAACAATATATTTTTGTGCCTTTTTTAGATCATGTTACCAGAGGCAATCGCAATTGTCATGGCCCCTACAGATACAAAAAGGTGCATGTTCTTATTGTAGTTTTTGCTCCCTTTCAATTTAGAGTGCTCACCGTACATATTGAAATTGGTTCATGACCTATTTTGGCTATGGGATTATTTAGGGATTTTATGTGTGCAGCTGTTGGGAACATTGCCTGGTTTGAAACTAGATGAACCAAAATGAAACTTATATGAAACATTAGGAACCAAAAACTATTTAGCAAGTAATCTCTATCTTTATTATATTTTACTGTTGCTAATTAGAATCTGTGCATTTGTTGGTGATCCAGTCCTCATGGCATATTTCATCTGTCTGATCCTGGCGGTGTGTCAGTAATTCGAAACTGTCCGCAGCGTGGATTTCATCCCCATGAGGAGCCTTCTGATGGAAGCCAAATTTATGAGCATTGCTCTCATGTATTTATGAACGCTAACCTCAAATTTGATGTTGTTGACCTTCGGTAGAGATGATTTATCCAGGAAGGTTTGGGGAAGAACATCTTTCCAGACCTAAACAAGAACAGCATGTTTCCATGCTGATTCTTTTGTATTTGGTGAATGATATAGAGAAAAATAATTGCCCACCTCGAGATTTTGTCTTATACCAGGGAAATTGCACGAGATGATTGTATGGTAAAAGAATGATTGTGTAAATAGTGGTGTTAATTTAGAGGTGAAGAAACGAGGAACATGATAACTGTTATTACGCAAGATGGCACAATGAATTGGATGGGTGCCATCGGATGCACAGCCTACAGGACAAATGTTAAGGTGAATTCATTGTATAGACATGTTCATGGTCACTAGTTCGCCCTTTTCTTCTCGTCTCTTTTTCTTTCTTCTGAAGTGTTAATTTATCATTATTCATTTATTTCTGATTCTTCATCGTGGTGTTTATCCCATGTCCAAACCATCATAGGATGAAGTTATACCGAATGTAACTGCAAACCACTAAAACCACAATTTTGATGGAAGAATGAAGTTATTTGATTTGACGATCTCAAATAGGGAAGAAAGGAGTTACTTATGAGATTGCTTTTGCCCACTGAACTGGAAAAGACGTGCTCTGCTCTAATAACTTCACCCCATGTAAATACTATTATCTGTTTGAGATTTCATAAATTATGAACCATGCTGAGAACTAACAAAATCACAGTTTTTGTCGGTTTTTTACCCCTATCAGCATGGGAATTCCCTTTTTCTAATACATGCAACATCAGGACAGAAGCACAAAATCTGGTTGGGATCCCTGTAACTTGTGTCACCCACTTGGCATTCATCTCCTCCAGCAAGAATTCTAGGAGACATTCTTGTAACTTTAGTTTAGACAGACTCATCAATTAATTGCCTTTTTAGTTGTCGTCATTTTAACTCTCAGGCATATGAAATTTAAGAACAGCGTAGAAATCCAATCTTGGTCCATTCGTTTAAATGTTGTATAAAAACTATTCACGTAGCTTCCCACGCTTGCTTGAAATTTTGAATGCCATGTCCTCTTGTGACCCACTAAACAAACCTAGTGAAAAACAAACATGCAGAAGTGTTTAATGTTTTTACCTTAAGACCCCACAAAACCCCACTTGATGCGAACACATGAATTTAAAAAGGTAGACACTATGCCTCTCAATTGGTGGCAATTACTGGCGTTAGGTCTTCCAAATGTGCGGTAGAGCCCCAAAAGGACCATTCTCTTGGGTAATCACGACTATTATTAGGACATGGGAAAATGTATTTACTCAATGTTCATATTATAAGTCACTTTTAATTACTTCATCATAATTAATGAAAGGTGATTAACTCATTAACTTTATCCGAAAGTAATTTTTTTCCCAACTTTACGCGTATTTAAGAGTATAAAGAAACACTTCATTATAGTATATAGTGACTTATAAACCAATAAGTTCTTCGACAAGGCGACTTATATTTGAGATGGAAGGGAATAATGCAGTATATGCAAGGGGCCCCCAGAACTGGTATATGCAAGTGTTACGTTCTTAGGTGAAACCAGTAAATATGTGTATGGAAAAGCGATTGCAAAAGTGGTTTTTGTCAATCTAATTTTTTGCAATATTATTTTTAGGTAAAAGTCAGATTGTATAATATGATTTATGTTTGGATTGATGGTTATATAAGTGACTTTCGTAAAAGTAGAATTTATTTGGATTGGCTTTAGCAAAATGACTTTTGTGATAATGACAAGAGAAAAATTAAATTAAAAATTATAAAAAATTTAAAAAAACCAAGTTGGGAAATTTGGCAATTAAAAACTACATAATTTGATGAAATAATATTACATAACTAATTGGATTATATGTCCCGTACAATATGGTAGATAATTAATGTCAGAGTTAGTATATTTGGATTATATGTAAGTTTATAAGTTCGGCAAAATAGTTTGAAAAAAAATGATAAATATAAATATTTTAAAGTAATTTAATTAGCTTTCTTAATATTTCTAAAAAGTCAACTCTGTCTTATATATATGACCGAAATGAGTATGAATTAGTAATACATATAAATATTTTTCCTATCTCTCTCTCTCATCATCCTGCCATTCTCTCTCTCTTTCTCTCTCTTCCAAATACCACATGACCATTTCTCTTTCTCTCTCTCTCTCTCTCTCTCTCTCAAAAAGCAATATGCTGGAGCTGAAAGCTCCAAGATAGAAAGTGTGTTTGGAACAGCGATGGGAAAAATGGAGTTTCTTAATTTAACTTTTGGTAATTTTATTTTTGGTAAAAGCCCGATTGTGTAATGTGATTTATGTTTGGAACAACGATTGTATAAATGACCTTTGCAAAAGTAAAACTTGTTTGGATTGACTTAAGAACAAGTGACTTTTGTGATAATAGTAAGAGAGAGTGGGTGAAAAAATATTTTAAAGGGTTAAAAACACCAAAAAATAGTTTAAAATAATTTTTGGAACTGAAAAAGTACATTAAAGATAAAATTGCAATCAGTCTGATAACATACAGGGTACAGTTGAAAAAATATTTTAAAGGTTAAAAGCACCAAATAATAGTTGAAATTAATTTTTGTAGCAAAAAAAGCACATTAAGGGTAAAATTGCAATAAGTCTGATAGTACACTGAACACAACTGAAAAAATATTTTAACCATTCTCACTTTCCCCAAAAGCTAAATCAGTAAAAGCTGAGAAATGGAGCTTATGGCAAAAGCTATTAAGATAGAATTAAGCTCGATTGCTCACTTTGGAAAACAAACACTCAATTTTTTTTTCCCAAATTGTCCATTGAGCTTATAAGCTCAATTGAGCGTTTGGGGGTTCAAACGCTCTCTCAAACACACATAGAGCTTATGCCTTTTATGCGTTTCACCGTTGCAATCTCTAAAAACCCAATTTCACAATGACTTAACTAAACACTCTAAATTTCAAAGCAGGTAGACAATTGCACAAATGGTTCAACAATCGTGCGAATGGGTCTAAAAATCGTGGTGCCAAACATACACTAAATGTAATGGCCAAGTCGTGTCTCTCCGTCAATGTAGTAGTAGTGTTAGAGTATACGGCCCTCGATGCCCGTCTATCATACAGGTGATCCTATTCAATTTCTACGTACCCCCTTTGAAGTGTCATTGACATTGACTTGTTATTAACTTATTATCAACGTACCCATCTCTCCCTTTTTCGTCTTATACAGGATGAGATATTGAATTGGTCATGGCACTAGTTTAAGGGTTAATGAGTTAGATTGCAGTCAACTTGGGGTCAAACTGGCCATATTTAAATAATACAAGTTAATTAACAATAACAAAATACAGCAATATTAATAATCACTAAAATCAAAATATAAAAATATAATATTTTAATAGTAAAAATAACAAATACAATAATATTGGAAAGATTCATCCCAGTGTCCTGCAATCCTTTAATCAATAATCATTGATGATAAATAAAAATGAATATCAAGGAATGAAAAACCGGACCGGTCAATGAACCGGTCGCGGTACAGGTTCAAGGGTCAATGGGTCAACCGGGGTCGGACCGGTGAGCGAACCGGTGATTGAACCGGTCACATTAAAATATTACAATTTAATTGACAATAACAAAATAATGAACATTCATAACTAATAAATTATCACTAACATCAAAATAGCCAAAATACCTAATTAATTCTTCAAAGCAAACCCATAACTAACATCAAAACATAATCAAAACATAACAATATCAATAATCATTCATCAAACATAGCCAATAACTTCAAAATAGTCAAAAAGATAGCCAATAACATCATTAATCAACTATAGCCAAATGAGTAAATCATCATTCAACAAACTCTACAACTCATCAAGCTGATTTATTGGAGGTGAGTCAATAGGTGCTGGATTGGGGAAAGGGTAAAAAGTAGTAATATCATCATTCAAAGCCGGGGGATCAGGAATGTCCCTATCTTCGTCACCTATGCATATGCACAACAATAATTAATATCAATGGTTATATATAATAAATAATAATATGGTTGGATAATAAATAGTAACAGGATATTAATAGGACATATAATTATATAAACCTTCATTAATCCTATCCAGAGTTGATGAAAGTGCAACTTCTTCATTATTAAGAGCACTTTTAAGATTTTCTGCATCTTCATCATTGAAATCTGGAATGGGATCTTCTTCCGTCACTCAAAAATCCACCTCATCAATGGACTCATAATCAATGGGATCATAACTTGGCTTCTTTTTATTCAATACACTCCTTCAATTTCCCAATGACAAATGATTTCAGTTAAAATTTAAAACTTAATCCATATTAATTAAAAGCATTTTTCATAATATCTAAAATTACCTATGCTTTAATCGTAAGTTATAGTTAGTGTAAACCAAATCATTCAGCCTTTGATGTTGCAATCTATTTCTCCTTTTTGTATGGATGCGCTCAAATAAGCTCTAGTTTCTCTCGCAACCAGAAGAAGCAGACGTTTGCCTAAGAATACGTGTTGCAACACGTTGCAATTCTGGAACTGAATAGCCATAGTACATCCACCATTCATCTAGAATGGAAAACATATACACAATATTAGTTGCAATCAATAAATATGTTAATTAAATATTAAACAATAAAGATGAATACTTAGTTACTTACAAGGATCCAGTTTTTCAGCCCCCTTTTTGCATGTCTCTCTGCTGAAAGATTCGTTGCCATCAAGATATAATGTCACTTGCTTCATTACCTTATAGCAATCAACATTTTCATCTGAGTTAGCCTCCACCACGTCAATCAAAGCTTGCATTAACCCTCCCTTGTGAACAAAGTTTGGACCATATACGAATGCCGGGTTCAATAAATAGGCAGCTGCATGGAGATTGGTCTTCAAATGTTTATCCCATCTCGCTTGAATGATACTTGTGTAGGGCTTGTAGTGATCTTTGTTTCTCTTGAACATCTCCTTAATTCTACTTTTTGCCCTTTGCATGCCTTCATAAACATATGGAAGTGAGGGTTTCTCATCCGAGTCAACAATTCTCAACAATTTGATCAGAGGAGTTACAATCTTCACAATTTGGTAGCACTCATTCCAAAACCGGCTATCTAATATGATTGCACTAAAAATTTTCCCCGGAGTAGTCTTAGATAGCCTATGGTCCACAAAGTGCTTATCGACAACAAGGGCTTGCAAGTCATGTTTGTGCATGTAAATGCTGTGCAATGTAGTGAAGGTAGTGGCAAACCTTGTAGCACCAGGACGTACAATTTCTTTCCAACCCGTCCTCTTCCTCAACCAAGACAAGAATATCATGTGATTGTAAGCAAATACCGTTATCTTTGATGCCTTTGCTGCAATGTCTGACACATGAGGCATGCTTGCAATGTCTTTCAATACAAGATTTAAACAATGAGCAGCACAAGGAGTCCAATAAATATTTTTATATTTCTCCTTGATCAATTTGCCACATGCCACATAGTTGGCAGAATTGTCAGTCACCACATGGACAATATTCTTCGAACCAACCCACTCAATCACTTTAGAAAACAGCGAGAAAAGAGTTTTAGCATCTTTGACTAAGTCTGATGCATCAACAGACTTAACAAACACCATTCCGTGGGTAGAATAAACTAAGAAGTTTATCAAAGTCCGTTGTCTCACATCAGTCCATCCATTTGCCATAAGTGTGCAGCCGTTATTCTTCCATTTAGCCCTATGACCGTCAATGAGTAACTGGCATTCCTTTTTCCATTCTCTCAACAAGTTGGTTTTAAAATCATAAGCACTAGGGGCTTTAAACCCAGGCCCTATAGAGCACATTCCATCCACAGCTCTTTGAAATAAAGGGCACTCTAATGCTTTAAATGGAATGCAGTTGACAATAGCCCATTCAGCAAGAAGCATTTTCACACTGTGTTGTGCTTCTTTTGATGCTAAGGCACTTTTGATGGTTGGCTGAGCTCCAGGAATTGTTCTAGGAGGGAAATATTTATCCATGGTCCCAGCTTTCCTCTTCTTAGCTCCACTTCCACTATCAACCTCCTCTACTTCAACCTCCTCTTCTCTTATATCTTCAACTTCAACTGACTTTTTCTTAGAACCTTCTTTCAAAGACTCTGCAATCCTATAACGCACATCAGAAGTAACTTTTTTGCAAGAAGCAATTTGTCCAGACACACCAGCAAGATGTTGCTTCATCCTGTTTATGCCTCCTCCTCTATAACTATTACCACAAAAGAGACATGTGTATACATTCTGTGTCCCCTCTTTTTTTAAGGCAACATGTGCCCAAACTGGATCAGTTTTACCACGAATTATGGTACTGGGAGTAGGAGTAAGAGTGGTGTTCGAATTGGAAGTGTGAGGCTCGGTATTAGGAGTAGGAGTGGCATTCTCATTTTCTGAACTTGATATATCCATCCTTGCAACAATGCTATTATTCATGGAATTCATAGTTATAAACATTGGTTCTAAACAAAACTAGAATAAGCATATTAGTATTGTTTCACATCTCAGCTACTTGCCATTTTTTTTACTATTTCATTCTATCCCTTCCCTTCATGCTAAATGTGGCCTAAGACCATATTCGATGAACCCAAGAAAAGAGGAAAAATCTTTTGGCATGCAGAACTTCATTTTAACCGGAAGGAGAAAAACCAGCAACAAGCAAACCAGACACAGACATCAACAAAGCAGCAAAATCAACCAAAACTATACATGAACAGATATAGTGGATACCAAAGAGAATGAGGATGATTTTACAGCCAACCAGAGGAAAACATGGTCAGAGAAGAAGTATAAGCAACTCCATCAGCAGCTTTGTTTTTGTTCATGTTACAAACGAAGAAGAAGCATTATGAATCCAAGTTACAGGGCAAGTCAGGATTACGAACCATACAAGCTAAGTATCTTAAAGTGTCAAAACTACATATTTATCTAGTGAAAGCGTCAGGAAGTGACACTCTCCACAAAATCTTAAAAGTATAACAAACTAAATTTCTAAACAAGATTCCATATTCCACCAGGCTAACTAATCCCCAGTGAACATTGTATCATGACTAGACAACTATAGTTTTAGGGCTTATGGTTTCAAACTTAAAAACATGAACAAGGTATCAATCCTTCTTCACAACCGAAACTCACAGCAATGACAGCATACAAGAAGAAAGAAATCAAACAACAGAAACCTCATGGTTCCATTAAACATCTGAAAATCTGAAAATGAGAAATCAAAATCTGAAAACGAAAATAGTCAAAAATCAAAATACCTTCAGTCGCCGTCGCAGCAGCTCGCCGTCGCCGCTTGCTCCTCGCCGCTCGTCGTCGTCACTCGCCGTTCAAGCAGCCACCGTCGATTGGAGCTAGGGCACAGGGTCGCAACTCGGATTGGAAGGGGATCTGAAATCGGATTCTGAAATTTGGTTCTGTTCTTGCGTCTCTGTTCGGTCGAGTGTCTCAGCTTCTGATATCTGCATTTTTTTTAAATGTCCCAAAACGTCGCCGTTTTGGGACAAAATTTAAGTTTTGGGGTGACCCGGTCAAACCGCCTGACCCGGCGGTTTGGCCGAGTCACCGTAGAACCGGCCGGGTCGACCCGGTCAAGACCGGGTCGACTCCTCTCCCCTCACAGACAGCGGACCGGACCGGCCCTGGGACCGGTTCGCCGGTTTTCCGGTCCGACCGGCTGGTCCGGTCCGGTTTTTCTTTCAATGATGAATATCGTAATTCTTGAAATCATTGAGCTCGAGAATTTACAACATATAGGATTTTCATATATAGAATTTTTTTTCCACTAATAATCTTAACGGCAAACATAGATTTTTTTTCTCCATATATATATATTAGTTATAGATAACAAGATTACAAAATCTTGAGAGTTATCTGGCAAAAAAAAAAAAAATCTTGAGAGTTACAGCATCAATTTTATTGAATTTTCGTCTATACGTGGCAACCAAAGCATTGAGTTTTACTTTTTCTGTGTTTTTTTTGGGCCAGCCCTTAAGTTTCAAATTTAGTTACTTTTTCAAGGTAAAAAAAAAAGTAGAGTTATTTTTAGGATTTTTTTTATTTTTCCCATGGCCAATGTAGCAGACTGACGCCTTTTCCTTCATCCCCTCTTCCCGATGTAGCAAACTCTCTATCTTCTCACCACTCAAGCATTCTTCTCCATCACGCCTTTATTTCAAACCTCCTCTTCATTTTCTTCGTCTCTTTCCTTCTGGCTCTAAATTTCTACACGGCGTCTTCTTTTGACATGCCCTGTTCTTTTTTTCCCTCTTAGCAACGATTCAATATTCTGCTCTCGATGGTTATGACTATATCATGCTAGGTAAATTCTTTTATCTTCTTTGAGTTTGTTCTTAACATGCTTCACCTTTCTTCATTCCAGTCTTCATCCTTCTCCAAACCTTCTTTCTCTTTCTCTAAAATGGCGTGGTTCACCGTTGGGAAGCATTTTTTTCTTTTTAAAAAGCTAACCCGAGTGACCCTCCCAACCCAACGGGTCACCCTGGTTTTGTCCGGGTTATGCCGGTTCAGAGCGGTTCATTCCGGGTCAATTTTTCTCTGATTTAAGGAGCAACTAGACCGGACAAGTGGCCGATTCATCGGTTCCATATCTGAATCGGCCAATCCGGTCCGATTTTTTATACCTTGATCTCACCCCAAATCACTCTGTCCATTCCTCTAAACCATTCACTTAACGTCTAAAATGAAACAAAATATCATTATATTATTATGTACTAATCAAGATTATAACATGGAGATGTAACTATTATATTTCTCCGTGAAGCAATGATGGACCCAAAAATTTTAGAATGTAAGGGCTGTAACCCCCTCCGTAATTATTATCCGAAATACGTGATTAAAATGAAATAGAGACAAATAATAATCAAAACTAATTTACATTCCCATCCATAAGATAGAGTTTTCACAAATTTCTTTCACAAACACTTTAACCTGGTCTCATATTCATATTTCGAATACAATTACTTCGTGAAGATAAACCACATTCATATAAATATCAGAGTGCACAATAATAATCCCGGCAATCTCGGATTCAAACCTTCACTTCGCCCTTTACAATTTCTCAAATGGGGATTACACAATACTCATTCCAATTACACATTCCAACCTATCATCCGAACATATGCAGTTTTCCCATCATCTAACGATAACCAACCACCAAATCCAAATGCCCATAAGGAATTCTCGCCGCCCCTAGTCGCTTGCTCCTTCCCCGAGCCACCTGTCCTGTCTAAAATGTTGGTAGGGGAGGGTGAGATTTGAGAGAATCCCAGCAGGAAATAGATACCAATATGCATGCAAGATAAGTGCTTAATGCATGACATGCTTGCATCACAATAACTCGCGCTCACATAATGATATATCTGCATGCTCAATATTTCAACAACATACTCATGACCATAGTATGAATAGAAACAGAGTTTCAATCATTCATATATGTTTCACATAATCAAGCAAAGCAATAACATGCATTAATACACAAACACAAATATCAATATATGCAGGCGAGGTAAGTTCCCTACACTTATTCTTCTACGTGTGCTCCAGCACAACTTACTCACTATCAGACGAACATTGAACCATGATCAGGGTGAATATCAAACCCTATAAACCAAAACAAGGATATAGGGTTATTTTCTTTTCCAAATTCTCACTTTCATAACACTTATAGTTGGTTACCATTCATGACCTTTAGGTCGCTAATCAAAGCCTAAACACATGCCTAAAAGGTTGGGAAAACAACTATGGGTGTGTTCTTATTAGCTTTTAGAGAATAGATTCTGGAGAGAATAGCTTTTGGAGAATAGATTATAGGAGAATAGATTATGGGAAAAAAGTGATTTTGGTAAAATGAGAGTGTTTGGATGATTTGATCAGAATAACTTTTTTCATGGTCAAATTACTAAAAAGAACATTAACTTTTGTGATAATTACATTATAAAGATAAGATTATATTTTACATATTATTTAAGGGTTAAGGTCCAGATTTAACAAAACCGTTAAATTTCACCTAACGAAGTTAAATTATAAGAGAAGAAAACCCTGACGGCATTAAAAAGGATGCATCTTAACCCATTATTTAACATTAAATTTCATAATTAATACCAAAAATGAAATAAATTTGTCTATATGTAATATTAATTAACTTAACTAATTTTTCTAATATAATCAAATTAGATAAATAGATCTTATATTGATAAGAGTAGGTATTAAAATTTTAAAATTAAAAACAAAACTGACGAGAGAGAACGGAGAGAACATCGAAATTAAAAAAAAAAGGGATGGGAGAGAGAGTGGTGTGGGGCCCACACAAGAAAAAAGAGAAAAAGCCACTGAAAATAGCTTCTACAAATAATAGCTTTTCCCACCTCAAACCATGGTTTAGCCTAAAACGGGATTCTCAGGAAATATCATGTGTTCGGCAGCTTTTACCCCAAAACCTTGGTTTTGGCAAAAAAGCACTTTTCCAACTGTTAGCTGAACACACACCATACCAAAAACCATCTTCAGAAGTCCAAAATGTCATTTTTGGAGGTTGGCCGCGGCCAAAAACAGGTCCGAAGCATTTGGGCTGCGGCCAAGAAAAATCCTGTTTCTTGGCTGAACTTCCAAAAATCATAACTAATTCTAGAAAAATTGAAATGAGGTGATTCTAAAGCCAAATGAAAGGTATTTAAGTCCTCTTCATATAAAAAATATGGATCATTACTAGAAATCACCACACAATTTCAGAATTATACAAAACTCAACACTGATCCAAAATAGAGTCCAGTTTTAGCCCCAAAGTTTGGCAAAGCATAACTCTCAGTTCACAAAACGAAATGACATGAATTATATTTCCATTTTGAAGCTTGGGATGTGAACTTTAAGATTGAAAAGTTTCAGAATTTTTCAACACCATTTGGTCATTCAAAACTTTCGTACAAACTGACCGTCCAGAATAGAGTTCACACTTGACAGATTTCCAATATTCTACCAAAGTGTCAAATGACTCCAAAATCAATAACCAAACATATTCTCATACAATTTCTCACAAGGAACACAATGGTAAACTCAAAATGACTAAAATCACAACTTATCACCATGCCCTATCAACTTTACTTTTAAGCTTCAATTCAATTCTATCAATTCAAAACACTAAACAAGACACCATTTCCATGACAACAACATACCATACTCTCCAAGACCCTAAATCACGAAAATTAGGGCAAAATTTCCAGAAATTTAAGGCCCAATCAATGGCCACAAAACTTATATGAAAATGAAGCTTTCACTCACCTCAACAACTTTCCCAAAGAAGTTCTTTGGTTCTCCAACTTCTAGATTTCCTTGTGGCCACAAAACTCCACCAATGGCAAATCTAAAACCATGAAAGTGAAGCTCTCAACTCAATGAACAACTTTATAGAAGGGAGTTTTGATATTAGAGATCATCTTCTCACCTTAAATCTCAAGCTTTTCTTCTTCTTGCTTAAGCTCCCATGGCAGCACGAAAGAGAGAGAAGGAAGAGAGAGATGAGAGTCTGAAATGATGAAGATGGAGGATGAAGTCTGATTTTTTCCTCTTTTTCCCATGCCTAAACGCACAAAGAGAGAGAGGGAGAGAGAGTGAAATGAATATAAAATGTTTTCTTGACTTTTCTACACTCTCTTGTTTCATCCCAACTTGACATTTGTCATATTTTTATTGGTTCTCATAAAATAAGTAACCACTTGGTTACTCTACTCATTCCATTAACCATTTGGTCACACATCTCATTTCTCCTTAGTTAGTAATTAATCTCTCCATTAATCACTAACTTATGGCCATTCTTTTAATTTCTTATTGATTATGACACATTTATTTAAATTGTCACATAACACATATTTAATTCTTTTCCTCTTCTTTATTCGTCATTTACCTCTATTTTAGCCCAAATAATTATTTCATCACATAATTATGTTAAAATACAGGATGTTGGGTATTCCCAATAACCGATTCATGTATCAAATTAACTTTAATTCCCAAATCATTTTCAATAATTGTCATTAGCCCTTAATTAAAATTTAGAGCATTACAAGGGCAACATGCATGTGCGTGTATTAATTGGAGGTATTAGAACTAATTGTTGAATATTAGGATCATAGATATAGTGCCTATGATCTTAAATATTAGACATATTTGACATTTTTCAGAGAAATTAAGAAAGTTAAATGAGTTACTTAATCTCTTTTTTTTGTTAGTATAAATGCGTTACTTAATCATATCATATATTGTATATAATTATATTATATATCAATTTATAAGTCACCCAAATTAGTTTGAAGAAAAACGATAAATATAAATATTTTAAAGTAATTTAATTTGCTTTCTTAATATCTATAAAAAAGTCAACTGAGTTTTATATTTAGAACCGGAGGGATATAGTATATATATAATAAATATAAAATTAAGCTAAATGATTCCTTTTTGTGGGGGCTCTTGCTAAGCTTGCAAGACCTACGATTTGGGTCTATCCCTACAATGAAAGTGATCAAGGTATTAAAATTCGGATCGGGTACTGAATCGTTCAGGGTACTGGGTTAAGGGTCAGTGGGTCAGATCGGGACCAAACCGGGGCCAAACCAATGAGAAGTTAAAGATTTTAGGCTTAATAGTATGAAATTCTAAAGTAAAAATTAAATTTTTTTTAAAAATTGGAACTTGGACCGGACCGGTCCACCGGCTGGTTCGCCGGTTTCCGGGCCGGTCCGGTCCGGATTCAAGAACATGGGAAGTGACGCTCATGTGGAATATATTCGTTGTCCAAATTCTCTTCTGCATATATAAAAATGGTTTATTTTAAGCAAAACCAAGTGATATATTCAGTTGGTCTAGAGAGAGTAATTTTCGTACGATAATAATTAAAATTATTCTCCTCAACAAAATCAGACTATTCAAATTAGTTGAATAATTAAGATTTAAACAAAATCACCATTTTTTTTTACTTTTAGATGCTTAACATAGAATTCTCCATAATATATAGGTCCATCCCTTCAACAAGGGGACAATCAAAAGATTTTTTTTATTTTTTTGGTGGGGAGGTTTCACCCCTTAATTATAGACTTGTTTGACCAAACATAGGTTTACGCAAACTGTGACAAAACTCTTCTCATATATTTATCTCATAAATCGTAAAAACTATTCTCAAAAGCTAATTCAAATACAAACCAAAATTAAAGCTATCTCTTTCAAACGAAGGGACCGCGGTAATACACCTCTGGTCCAACATCAATATTTAATTATGACAAATCAACACAAATTTAAACTTCAACACACGTACATAGTTAGAGAATAGTGGTCACCCATTTAAAGCATGTTTGGGATGGTTGAACGTGACTTTTTCCTTGAAAAAGCATGGTGGTGTTTGGTTTTTTGAAAATTAGAGTGTTTGGGATAACGTTTTGGCAACTGAGTTTTTTTTTTTTTTTTAAAAGTAACTTATAAGAAGAAGTTTAAAAGTCTGACTTTTTGAAAAAAAATTACTTCTACTACTGTTAATCTAAACACAAATTACATTTACAATATGATTTTTATCCTATCTTAAGTTTATAAAAGTCAAATTGAAAAAAAACCACTTCTACCACCGCTAACACAAACGGCCGTAAGTTAATTCAAAAATAAAAAGTGACTGCAATAGAACAAAGTAGAGAAAACAATTCATATCATGTATGCTTCTATCTATTTCATTTTGTGTCTTTTATATAGATACACACACATGCATGTTGCCATATAGATAACTTAAAATAGCTAATATAAAAATTAAAAATGGAGCATTCGAAAAATAGATGATCAAGTTTCATTAGAGTAGCCTGAAGCATATGAAAAAGCCCATGTCCATTTGGTTTGGTGGTAGGGAATTGATGTTATACTTAATCAAATATGTGGAAATAGTTTTATCTTACAAAATTTAAAATTAACTTAAAAAATGCTGTCAAACAAGTAAGTGGAGGAGACCGGAGTGATTACATAGAGAAAACATTTTTTTTTTTGTAGATATCTGTTGAAAATATAGATAACTGTTCCTTTCCTTAAATGGCAATCGAATAGGAGACACGTCATTGTATGAGAGGGCCACGTGGCTCATTAGGTGATATATTTTAAATCAAGGTTTGGAATGAATTAATACGATGGCCCCAAAAGAAAAAAAGTTATGTAGTGAAATCTGGTTAGCTATTAATTCATTCCAAAATTTAATCATTAATTCAAAATTTATTTGGGGGATGAGATTATGAGGGAAAAAAGATCATGAGAGTATCCTCTTCCTAATTTTTTTTTTTGATGTGGGACTTGTATTATCTAATGAAAGAAAAAATAAATTACATATTTTCTCCTAGAAAAAAAGGTACCGAGATCTTATCAATAGCTAAAACAAAATACCCCCTCCGATCCTAAATATAGGACATAGTTTGTAATGGAAATTGCATTACAAACTATGTCCTATATTTAGGACCGGAGGTAGTAAAATTTTTCACACATCATTATACTGACAATGTGATTGAAAAATGTCCCCGCAAAAATTACAAAAAGGGCATGAAATTTTGTGGAAATAAATTAGAGACAAAAGTGAAGTTAGATGAGAGAATTGAAGCACGTGAAAAACAATAAACTAAAGAGGAAATAATCGCCAACATTATTGGCATTTTAATTTGATGCATTTTATGAGTAACAGGAAATCATACGTATATTGTTTTTTGTGGCCGACATAGCTAACTAGTTTTCTGTAGAGATCAGTATAAAATGTCACGTTCATACACATCAAGATATAAATATGAAAAACTTGAAATATTAACTCAAAAAAACAGAGAAATGTGTCCACGAGTATTTCAAGTTTTCTTTCTTCTCCCCCCCCCTTTGATAGCTTTTCGTAATTATTTTAACGCTATTAGTCACGTTGTTAATAGTATAAAACAATTTTTCAATCATCATACTCACACAAGAGAGGTAATTGCCAATTGATTCAATTTGTGTGAATCATCCGATGCAAGATTACAAAAATATTAAAATAAGAAAGGCTAATAAAAAAAGGCAATTAAATGTGACTTAATTATGATTACCAAGTTTGATGATATTTCATGAATCGGAATCCTCTAGTGCTCTCATTCCTTACTGTTCAAGGTGGATGACAACTCTATATTATTTAAATTTCTTTTTTGTTAACACTACTAACATTTTATTGCCAAAGAAAGTAGCGCATATAAAAAGAGTTTTGCAAAATAACTAGAATCAACAAAATGGAAAGTGCTAGTTGCTCATAAAGCGGCGAACTATGATTTTTGAGTACCCACTAAAAATTATTGCCAAAATCTGCGAAAAAACAAAAAATTATTTGGTTTGATAATTGCGTCGGAGTACACTGTCCTTAAGAGATATTTTACAGCTCCCTCAATAAATAGGAAGCATCATTTCTCCAGGATTAAATAAACTCTTCCTGTAAGGATACAGAGTGACAGAACTAGCGAAAGATAAAGTAATTCAGTAAGAGATTACTCTATTTCTCTGCTTTAAATGGTGTCACAATTGGGGTATTGATAGATACTGAATTGATACCTTAAAGTGGTGCCTCTTGAAGACTACACCTCTTCAATTAAAAGGTCATAACTATCTGTTAATTTCGCGAACCATTTTGATTCATGAAACAACACAAATCCCTTAATTCATAAGACCATAACTTCTCAAAACGCATCTCTTCATTTAAACATATTCCATAATATTGAGAAACTCTTTCTTTGACACACCCATACGCAATATTTACAACAATCCCCCACATGTATTAAAAAAAACACTATTAGTTGAGTTACATCCATGGAAATAACCATTGTATCTAGTGGTCTTTTGGACTATGAACTATACCGATAACACATGATACACAGAGATGTCAGTGATCCTATGGACTATGAACTCACATCTCTTAGGCATATATCAGAGGCATTAAAGGTCAGACTATATCCTTTTTTTTTTTGCTGTTTACGACGGTTTTGCTCGTTATGTCGGTCATGAGCGTGCCTGGTGCGTAATGAATGCTCTAGAGATTTTACCACGATCTAATAGGAACGGCCACACTCCACATTCGTAGATGTGATTTCATGTAAGTATACATGCACTATATACACTGTCTCGTTGAACTATAAAATCATTAAGAGCTTTGTTCAGCTTACAAAAATGCAGTCTAGCACATTCAAAGTGTCACAGGAAGTAACATAAAACATATTTGTGCTTGTCAGAAAGCTAAGTGTCAGTTTTTTACCAAAATATTTGTTAAGAGATTTTCAACATTATATTCTTAGCATTCCATCCATTTATAGAGTAATCAACTATGACTTACATAATATTTTATTTTTGTCACCTCTAAAAGTCAATGATAACCAGTGGGTTTGCACATATAATCGAATTTTAGATATCATCCATGCATATCAATATAACGGGAATCCACTATACATAAATCCAATATTTATGGCATTATCACAGTTTACATATGCTCAATCTCCACACATCATTTGCTATGTTTTGGGATTAACTTTTATCAGTGCTACAAATTCCCAACAATTTGTGCATATATTGATTGAGCTTTAGAATCATCTCAAGTAGTATCATAAGGGACTATTCACATAATGGTTCTCAAAATCAATCTTCAGAAACATTTCTCATTTATCATCACTATTCTTTTATGATCTTTAACACACAAATCACATTTGATTCTCTCATGATTTCAACAGCATAATATGATATATTTGACCGTGCATGCCATGCATATTTATACCAAGATAAATATATATCCATAAACCATGAAAATTTAAAACACCTTTATCTAAAAACTAGATAAATAATTAAATTTCCATATCACTACTGAAATATTTATTTAAAGGTATATGCAAGTTTTAATAATTCACATCACAAGATTTGCTCTTCACAGCAAATAACAAAGCCTTCACTAAATAAATTTTAATCATAACACACGTTATATATGGTAATTTTGTAATTTTTTCAATATATCAATATATATATTCCAAGATGCCCCCACAAGACACTCCATATCTTATGCACCCCACACTTTCAAACATTTTAAATATATTTCATAGTTTTTCAGAAAAAATTCTAATTAAATTAGAATATCACCCCATTCCAATTAAATTAAAATTTTCCATATAATATTCATAATAGTTCAATACATGAGCACATCGCATATCCCAACATGACATCAATTTTTCAGGACTCATTATTTGAAATTCCAATGTTTAAAGATAATTTCAGATCACAACAATCTCAAAATTCCCAAGTTTGTTTTTCAAACCAAACTAATACAACCTTGTAAATATGAACACTTAAAATATATAATATCCATTATATTAAATATAATCTTGTATTGCAGGCAAAAAAAAAAAATAATCTTGTAAAAATATAATCACCATAACAGCAATAATAATTTATTATCAGCATAGACTTTTCGGTCCAAAACGTTATCAATCATTATCCTCACTTAACTAATTTAATATGTATCATATCCCCATTGAAATAAAAGGAGATATAATATGAGATTAGCATAATTCAAGGAGAAATCATAGGATATTAACAAATATAAAAAACCAAATTCAGTTAATAAATACAAGAGATGAAATATGATTTTTAGTAACTATCACCACTAGTGGAAAAAGGTCTTTTTAGACCAGTTAAAATTGACTCTTTAGATTGGTTCTGGATCCGGTCTTGATACAATCGGTCTAAAAAGTATGTCACTTTTAAGACCGGTTTTGTAACCGGTCTTAAAAGTCTATATTTTAAGACTGGTTCTATTTATAATCGGTCTAAAATCAACAATTTTAAGACTGATTTTCATGAGCTCCGGTCTTAAAAGAACTCTTTTGTAAGGCGATTTATGTAACATTGTTAAGACCGGTTATAATGATAACCGATCTTAAAAGTTATTTTAAGACCAGTTTTGCATACAACCGGTCTTAAAAATGTTAATTTTAAGACCGATTTTAAATACAACCGGTCTTAAAGTTTTAACTTTAAGACCGGTTGTAAATACAACCGGTCTTAAAAGTTATTTTAAGACCGGTTATCATTATAACCGGTCTTAAAAGTGTCATATTTTTTTTATTTGTTTGTGATTAGGTTAGTTACCAGAACGTATCCTTGAATTGCTACCTCTAATGCCATACTTATTAAGTGCCATATGGTGTTCAGTTTGCTTCCACTTACCATTTCCTTTTGCTTTAACATTCTCATTGAATTGGGAACTTGTAACATGTCATATATATCCTTATGTATAATGTTTTATTTAAAACCATCATATATATATATATATATATGCATAAATGGATTCAACCATGACATATCATGCAACCAATAAGTCAATTCATCAAAATATACAAAAACTATTTTAAAACCAACAAACTTGTTAAATCATGCAACCAACAATATAAATGAATTCAACCAACCAACATGTCAATTAATAAATGAATATATACAAAAAAATTCCTCAGCTTTACATACAAGAACTCACTGTTGTAAAAGTTCATAAATGAATTCAGCACAACAATTACGAATGTGCTCAATATCTTCTTCTGGAAAGGGGTCAACAAGTTCAAACATATGAAATACCAAAGCCAGGCAAAACATTAAATTCACTTTAAAAAAATAAAAGTAATACAAAACTTTTGAAATATATATACATTTACCTCTTCAGTAAGTTATGTCGTGCCTAGGGTAATAATATTATATACGTGCCTCAGAATATATAACCCACACAAATTGGACCCCGGTGGTTGCCTACGGGTCTAAAAAATAACATGATATCGTTAAAACAAGTATAAAATTAAAGCATGGCTTATTATTGAATACATTTTTAAAACAAACCAATATATAACTAATCTTTGGCAAGATCCATGTAGGGTCTTTTACCTCACGCATAGGCCTACCAAGAGCAGTGTGTTGAAATGTCCGCATAGCCCTATATCATCAAAATCACAAAAGTTACTTATTTTACACAAATTCCATAAATTTTGCACACAAAAGGTAATTAATAATGCAAGAAAACTTACGAGTTCAAGCTCTTCTTCAACTCACTAGTTGGCTTGCTGAGGTAAAGGGAGCATAAGAGGATGACAGAATAGCTCTTACACAAAATAGCCAATTGCCAATGATCACTGAAAAAAGGGAAAACTTTTAAGCAAATATAAAATACTATGTATAGTATGAAATATAAATTTGTGTCTTACCCGTGCAAATATGGGGCAAAGAAACACTCAATTGAGGTTTCACTAAGCTTGTGCGATAAGTATGTGTGTCTGATAGCAGAAGTGGTCCCTTTGTCATAGAGTTGAACTGGGCATAGGAGTCCAAATTTATCGGTTTTGCCAGAGTCAACCAACCTACGATGCATGCACCTACAATAATCCAAACAGGGACATTAACTTCCAATTTGAGAAGATACTTACATCAAAAAGAGTTGGACAATCGAAATCGTAAGATGTTATAGAGGAGCTACCAGGGACATTAAATCATCCCTCTCAAGATAGCAATGCGCCCCTGACTTGCCAACAGCTGACTTAGTAGCCCAATTTCTTGTTGCAAAGGACGTATCATATGCCATCAGAATCACTTGCTGCATGACATTCAATGGAGTCCGTGAAACATCTTGAGTGGAGGGAGGTGGATATGGCGGGGAATCCTCAGCTCGATCAGAAACAAGGTTTTTTGGCCACGAGATGAAAGAGTTGATGACATTGCCCACAACCTTGAAGTCATCAACAGGGATAGGGAGAGGTGCATCTGCAACAATCACCTCTTCAACTGTCACTCTGACTTGATCATCCTTTATTTCTTGGTGGTGGACAGTTGATCCTAAGTTGTGCACGCTCCCCTATGCAACCAGTTGTAATATTATAAAAAAAACTATCGGCTGATTTTTCAAAAAAAAAAAACATGTGGGGCCCGCTGTGGAAAAAAATGGCAGGGAAGGTATTATTAATACCTTTCCATTCATCGTTTTCATTATTTCACGAGGCGATTAGCGGAGAGCGAACGCAGTTCAACAGGTAAGGTTCTAAATTTATCAGATAATTTTGGTACTTAAAATCACTTTTTCTTAACAAATTTCCTTCATAAAAGTTGTTCTACATATTTTGATCTTCGTATTGATAGTAATATTATATTGATTAACGAGAAATTTGGGGTTAGGATTTTGGGAGAATTTTGAGTTTTTACAAAAGATGATTATAGATATGTAGAGAATAAATAATAGTTGATTTTAATCGGTTTAGATTTACCATTTGATTGTTTTATGATTTTATAATTAATTTCTTCTTAAATAAATAATAAATTATGCTTTAGGAATGTTTTTGACCGATTAAATTTGGATTAAATAATTTATTTGAGTTATTGGAAGTATTATTGAAATTTTAATCGGTTTAGTTTTGCAGATTTTGAGTTATATGAAATTATAAATTATGATTTGATATTATAGTTAGAGAATTATGGTTATTAAATATTTTATTGTGAAATAGAGTTAAGAAATTTTTATTTAAAAGGAATTTGAGGAATAGATAAATTGTTTTTATTTTTAAGAAAATTGAGTCAATTATGGGGATTATTATTTGCTATTTTGTAATAGTTAACAATTATTATAAATTATATTAACATGTAAATATATATATTTGTTGTAGAGTGAATTTGAATTTGGCTTGTTGGAGTTAAATTCTCAAGTTTAGGTGTCAAGAACTTGAGGTAACCACTTTCCAATTTATCATGTATGCTTGTTGAAATGATTATATGCGTATGTTAGTATTTTTAATTGCTATAAATATCTTATAGTAATTTATATATGAAAAATGTACTATGAAAGTATTAATCATGTTTTTAGTAATTTTTTTAGTTAAGTAGGCCTGAATGATTTTTTTGAATGATTGATGATGCATAGCATTAAATATGAAATATATGAATAAATTATTGATATTGAAGATTGTGATGTTGAGATGTTGGATGTGGTGTTGTAATTGAGGAGATGTTTGATTCTTTTATACCACGTGGTATAGCCACCACCGTGTGCACAGTGGATGGCTTTGGCATTCTCAGGACCCTTGGTATCACCCTTTCCTTTGGCCGGGTTAAGGGTCAGCTCAAGGGTAGGTGACACCTTTCCATTTTCGACGGAAAGGAAATCCTTGATCTAATATGAGTTCTGTAGCCTTTGGCCGGGTTACATCTCATTATTGGAGAGCTTGGTGCAATCTTGTCAAAGAGACTAATCCTATAGCTCATGGGTTTTATCAGCGGTTAAGGAGGTTATAAGGATGGTTGAGGGAGTTTTATACATATTGAATGGTTTTCTTGAAATAATACTGTTTTGGGAAGATTGAACTTTATGTTATATGAATATATATTGCCCGCTTAATTATATTATAATCATTCCCTGCATATTCGTTAAAATGGAATTGTGGTTACTGAGTCTGTGTGACTCACCCTATCGATATTTTAAATTTTTCAGGAGAGAATTCAGGTGGTGCTATCAAGGAGAAGGCAAACGAGACTTGATTTAATTAATCGTATGTTTCATTTAGCTACATGAGCATAATGTATATTGCCAAACTTAAGGGTCTTTTTGGTTTTACGTTGCATATATTGAATACTACGTTGCATACTGGGGTTTGTATTGTGGACGGAACCCCATAATATGTTGTACTATATAATATTTAATGTTTTACTTGGTTTGGAAATTAATTATATGGTAATTAAGAGGGGTCGTTACACCAATCGTCTCAGAGGATCCTCCACAAACAAGTCACAAGGCTCACCAATTTCTTTTCCAGGACCCTCTGATGACTGACCAATGCAACTCCCTTTAGTGCTCTGTTTAGGGTTTAGGGAATGAGCCTAGGGAGCACTGGTATCTGCTTGTCTTGTATTCGTCATGATCATCCATTCCTCCTTCATCTTGCTGAACCTTTCTTCAAATCGTGCATCAAATGATGCTTCTGTCTCTGCCCTAGCTTTCACCCTCACAGTGGCCAATATATACTCCATCTCTTCCCTAGTCACCATACCACTTGAGGAATGACGTGAGGGTGCTTCAAAGTAATCCCTTATGCCTACCCCTCCTCCAATCCCCCTGACACGGCCAGGATACCCAGCTTTTCCTGTAGCTACGGTCAGGATGTCATTCCTCCCATCCGACCTAAACGATCCCTCGACTTTTTTTTAAGCTCCTTTTATAAGACACAGATGACAAATGTTACTAATGAAATTTGTTTACTAAATTAATAACAACAAGTCAACAACAATACTTATAATTTTCTCACCAACTATACGAGATTGTTCACTTGTATAAGACCTGCTCCTCTTTTGGTGAGCGAGCAACCACTTCTGTTTGTGACGTATCAGAGATGGTGGAGAAAGAAGAACAGAAGGACCAGATTGAGCTGCTTCTTCCAATCTCTTCCGTTTGGCCGCTAACAAGTCTTTTTCGGCCTTCGCATACCCCCAACGAGACATTGTATGGGGTCAATCATTCTTTCTACCACTCTCTTGGGCCTTTTTCCTTTTTTCCTGCCAATAAGAAATCAAAAGTAAGTCATTGTAAATCAATAAAGATAAATCATAATTCATAAGCAAATCAATTGCAAAATAAGTCAACTCACCAATGCTTTTGGAGTAGTCCGAAGCCGTCTAAATTCTTACCAAGTTTGTTCGTCAATAAAAGAATATTGATCGCATGGATTAGGAAGAGGCTAACCTTCTTCCACCTTGATATGCACATAATTGTTGGCTAGATTTGTCTTAAACTTCCTCCAGCGTTCATCACAATACGTCATTGTCTTGTCATACAAGACTTCACTCTCAGGAATGTCGTAAGTGAGCTGGATAGTTTTCCAAATATGTCGCTTCACACCTTTGTCGACATTTCTCCACTGCTCTATCAAGATGTTAGGCTTGTTGCGTGCTAGGAGGCCGACAAAACTCTTATATCGTTGGGCATTAGGCCCGATTGGTTTCCAATATCTATCAAACTCAATCGGAATCCTTTCCTCGGTATTCCGATTGAGAGGAATGTTTGTCAATCGGGTGGCTCTCCTACCCCTTTATCTAGGCCGGTTACATGGCTCATTGTGTTCCTGGCTTAGAGCATTGCTAGGCTCGTTCTGATTTGGATTAGTTGGATCGGGAGTACCCTCACTAGGACGACTCATTGTCTAAAAACACTTTAAGGACACTATTTAAGGAAATTTTGCTGCACGGTACTTATTGTTATAACAGGGCATTATCTACAATGACATCGTTCAAAATCAATATAACAAAAGCAACAAAATCAATATAACAGAAGCAACAAGCTTAAACCAAACAAAACAGAACCCAGTTTAGCAAAATCAACTAAGAGCTACACCACTATAGTCTTCAACTACGATCAAAATCAAACAAAACAAAACCAAACAAGCTTAAACCAAACAAAACAATATAACAGAAGCTGCACCACAACTCTCAAAATCATCACTTTCAAATGGAATAATTAACCCAGGTCCACCAGAAGCAACAAGCTTAAACTATAGTCTGTAATGCAAATGGAAAACCACCAAAATAAACATAGGTCCACAATTTCAGAATAATTAAACGGTACCTTAAACCTTTGCTTGTGGATCCTCTTCTTCCTCTGGAATTGAACAAACTTTGGACACTTGCTGCAGGAATCGAACAAAGAAAATGAGGGCCAAGTCATCTCACATTTTCAATGAAAAACCCAAAAACGAAATGGAAACACAAACCTGATGACAATAAAGACAAGGTTGAGAACGAAAACAATCGGAGGGAACAAACGACGATAGCTTTCCGACAATGAATTCAATAGTAAATCTCAGTTGATGGCAGTGAAGTTAAGGACGGAGGAGAGAAGGGGAAAGGAGGAGCTGCCACGAGATGATACAGAGGTTTTGCTGATATGCTTAAGTTTAGATTTCAGAGTTAAATTTAGGCGCCTTTTGAAATCCAGGTCATTTTTAAGACTGGTTATTAATTACAACCGGTCTTAAAAGTAATTTTTAAGACCGGTTGTAATTGACAACTGGTCTTAAAATATATATTTAAGATCGGTTATTAATAAATAACCGGTCTTAAAAATTGAAACTTTTTAAGACCGGTTATTAATTAATAACCGGTCTTAAATTTTTAATATTTTAGACTTGTTTTAATTTACAACCGGTCTTAAAACTAATAAACATTTAAAACTAATAAATATATATTACATATATTTATTTTTTTAATTGTATATATTTTAAGACCGATTTTTGTTATAACCGGTCTTAAAATTATTTTCAAGATCGGTTTTTACTATAACCGGTCTTAATATTTCATCATAATTACAAAAATGCCACCGATTATTTTTAAGACCTTATCCTATATAATCGGTCTAAATATTCCGGTCTAAAAACCCTTTTCTGTACTAGTGCACATTAATTAAATTAATATATTTATTAACTGAAAATAATAAAGCCTTTGACGGATATAGTATCGTCCCATGTAGAAAATTAGGGATGAGCAAAAACCTGATGGTCCGGTCCATTCTGGTTTGACCCGAGCTGGTCCGGTCTGGTCCAGTCTGGTCTAATCCAAATAAGCAATATAATGAAATCGGATTAGATTGGACCAGACTGACTGGTCGGGTTGTACCGAGTTCCAGACTAGGGGACCAGACCACCTAGACTGGTCCAGGTCAATTTTTTAAAAAATATTTTTATAATTTAGATGTTATTTTTATTTTTTATTTAATGTTGTTAGAGTTTTTTTAAGGATTTATAATCAAGTTTTATTTTTTATGATGATTTTTATATGATTATAGGTATTTTTATTATCTTAATTATATTTATCATGTTTAAATCTTTTTTCTGAACATTTTTTTTTATTGTTGTTGGATATTCTTATAGATTTATGATGTTTTAATTTTTGGTGACATGTTTTATATTATTATAGGTATTTTTGTGGTCTTAATTGTGTTTAATAGATTCAAATTTTGCTTTCTAAAGAGGAAAAAATAAAAATAAAAAAATATTAAATTTAGGTCCTGAACTACCTAGACCAGTCCAGGTAGTCCACCAGACCCGGTCTGTTCAGCCCGACCTTGGGTTGGTGCTGGACCAGACTAGACCACGGACTGCTTTGTGCAACCCGAGATCTTCTCAAGATCAAATCTTGGGTTGATGTCAAACCTAGTCCAGTCCAGTCCATGCTCATCTCTATAGAAAATCCAAGATTAACATCAATAATATCTTGATTTCAATCGAAAAAACTAATTATTAAATAATATCTTATTTAGGTTTAACGGTCATAAAGTTATAACTGCATACTTTATATATATATATATATATAACCGCATGATTATATATATAATATATATTTTACATATGCGCACCAATTATTCTTAATGAAGGCGTACCTGTGAAGAGATCGGTTTATCATTCCTATCGTACGTCCTCAGTGAGAAAAAATGCGACCCGGTGCCTTCATCATCGTTTTCTGGATGATCAAATGCATAGTGTTGCATCGCCTTAATCTCTTTCTCTAATAAAATTTGCAGACTTCTTTTCTGCCACTTATCATGAACCTCTTTCCCAATTATGAATTAAAACTGCCTAGCTCCATCATATGTGTATATATACATATTTTGATCAATTTTTAAATATGAATATAATTTATATATATTCATATAAAAACGCAAGGTAATTAGTACTGCCAAATTGAACGGACAATGTACATTCACTTTAGTGATGATGCAGTGGAGTTGGGTCCTTCATTAATTAAGTGGGATTTGGCTGTCTAACTAATGAAGTTAACATTTGAAGCGGGCTTATTAATTTTAATTAACATTGTGTTGATTTGGATTTGATCAAAGTTTGTGTTGAGAGAGATTTAGAGGTTTTTTTTTAACCACATGATTACCTACAATTTATGATCAGAGACACAAATTATACATGAGCTTCAATCCTCTCTCAATTGCGAGGACACACGTTTGACTCAAGATGTTTTCAATGCAACACCGAACGGTACAACATTCTCTGCCATTATTTTTATTTTAGCAATACTTTGTACTCTTTCTGTGATGCATTGTATAAGTAACTTTTAACTAAACTATTTGGATTTTGTACACTTTTTAAAACACTATTAACACTATAGAAAACACCATTTGTGCACAAAGATTGTATTGATCCTTCATAATATAATTACAACCTTTACCCTGACATTTAATAGCTTTGCTTACTTGTAGAGTTGACATTATATGAAGATCTAGGTGATCCGTATTGTACTTGCGTATATTGTGGAACACAGATGTGGTATAATGAAAGATTGAGAAAGGATGTAAATGAATATGTTCCTAGATTTGGAATGTGTTGCCTCCAAGGAAAAATAAAATTGCCTGTCGTAGCGGAGCCACCCCCTTTATTGAAAAGCTTATTGGATGGAAGCCATCCTGATAGTAAACACATTCAAGCTCATATAAGAACTTATAATATGATGTTTGCTTTTACATCAATGGGTGGAAAGATAGATAGAGAAATCAATGATGGCAGAGGTCCTTATGTTTATAGAATGGGTGGGCAGAACATTCATATGATTGGAAGTATCCTCCCTGTGGAAGGAGCCTCTCCAAAATTTGATCAATTGTATATTTATGATACGTCAAATGAGGTTTCCAACAGAGTTTCTGCAATACGATATGCATGAATTACTTCCATTAGGATTTTTAATTTGCAATATATTTATCGTAGCTTAAATATATCATAAATAATCCATATTTATTTATTTTTTTGTGATTCTCAGTGGCGACAATGGTGAATCACCCCCCATTAAGCTCAACATCCTTGAATCCCTCCAAACTATGCTGGATAATCATAATTACTTGGTGCAAACTTTCCGCAAGGCACGTGATTTCATCAGTTCACATGAGGGAGAATGTATTAATATTAAACTAATCCATCAAAGAGGACCAAACAGACATCAATATAATTTGCCTACAAATCAAAATGAGATTGCTGCCTTAATTGTTGGAGACATTGGATCAACAGAACAAGGTCGAGATATAATAGTACAATATAGAACTGGTCTCCTTAAGCGCATTCATGAGACTCACCCTGACTTCCTCCCACTCCAATATCCATTGTTATTCCCGCAAGGTGTTGGTGGCTATGAGGAAAAAATTCCTCATGTTCGAGAAAGATTTACCAACCAAGGGAAAAACACATATGTCTCAATGCGAGAATATTTTACGTACCTTATCCAAGATAGAATGGACAACTGGTCAGTAATACTACATGGAGGAAAACTTTTCCAGCAATTTATTGTAGATGCTTACATGATGATGGAATCTTAAAGGTTGGCTTACATCTGAAATCATCAAAAACAACTCCGTGCAGAGTTATATAGAGGACTAACAGATGTTGTTTTACAAGGTGAGACTGAGGCTGCAGCTAGAGGAAAAAGGATTATTTTGCCATCATCATTCACAAGGGGAGCTCGCTACATATTCAATAATTATCAAGATGCCATGGCTATTTGTGGATGGGCTGGGTACCCTGATCTATTTTTCACATTTACCTGCAACCCAGGATGGCCAGAAATTACGAGATATATACGGGATTTTGACACAAAAGTAGAGCACATACCACATATTCTTGATCGGATATTTAAAATGAAACTACATCTTCTTATGAAGGATATAAAACGAGGGGATCTTTTTGGTCCAGTAAAAGCAGGTTAGTTATTTCCATATCTATTATATACTTACTATTTGCATAATTAACTTTTACTAAGGAATTTTCTCCTATTTTAATTGTGTGCATATAAATTTATATCATATTTATTAACCCAACTATTTTTTTTATAGCTTTGTACATAATTGAATTTCAAAAAAGAGGCCTGCCCCACGCCTACATTGTTATTTTCTTAACAACAGACAAGAAGATCATTACTGCTTCTGATGTTGATCAAGTTATTTGTGCTGAGATACCAGATAAGGATGTTGATCCTGAGTTATATCAAACAGTTAGCGACTTTATGATACATGGTCCATGTGGGAGTGTAAATCCTAAATCTCCTTGTATGAGTAAGGGCACATGCAGTAAACATTATCCCAAAGAGTTTAATTCAACCACCATTATTCATGAAGATGGTTACCCACGATACAAGAGACCAAACAACGGAAGACATATCATAAAAAATGGAATTCCGTTGGATAACAGAAGTATTGTCCCTTACAACCCTTACCTGCTGTTAAAATATCGGGCTCACATTAATGTTGAGAGATGTAAAGAAGGTGATTCTATCAAATACTTATTCAAATATGTAACTAAGGGCATGATCGCGCTACAACCACTTTCTATTCCCAATCTTCATCTAATAATAGTGATATGGTGCATGATGAGATCAAGATGTATTGTGATGTCAGGTATTTATCACCATGTGAGGCTGCTTAGAAGATATTGGGGTTTGATATTAACTATAGAACACCAGCAGTTGAAAGACTTTCTTTCTATCTTCCTGGTCAACAATCAATTCTCTATGAAGAGCATGAGGACTTAAATAATATTGTCAATCGCAATACTGGAAAATTGACCCAATTTGAAGCATGGATGAAAGCAAATGATGATTTTGAGTCTGCACGATCATTAACTTATTCGGAGTTTCCTACAAAGTTTGTGCACAAAGAAGATACGCAGATGTGGGACTTGAGGAAATTAGGTTTTGCTATTGGCCGATTGTATTATGTTCCTCCAGGGGCAGGTGAAGTCTTCTATTTACGCCTTTTTCTTGCATCTGTTAAAGGTCCAACATCTTATTGTGACATATGAACAGTAGATGGCATCCACTATGCAACCTTCAGAGATGCTTGCTATGCGAAAGGTTTATTAGAAGATGATAAAGAGTATATTGATACTATATCAAAAGCTAGCCGCTGGGCCACACCAGAATACCTTCACAGTTTATTTGGTACATTGCTCTTTTGCAATTGCATGAGTCGCCCTGAAATTGTATCGGCCCATACATGGAAGTTAATGGCAGAAGATATATTATATAGGCTACAACATTTAACTAATAATTCAGGTACAAGTAATAACATTATGCATTCATAATTATTTCTTCTTTCTATAAGTTCATATGTTCATCACTATGGTGTTAACTATTTTCCTTCAATGTGTAGGATTCAGCCTAAATGAAAAAGAATTACATGATCACACATTACTAGAACTAGAGGAAGCATTGCATGCAAACGGTAGAAACCTGTGTGATTTTCCAACCATGCCTTGTCCAAGCATGCCTACTAGATTATCTCTAGGGAATAAACTCTTGATTGCTGAAATGAATTACAATTTAGAAACTTTGTCACATGATTTACATTGTCTACTTCCCAAGCTTACTTTAGAACAAAGAAGCATATATGACACCATCATTAATGCGGTCAATAAGTCTATCGGGGGAATGTACTTCATTTATGGTTATGGAGGTACTGGGAAAACATATCTGTGGCGAACACTATCTACATCACTAAGAGTGAATCACAAGATAGTATTAACTGTTGCATCAAGTGGAATAGCCTTACTTCTTCTTCCTAATGGCAAGACTGCACATTCTCAATCTGCTATACCTTTGACTATCACAGAAGATTCAGTATGTAATATTAAGTAGGAAATCCAATTGGTTGAACTATTATCTCAAACTTCTCTTATCATTTGGGATGAAGTCCCCATGGCAAACATTTTGTTTTGAGACATTAGATAAATCATTGCGTGATATCATGAAACGAATAGACTCATATGCCTTATCAAAACCCTTTGGGGGCAAAGTTATTGTGCTTCGAGGGGATTTTAGACAAATACTCCCTGTTATTCCTAGGGGTCGCCGTGAAGATATTGTTTTTGCTGGCATCAATGCTTCTTACTTATGGAAGGAATGCAAGATATTTACACTTACAAAAAACATGAGGCTATCCAATTGTGCTTCCTCATCTAATAATGATGCTCTCACCGAATTTGCAAATTGGATATTATCAATTGGTGATGGCACTATTCCCACAGTGAATGACACTGATGACTTGATTATTATTCCTAATGACTTCCTCTTGATGCCTAATGATGATCCATTGAAGTGTATTATTCAACCCACATACCCAGAGTTACTACACCATTTACATGACAAGGAGTACTTTAGTGAGCGTGCCATCCTTACTGCTACCTTGTCTGTTGTGGATGAGGTAAATAATTGCATGCTTGAAATGCTCCCAGGTGAGGAAATGGTTTACTTAAGTGCAGACAGTGTTTCTAAACAAGATGTAAATGTTAGTTCAATCACTGACATTCATTCGGTTGAGTTCCTAAATAAAATCACTATGTCAGGTTTGCCAAACCATCAGCTCAAACTTAAGGTAGGTGCTCCTATAATGCTCATGAGAAATATTGACAAATCTATGGGACTCTGCAACGGAACTAGGCTTATTGTGACTATGTTGGAGAAGCATATTATTGGATGTGAAATTTTAGCAGGCCCATACTCAAACAAACAAGTTCTAATACCACGCATGACAATTACTCCATCTGATTCAAGCTATCCCTTCAAGCTTTGTAGATGCCAGTTCCCTGTTGTCCTTTCTTTTGCCATGACTATTAACAAAATTCAAGGTCAAAGCTTTCTTAGTGTTGGATTATTCTTACCACATCCAGTGTTTACCCATGGTCAACTATATGTAGCTGTTTCACGTGTTAGACAAAAAGAGGGGCTGAAGATTCTAATTTTGGATAGCGATGGACAACCCACAAACAAGATTTCCAATGTTGTGTATAAAGAAGTTTTTTGTAATATGTAAACCTCATATGGAACTTATATTTAGATTTAAAAATTATTCTACTTTTTATATATTTGATCATTCATAATTTATCATTCTCACTATTCCCGCGCATTGCGCGGGTCCTGAACTAGTTATTCTTAATGAAGGTGTACCTGTGAAGAGATCGGTTTATCATTCCTATCGTCCTCAGTGAGAAAAAACGCGACCCGGAGCCTTCATCATCGTTTTCTGGATGATCATATGCATACAGTTGCATCGCCTTAATCTCTTTCTCTAATAAAATTTGCAGACTTCTTTTCTGCCACTTGTCAGTGTTTGCAAGGATCACAATGCTTTCATAGGGAAAAATTGGATATCCATCCATTACAGTACTTATCATGGTCCACCTTGATCATAGGCTGATTTTAATATTCTTTCATCATATGCAGTAAGACCCAATTCTCACTCCGTTCATTCTCAATTATCATTGGAAACATTCTCACTCCCTTCATTCTCAATTATCATTGGACATCATATTTTTCTTTCCTTTGCTTGCCATGAACCCCACAGTTGGGCAATATGCAATCATTTTTTCTACAGATCTTTCTGTTGAGTTTCACGCCAATTTAAATGGCAGTGCAGGCGACAAGAACTGAGAGTCAGCAACAATTTCTCAAACCCAATCCAGTTCCTTTTTGTCTTTATAGGAAGAGACAAATTCAACCTTCTAATACTCGGCTAAAAATTCAAACCAAAAACGATATAAGAAATAAAACATGATTACAGATGATAAGAATCCATTCAGCGAAACTACCAACTGATACATTCCGCGAAACCAGAACTGTCTTATATATATATATATATATATAATGTATCATTATTCCTCAAGGGTCAAGAATATATCAGAACTTGAAAAATTAATTAAAAGGAGGCAGAGAATGGAATGAAAAGCTTATCTCATTTTCTCTATAATCAACCAACGAATTGCAGAACACTCATCACAATGTATCGACAGGAAGAGCAGGAAATATCTCTTAAGATTGTAGGTAAAATCTATAAAGAAACAAAAAATATTTGATTCAAGTCGCATCCAAGGACACTATTCTTAAGAGATTTTTAGCAACCCCCTCGGTAAATAAGAAGCGATATCTCCCCAGGATTAAATGAACTCTTTATATAACGATATAGGGTGACAAAACTAACAAAAGATAAAGTAACCCAGTAAAAGATTACCGAGACTTCTATTTTTTTACTCTAAATGGTATCACAATTGAGGTATTTATATATATTAAATTGATACCTTAAAATGGTGCCTCTTGAAGACTACACCTCTTCAATTAAAAAGGTCATATCTATTTGTTAATTTCATGAACCAGTTTGATTCATGAAACAACACAAATCTCTTAATTCATAAGACCATGACTTCTCAACACACATCTCTTCATTTAAACATATTCCATAATATTAAATAGACTCTTTCTTTGATAGACTCAGAGACAATATTTACAACAAAAAATGTGCATATTTGATATCCCACTATCTCTCAAACATAATTGCTTTTAATAAAATGATATTTGCTGGATAAAAAATTTGGAGCCTTGCTTCTAACTTTAAAAAAAGGAAAAACTTTACTGGACTGCCGGCAAATATATTATTTTACAACTTCCAAGAGATCTACGCTACAATTTTGATTTTTGAAAGATGACAGCATTTCAGTGTTTTTTATTATAAAGTAAAATAATAGATAAAAATCAGGGTTATGAAAACCGGACCGGACCGGCCGGTCCGGCCCGGTAACCGGCGAACCGGCCGGTTGGCCGGTCCGGTTCCCGGTCCGGTTTCCTTTTTTTAAAAAAAAAAAATTTTTTTTTTTTTTTTACTTTTTCCTTTAGAATTTCATACTATAAGTCTAAAATTTTCAATTTCTCACCGGTTTGGTCCCGGTTTAGCTCCGGTTTGGTCCCGGTCTGACCCACTGACCCTTAACCCAGTACCCCGACCGGTTCACTACCCGGTCCGGGTTTTAATACCTTGATAAAAATTGAACCATATTTATATCAAGTTCTTTATCTCTATTATATTAAGTTCTCCAATCATTCGAGTAAAAAAAAAAAATCAAGTTCTTCAATTACATATGAATATGTGTCTTATTTTTTATATAGGTTTATTAAATACAATAATAATTTAAAAATATGACACAGTCCCATATGACTGAAAAACTTAATAAAATAGATATGGAAAACTTGACTTAAGTATTTTCTTAAAAAATATTCTTTCAACTTATTATTATAGCTTGATGATGTGGTCGATTGCATTTCAAATATTTGGTAAATGAATTGCCCTCTAATGATTTATGAATAAAAAAATATAACGTGTAAGTTTGTGTAGGGGGAAGACATCCACACATTCACATCACAAGGTTCATATATATATATATATATATATATAAAATTCCAATTATAGGGATGGATTTAAGAAAATATCACATCAAATATTTATATACGATAATTTATGGTATGCATCTGTTTTAAAGGTATGAAAGCAAACATTGTTAAGTGGCAGATGCATCAACGCTGAAATGTAATCTTTTTTTTTTTTTTTCATTTTTAAGGATATTAAACAAACCTGTATTTGCCGTTCCAAAAAAAAAAAAACCCCGTATTTTTAAGAATTAATATGCCGACTTACACTTTATTTGGAGCCCTCATCAAGAATTTCAGGACCACACTCAAATACTTAGCTTGTTGAAATCATTTAACTCTTTAGATGCTTTTTTTTTTTGGTAAGATTTTCGGGGAAAAGAGATGTATCTTAGTTCTCGTAATTTTAATATCATCTAATATATAGACCAATGAAGGACAAATAAAATAGGGAGAATGACAGAAAAATATCATTTAAACTTCAAAATCTCGCTGACAAGAAGAGTAATGGAATTGACAAGAATAGTAATGGAATTGACAACGCAAATCTTTGTCAAATGACTAATTTGAGATTTTAAAATTCAAGTGGTAGTTTTCTGTCATTCTCCCAACAAAATAACCATGTGGCAGTTGCTTCATCATACTACTACAAAAAACATTTTTAACGTCCCTTTTTTGGGCCAACGTCTGAAAACAGGGGGATGTCTATCTGAACGACGTAGAAAAAAATTGTCAATAACGTCCCTAAAATAAGGGACATCTTTATGCCAGACTTAAGACGTCCCAAGTCGTAACTGGGGACGTCTATAGTGTTTCTGAACCACTTTAGACGTCCCCAGTTGAAACTGGGGACGTCTAAAGTGGTTCAGAAACACTATAGACGTCCCCAGTTACGACTGGGGATGTCTAAAGTTTTTTTTTTATGGCTTTTTATATACATCACTGTCCGACAAATTTAAATTGCAGAAATTTGGATAGAAGAAATATTGCATCAACCAGAATGGAAACAACAGCAGTTCAGCACTATCTAATAAAAATGTTATCCAACAATCTAATAGTATGTACAATAACACAACTCTAATTCGCACCTTAGAATATAGAAACGTTTGAATCCCCTTTAACAACTAACCAATCAAATAAAAAAAGAGATAGGCAGACAACATAAAAACAGCAGTCCAGCCACCACAAAGTGTGTCCTACACAAACCACTAATTGATTAACTAATATAAATAAAAACTTCACTCTAGTATACGTTGAAGAAGATGTCAAGCCAAAAAGTCTTTGATCAAATTAACGTCTTCATATAAGTAGGCATCTTCATTGTCAAAAATCTGCAAATCAAAAAATAAGCTTAGATGAAATAATGAATCAAGTGAGTGAATTAATTTGCAATTGAATTACAACACCAAAAATATTATCCTTTGAGAATGAAGAAGCGATTACTTGTTCAAAATCTGTCATAATACCTCTCTTAATGACGTTAAACATATAAAGTAAGACATAGTATCCACATTCCCAGCCTCCAGGTTGTTGAGGACACTATAAATCAAAAGCAAATGGTTAAATTCATTCCTAAGCCAAATCAAATTCATTCCAAAGTATCATTGTCATTTTTTTAACTCATGTTTATATATATATATATATACACATACATATCACCGTGTTAAAGCATGCTGACGAAAAAAACAAGTATGCAATAATGACAGTCCATTTTCATATCAAGCAAATTAGAAGCATATTAAAAGTATGCACATACAAGTTACTCTGTTTTTCCAATTTCATAATCTGATTTAAATTAACAGTTACAAGCATTTGTTCAATCATTTGTGTCCAAAGTTGTGGGAGTGAGAGACAAACCTGTGGACGACAGAAATGGAGACGACTCACGGTGCCACCAGCTGGGAAGACGACAGTTGTGAGAGGGCGACACAAACGATAGTGCTCTTGTCAAAGAAGAGAGAGGGAAAAATAGAAATATGATTATGAGAAAGAGGAAGGCAGACGGGGAAGGAAGCATGGGAAAGAGAGTTGCATCAACGAACTGAGAAAAAGGAAGGAAGACGGGAAAGGAAGCAGGGGAAAGGGGAAAGAGGAAGACAGCTGGGAATGAAGCTCACGGGGGAAGACGGAATGAAGCTTGGGAAAGAAAAGTAAAGCTGCTGGCCTGCTGCTGATGGGATAGGCGACTAACAGGCTTTTCCACGTCCTCAGTCAAAATGGAGATGTCTAAAGCTCACTTTAGACGTCCCCAGTCAGCTTTAGACGTCCCCAGTTTGACTGGGGACGTCTAAAGTGCATAAAGGGCACACTTTAGACGTCCCCAAAGACTCTAGGGACATCTAAAGTGGTACAGTTTTTTTTTTTTGTTTTAAATTCAATCAACGCCAATGATTCGCACTAAATATTGAACTTTGGGTGTCCCTAATTTAAAAAGGGACATCTTTAGGGTCGTTAAATGTCTAGTTTGTAGTAGTGTCATATTGGTTATAAGTCCTTAATAATTAAATTAATTGACTAGATTAAGAACATTAATTATGTTAGTTATTTGTAACAAATATAATTTAGTTTTCCTAAAATACTGTTTGTATCTTTCATTATGATTACCCTTGAATATAGGCTCTTTTACGCATACAATCAATTGTGATTTGGGGGGGGGGGAGTTTATTAATATTAGAGATAAAGTGAGTTAAGATATTATATTTAGGACTAAATCTAATTTTTAATTAGCTCTTATATTAAGGACAGGATGTAATACATCTCTCCAATTAAAAGCACAAGAATAATAACTCCTCGACTATAGCCACAATCATTTTATATATATATATATATATATCTCCTTAATTTATGTTTCAATCTTACATATTCTTCTCTTATTATATTACTGTTAGATCAACTCCCAAATACTCTTGGCAAATTGGTCCATTAAACTAATCAAAGAAATCACAACCATTAAACTAATCAAAGAAATCACAAGTGTGGTTAGTAACTACATTCAGCGGAATTTTTATGAGTCATAGCAACTCAAACAGTGTCTTAGTCTCTTAATTAATTAGACAGAGTTAAAGTCAGATCTGAGCGGAGCAAGAGGGACAAATATTTTTACTGTTTAACTATTTTTTATGATTACTCATTTGATTCTAAATATAGCTCACATTCTAGAAGCTATATTTTTTGTTTGTCTTAATTAGAAGTCGCATTACATATTTTTAGAGCATGAATCATATTTCTTCCTTATATTCTCTTAATTAGTAAGGGTACGGTATTAGTAAGAGAGAGAAGAAATTACTCCCTCCGTTTTATAATATATAGTGTTCGTTTGGAATAGCTTATTTTTGGGTAATAAGTGCTTATAAATCGTGATTCACGGTATACGAGGTAAGTATGTGAGAGGAGTTTTATCTCGGCTTGCGTAATAAGGACTTATTATCCAATAATAAGTGATCCCAAACACACCTTTTAAAAAATAATAAGTCCAATAATAAGTCCATTTGATGCCTTTTAAAAAAGCCAATAAGTGCTTTATGAATAAAAATTGGAGGGATGGTATTTTAATAAATCAAATTGGTATATAAAACTATATATATAGAGACTCATTCAAGGAATATTGGCAAACCGTAGGGATAAATTCAGAAATATTGAATGCAACTATAGGGGCCGAAATATCTATTTTCCTTTAATTTGTCCTTAAACTTTATCATCACCTTTAATATCTTTTTTAAGAGAAACTAATAATTTTACCCTGAATTAAAACAAAATCTCTTGCATGCTCCCTCCAAAAAGAAAACATCCGTAAGTAGTTTCCCCAATTATCTACCATCCGGTTGGGTCAATCTAATAAATGAAAAATACTTATACACTCTAGAAGTGTCACATGATATGAACTCTATTAATACAAATATAATAACTTATATCATTTTGATTTTATTTGGCTAATGGCTCTTCTAAAATAATTCACATTTTATTTTGTTTTTAAGAAAATGAACATCTTAATTTGAAAAACAAAAACAAAAACAAAACAAAACATCAGCCAATATTTTTCTAAAACACAAAATAAAATATGAATTATTTCATATGAGTTATCAACCAATAATCAGAATTAAAATGACATGAGTTGTTGTGTTTTTTTTCCTTTGGACATAGTTGGGATAACATGACACTCTTAGAATATGTAAGCATTTCTCCTAATAAATAGAATGTTACCCTCCGTTCCTCTCTATATGTATTATACATACATATAGATATTAATTAAAAAGTTCAGTGAGAAACATTCAAATGATCCCTTAAACCAAAATACTATGATTCGGCCGCAATTTGTGTGATGTGGAATTTTTTGAAAGTTGTTGTCGGCAATTAGTTCACCATTTGGTGGTCTTTGTAAACCAAGTCCACCATCAATCAATTTGAAGTATGATGTGATTATCCATCTATAAATTCTTTAGCCTATAAACATTACACATTCATTATTATGGATTTTAAATATCATAGTTAATTACTGGATATTGAAATAAATTAGAGAGGTAAGGTTAGATGGGAGAATTAAAACTGTATTTAAAGAGAATGAATTCTAGAGGGGACATGCAAAATTAATTTTCTTTGTACCACACGCACCTCCAAATTAAGCTGTCATTATTGCGTACTTGGTTTTTTCGTCAGCACACTTCAGCACGGTGATTTGTGTGTATATATATAGACAACAGTAAAAAAAAATTACACTGATACTTAAGAATGAAGATATATGTGCACACGCGCACATATAAAGGCATATATATCCTATATAGAAAAGGGGGAAAATAGAGAGAAACATTTGTGTCCACAAGGTTTTTGCAACTTTAATTTGGTCGTTATCTATTCATTGATGGTTTGTTTTAATTGAATTTTCTTGGCTAGGAATGATCGTTGTATCTCAATCAACAATAAAGATCCTGGGCTAGTGCAAAAAAAACTAATTTAGTTATATGATTTCTCATCAGTTACATAAAGAATAGAAGCAGTAATGGATATGGTTAGTTTTACTTCTGTTTTAGATGTATCTGATGTCGTAGTTTATTTTATAACATCAATTATATAAACACCCAATGTCATAATTTGGTTTATGATATTTTTATATTAGATGCACTTCAAACAGATTCATTTATAGCATCAGTTTAGTAAGCCTAAAACACCATAATTAATTAAAAGGATTTAAATTAAGTTTTGAAATTTTTTTTGTAATATATATATATATATATATTAAAAAATGAATATATATTTTAAATATAACATTTGAAAATTTTAATTAAATAATGAAAACAAAGTTTTAAAAATAAAAATATTATAGTTACATTAAAATTACCTTTTTTCAAGATGGAAATTTGTATGCTTGTACATTAATTGGTTGCATATGAAGTAGATTATCAAATGAGGGGTTATATAAATTGAACGTGTTTAAAATAATTATATTCCTAATATGGCGTCAATTATGATTATAATTGTCATCATAATATACAAATATGACATCAGTTTAGACAAGAACATATATCATAATCAATTAAATAATTACCTTATATTATGACATCAGTTATATTTTGGTCTAATGTTATAATACATTTATTTATTTACTGTGTCAGGGCTTTATTAATTGATGCCTTAATATAAGTCATTTCACTATTAAAAAAAATGAAGTTAGAGACGTGATTTTTATTGTTGGTAATTTCTAACAGATTATATTATAAAAGTTATAATATAAATACAATAATAAAATAAATGTATAAATTGATGCCGTAATATAGGTCCTTTCACTATTAAAAAAATGAAGTTAGAGACGTGATTTTTACTGTTGATAATTTCTAACAGATTATATTATAAAAGTTATAATATAAATACAATAATAAAATAAATGTATAAATTATTGTTGCCTATTTTTTATTAAAATATGTGAATTTTTCAATAATATTATATATAAATAAAAATACAAATATTAAATACAAATCAAAATTAAAATATATAATATAAATATTATTGTATAAAATATTTTTTTTTAATTTTTTGAATAAATAATATATTTATTATTAATACTTACATGAAATAATTAAAAATAAATATCATATAGATATAATTTTGTAAATAAAGATTGCAGGTTCGTCATAGCTCAACTATGACAAAGGCATATCAATACGTACACGAAGTCAAGAGTTCAAATCCTCCATTTTGTCATAAAATACATCCAATTAGCTTAAACAAGGCACTGACATGGACACAAGGTAGCATTAACAAATGGTAGCGATGTGGTCGGCCGAACGCAGTGGCTAGCTAGTGACATGGCAACACCAAGGGTAAACCAATTTTTTTTTTTTTTTTTGTATTTTATTACGGTGTTATGTCGTTTATAACTAACATTGTAATATATTCATTTACGGCGTCAGGCCCCTTATAACTGACGCCATAATATTTATTTTCCATTACTCTAATTTTTACTATATCCTATATATTATAACAATAATACATTTTTAACCGATATCAAATATAACGTTTTGCATTAGTGCCCTTGCCTGCCTTCTGGGGTTTATATGACAATTTTCAACTCTAGTTTAGGTTTGGTTTAGTTATCTCTACCTTCCTCACTATACCTACTGCACTGTACTGTGCATTTGTAATAATTTCACACCGTACTCAATTTTAATTCATCATCATCTCACTATACCAACTTTGTACTGTGCATTTATCGTAAGTTCTTAAGCTTCACAGTAAGTGTATAGAGATTATCATATCAAACTAAGTGAAATCTACCGCTCAAGTGAATCTCACAACTATATGTGTGCATCTATATATTTCAAAATTAATATAAATAGAGATTTTTTGGGTCATAAATCTTGCACCCCTTACACTTCACAGAGTATTTGATCCCATAACTTTATGATTAAAAAAGATTTAAAAGGTGACTTTGGTGTCATTGGTATGTAAGGCCTTAACTAATACAACTAGATCATCATGATCGGATTACCTTGAGACTTTGAATAAATTGATTGTCAAATTTTGCAAACTGAGGGAGACCACTAGAGAAATAAAAATTACAATGCTATATATATATATATATCGAGTCTGCATTACCTGCTTTGTGACGAAACAATATTTTGGAAAAGTGAATCAGTCAATTCTCATTACTGTGTAATGCTTTTTATATACAAAGTATGTTCATGAATAAATGTATGACAGCTGTGACTAACAAATCAAGTTACTCAACAGAATATCTGTTACAAGTCTAATAAACTAACTTTAGATGATACAAAGCTTAACACCCCCCCCCCACAAGCTTGAGCATGGATATTCTTCATGCAAAGCTTGGAAATCAACTCATGAAACTTAGCCAGATGAAGGGGTTTGGTGAACACATCTGCTAACTAGTCACAAGAACAGACAAGCATGAGATGAATGACTTTGGCTTGTAATTTTTCTCTTACAATATGACAGTCCAATTCAATGTGTTTGGTGCGTTCGTGGAAAATGGGATTGGCAGCAATCTGAATTGCAAACTGATTATCACAGTACAAGAATGCTGGATTAATGTGTGCAACACAAAATCAGTTAGCAAGTAAATGATCCACTATAATTCACAAGTGGTGGATGCAAGAGCGTGGTATTCTGCCTTAGAGGAAGACTTGGAGACAATAGCATGCTTTTTAGCTTTCCATGAGACTAGGGAAGAACCAAGAAATACAGCAAAACCAGTGACTGAACGTCAAGTGTCAACACAACTAGCCCAATCGAAGTCACTAAAAGCACGAAGCTTTAAATCTGAATCAGAAGAAAAGAACAAACCAGCACCAGGAGAAAATTTAATATACCGTAAGACACGATGAGCAGCTTGGAGATGAACATCCAAGGGTTGTGACATAAATTGACTCAACTGCTAAGTTGCAAAACTCAAATCTGGTCTAGTGGTTGTCAAGTACTGCAGTCGGCTAACAAGTTGTCTGTAAGGTTTAGGATCTGCAAGTAATGTACCCTTGACCTTAGAAAGCTTGAGATGGGGATCCATGGGGGTTGAAGCAGGCTTACAAGCTAGATAACCAGTGTCCTCAAGTAATTCAAGGGCAAACTTCTGTTGGGACAAGAAAATACCTTCCTTAGACCGGGCTAACTCCAAGATAGCGTAACTCACCAAGATCCTTAATGGTAAATGCAGCATGTAATTCCTGTTTTATATGAGTAAAAGAAAAGGGAAACACAAGCTCATGAAATAAAACATCACATGACAAAAAAATCTGATTAGAAGAGATATCTAATAAAACTTACGCTTTAGAACCATTTGGAAAACCTAAGAAGACACATTTCCTAGCTCTGGAATCAAATTTGGTGCGCATGTTGGTGAGTGTGGAAGCATAGCAAAGGGAGCCAAAAACCTTAAAATCAGCATAAGAAGGGATTTGATTATATAGTTGAAAAAAGGGAGTAGCATTGTGCAAAATAGGAGTAGGTAAATGGTTAATTATATACACAACGTGTAAAACAACAAATGACCAGTAGAGAAGAGGAACATTGGAATGAAAAAGTAAAGCCCTAGCGACATTTAAAATGTGCTGGTGTTTGCGCTCCACTAAACCATTTTGTTGGGGAGTAGCAACACAAGACGTTTGATGTATGATACCTTTATAGGCATAACAAATTCAGATTCATTATCTGACCATAAAACCTGAACTGACGTGTGAAATTGAGTTTCAACCAATGCCAGAAAATGAGTAGTGTGTGTGTGTGTTTCAGCTTTAGTTTTCATGAGAAAAATCCATGTAAATCGAGAATAATCATCAATAATGGTGAGAAAATAACGATGCCCTTGAGAGGAAGAAATAGAAAAGGGTCCCCAAATGTCACAATGCTACTCCCTTGTGCTTACAGGAAAACTGAGCCTCTTTTGTTTGGCAAAATAGCATGTATCACAAGGAATTGAGAGAGGATTACAAGCTATTTCAGAAACATGCTTATGTAAAACAGACAAAGTAGTATTGGATAAATGGCCTAATCAAAGGTGCCACAGTATGGAGGCAGAATCTGATGCGGTTGAAGTGGAAAAAACCTGAGGAGAATGTGTATGGGTAGGTTTGCATCTTATCTGCAGTCAAAATATAGAGCCCATCAAAGAGTTTAGCTGCACCAATCATCATCGAAGGTTGGCTGAAGTGGAGCTGACACATTGTAAAAGAAAAGGTCAAAGAACAATTCAAAGACAAAGTAATACGTGAAACAGAAATGATGTTAAGAGAAAAAGAAGGAAGGTATAGAACATTATGCAACTTTAAAGAAGAGGATAGGATGACAGTTCCAGAGAAAGAGGCCATAGCTTTAGCACCAGTGGGAAGACGAACTAGAATCGGAGAAATTGAATGATAAGATTGAAATAAATGTAAAGAAGAGCAAACGTGATCTGTTGCACCAGAATCTATGATCCAAGTACTAGCATGAGAAGAAATAGGAAGACAATTACCTATGACAGGAAGAGTAGAAGAGGTTGAAATATGGTTTACAGAAGATGTGGCAGTTGAAGGCAAATTCAAAATGGTGAGAAGACATTGATATTGATCATTGGAAAGTTGAGGAAGTAGAGAGACTGAAGCAGGGATTGATGCGTTGCAGTAGAAGAAATTGAAGCAGAACCAGAGTCTGGAGTAGCAAAACTATTTACGGACGAGGAAGAGCCAGTTGTGAAACTTAAAGCCAGGAGGGAAGCCGTGCTTGCGATAACAAGTTTCTTCAATGTGCCTAGGCTTGCCACAGTAAGTGCAAAGCTTACCAGCCTTTGAACCAGAAAAATTAAGATTGCTGTTGGTAGAGCGAGATCCTCAAGCCATCATTACCGTAGGAGCATAGGAGATATGGAGCTCTCGTTCCTGTTGAAGAACTAAGAAAAACACTCTAGTAATCGATGGAAGAGGATCCATGAGCATAATTTGGGACTTGACCGAGGTGTACTGCTCATTTAAGCCTTTCAGAAACCGGATGACGTGATCCTCTTCACAATGATGAAGAGCACTAGAAGTCGATCCACATTCACAGGGTTTCAAAGGACGAATATGTAAGATCAAGCGTTTCACCCAAGAGGAGGGGTGAATTGGGTGATACTGAAATTTCTTTCGAAAATATAAAACTTTGACAAAAGAATTAAAACAGTAATGAGTAAGGAGAAATATCACCGAAGTGTACACCGGGAGTTATACTGGTTCGGTCACAACCACTTTGACCTACGTCCAGTCCTCAGAGCTTCTCTGAGAGTTTCACTATAACTTCCAAGATTCAGTGGGTTCTTGGCACCTCAGTACAAGCAAGTTCCTTACACCTGGACACTCGCTCCCCCTTACAGGTTGTAATCCAATCCCAACTCAAGGTTCCACAACCTTAAGTTATCTCAATAACAAATATTGAGTTTGAATGAAATATCTCTCTCAAAGAGTAAATGATAATCACTGAAGCATATGAATACAATTTCAACGTGAAAACAGAGCAATGAACTTAATGATACGTTCGTATGGATGCTTAGTTGTTCTTCTCTGTTTGAAGGTTCCCATATATATAGATATGTTGGTGATGACCGTTGGAACACTTCCTTTCGTCCGTTGGTGAGTGCGCAGCCACTGTTGACTTTTCAAGTTTTTGAAAAATATCCGTTGGCGGTGGTTGGCATTTGAACGTTTGATTTGACTTTCATCTCTTGATATGATTTCTTCATTGTTTCTCTGTAAATATACTAAGAATGCTAATACAATGAAAGGTTAATCATATAGGAAACAATATAATGAAGATTTGAATGATTTCTAAATTTCTGGGTATGCTTACTCGAGTAGCTCCTCAAGTAACCCTTGAAGTTTACTCGAGTAGCTCCTCGAGTAACATCGTGAAATCATTGTTTATTTGAAAGTCAATGAAGAGAAACAAGATTACTCGGGTAGTGCATGGAGTAAACTAAATTTCAAACCTTTGGAATAGTTATTTACTCGGGTAGCTACTCTAGTAATGCATTCACAACTTTATGAGTTACTCGGGTACCAACTCGAGTAAACCTTCAAATAAACTTTGGTTACTCGATGCTCTACTCCAGTAATATTGGCAGGATTTCAAGGCCGAGAGCAATTACCTCATTACTCGAGTACCTACTCGAGTAATGCACTCCTTTTTGCATAGGTTACTCGGGTAGCTCCTCGAGTAACTGAGACTTTTGAATGTGATTTACTCTGGTAATGACTTGAAGTTTATATTGAAAATATTTGCATATACTGGGGTACATACTCGAGGAATCCACTTAAAATAAACCATGAAAAACTTGTCTAATGGAGTAAGTACTCGAGGAAGATGAAAAAGAGAAATCAAGTTAATCAGGTACTAACCTCAAGTTTTCACTCACCTTAATGCATTACTCGAGTAGCTCCTCGAGTAACATTGGCAGTGGTACAAAGTGCCGAGAGCTTGACAATTTCAAATACACGGTTACTCGAGTAGCTCCTCGAGTATCATGGAAAACTTGAAGGCAACTGGAAGTTTTTGACCTGGTTACTCGAGTAACATTCGCAGTGGTACAAAATGCCGAGAGGTCCATATTTTAGAAAACACAGGTACTCGAGTAGCTCCTCGAGTATCATGGGGAAAACTTGACGTCAACTGGAAGTTTTCACATGGTTACTCGAGTAGCTCCTCGAGTAACATTCGCAGGCCGAGAGCAACCTTAAAGTTTTACCTGGTTACTCGAGTAGCGCCTCGAGTAATGGTGGCAGGTAACTGGAAGTTTTGCTTGGTTACTTCAAGTTTTGGCTCATTACTCGAGTAGCGCCTCGAGTAATGACTTAGAAAATGCACTTCCAATCAGGTTCCTCAGCATTTTCTCTTGGCCAATCTTTACTACTTCCATGCTTACCTCAAGTAAAGCTTATTCCTGTCATTACTTAGTTCAAGCTTGATTATTAAACATTTCCTTTTCAAACCATTCTTTTGTTATCATCAAAACATGAGATCTAACAGAATATTCGACAGTTCATCCCACAAGATCTTTAGTTGAGTGTAGAAATCACTTACAGACAGAGTTCCTTGCTTTAATCCGTAAATTTCTTCCTGCAAATCTGCAATCCAGAAGGTGTCCGACTGAGCATACCGTGATTTCAAATCAAGCCAAATATCAGAGGCTCTGTCGAACCACAATGTGCTTTTGGCGATCGTTGGTGACAGAGACTTGGCGATCCAACCTTGAACCAAGTTATTGCATCATTCCCAAAATGGAAACATAGAATCGGTGACTGGCGGTGGAGAAATCATGCCATCAACAAATTCCAGTTTGTTTTTGGAGAGGAGGGCCATCCCCATGGCACGAGCCCAGCTATGGTAATTAGAACCATCAAGCAGAGGAGCAACAAGAACGAGAGCCGGGTTTTTATTTGGATGAATGTAAAAGGGACTGTTGTGATCAGTAATAGGATCAGAAGAAGCCATGGATGCTTCAAGAAAGAAGAATTGAGAAGAAAGAAAGAAAGAATGGCAACGAAGAAGCCAAGAAAGAGAGAACTCGAAGATCTCAAGGAAAAAAAATTAGGAAAGGAAAGGAGTCTTTGGTACCATGTGACGAAACAGTATTTTGGAAAAGTGAATAAGTCAATTCTCATTACTGTGCAATGCTTTTTATATACAAAGTATGTTCATGAATAAATGTATGATAGCTGTGACTAACAAATTAAGTTACTTAACAGAATATCAGTTACGAGTCTAATAAACTAACTTTAGATGATACAAAGCTTAACATGCTTAATGGATCTATAAGCCTATAAGTTCATTCAGCAAAATGAGGTTGTTTTGGTTAAGAGACCCAATCTGAGCTTATAAACTCTTAAACAAAACAATGTCATATTGCAGAATGAGCTTATAAGCTTATAGATCCACTGTGAGTAGGGAGTGCGGACTCATATATAATAGCTTATTTATTGTGGAAAATTTATGCTATGATATATTTCCTTATTAAACTTGCCAAACCATCATCAACAGTAAGTACAATTGAAAATATGAAACTAGCAGAGAGAATTAATGTAAGGATAGAGAGAAGAAGAGGAATAAAGAATGAAAAGGAACCTAGGCATAGTAGGAAAACGAATATATTTACGCAATACATGTATATATTTATGCCCAGTTTGGTATCAAAGAAATGAAGGCATGGAAGTGGAATTGATTATAGAAGTCTAATTTTATCATGTTTGGTACCAATGAATCCACTTCCATGTGGAAGTGAGTTCCATAAAAAACAATGGAACTAACTTCCAACCCATAACCCATGGAAGTCTCAACACTTCCATAGAACTCAAGATTTGGGCATTCTTGCCCCTGGCAACTGGTGCTGTTAAGGAAGGGAGAGGGGGTGAGGATGACGACGCATCAACAGTCATGACGACCGCGATGGTGACGGCATTTGGAGACAATGATGATCTACAACTTCTTCACCAAAATCACGACGGCGACTTCTCTCCCTCTTTATGCGTCTTTGTTCCCTCTTCGACTTCTTATCCTCATCAATATGCAACTCCACTATCAGCGACAACCCTCAACCATCGACAGCGACAGCTTCCTATCATCTTCAACAACTGCTGTCACCACTACCCTCTTCAATTTGTCTTCTTCATCTTTCTTAAATTTCTTCAGTGGTTGTCTTTTTCTTCAACCTTCGTCACCGCCATATCGAGTTCGAACCTCCATCTTTCCAGATCTACAATGACCATCGCGTTTTGCTATTTTGTTTCTCATACAATGTTGATGGATGAGATTTGAATTTGGATTTAATTTGTAAATTATTTAGATTGATGATTGAGCATGGATGAATTGATTTCTGGTTGATTATTTATTGCCAGTAATGGTCAATTTCCGATGAAACATGAGTCGACGGTGACAATGGTCTCTGAGGTGGAAGAGCTTTTTTTTTTTTTTTTGAGGGTATTTGGGTATTTTCATATTACAAATATATGTTTCCATTAAAAATTATATCTCACTTTTACCGTCACATCAAATGCACTTTTAAACCCCATTTCTATATCTAGTTCTACTTCCAATTTTAATTTTATTTCCACTTTCAATTATCTAAAAACTCTTCCATTAGTGCAGTGACAACGTATGACTCACAAAAGAAGAACAAATAAAGCCTGCTGTGATTCTGTACTCTCTGTAGGAATTTGACGCAAAGGGTGATGTCAAAGTAAGTTGATCGAGCGGTGGAAAAATAGGAGACGTGGCACAAAATAGGCCCTACAAGTTACACTCTTTCAGTTTTTATGACAGAATAATAATATAACACAGAGTTTCTCCCTTACTCCCATAAATAAATTAGTTCCCACGTGTATCGTCATGGTCATGGATAAATAAAAGGGACTTTGCTGCTCCGTTTTTCCCCCTCACAATCAATAGTAAATAATAATAATGTCCTTATCAGCGACTATATACAGTGTACAGAAGAAGCGGCCCCATGCAAAGGCGTTTTAATTCATTCATGAATAGTTATAACACCAGCTAGCTCCAGAGCTGCCTCCAACCTCTTCCTTTCGAAAAATGTCCACACTTGTTGAAGATACGATATTCAGATCCAAGAAAGTATCAACAGGAAGAGCTCCTTGCTGTGACAAGGTTGGTCTCAAAAAGGGACGGTGGACTTCCGAGGAAGACAAACTCTTGACAGACTATATTCAACTTCACGGCGAAGGCTCCTGGAGATCCTTGCCCAAAAATGCAGGTAACCATATCTCTCTCTCTGTATATATATACACGTCTCATCAGAATCAGAATCTAGTCCGGTATCAATATAGAGTTGTTCTAACAACACTACAAAAAAATACTGAATTTTAGATGAAATTTGTCATGAATTTGCAACAAAAATGAATTTTCCAACGGAATGGATTCCGTCGCTGATAACAGTGTGACAAACAAATTTCCATCCCACTTCTTTTTTCCTGAAAATGCAACTCGTCTTGGTCCCCTTTGGTTTAAACCCACAACCTCATTTGTATACACGCGATGCCTTACCAGTTTAGCTGAAATGCTTTGACATTTTATTATTACACAAATATATATATATAATCAATTAATTATAAATATATATTTGTTTCTTATACATAAATATATATTATTATAAAAACTAAATATAAATGTCATAATAATATAAAACAATTTTATATATTCTTATAATTTCTAATATAAATTAATTTCAAATTAAAAATTTTACATCTTAAATAAATTTTCATATATGACTATATTTTTGTCCAATTTCTGAATTTAAATTTTATTTTTAATTAAAATTAATTAATAAACATTAATTTTTTAGGTTTTAAAATTAAATTTAATTAAATAATAATAATTTTTTAATTTTTCCGACTTGATTTTCTTTGACAAATTGCTATAGAATAATTCCGTGGCAAAATTATCCATGGAATTATTCCGTGTTTAATTTGCTACGGAAAAAATTCCGTCGGAAACTTTTCCGACGGTATTTGCCGTGGAAACGAATTCCGTAGTAAATTTTGTCGGAAATTTAATATTTTTTTTGTAGTGCAGTGTAAGGCCCTGTTAGATTATATTCTTCTTGTTTTCGAGTTTAACTCGTAGAGGAGACACATGTGTTGAGAGGGGATGTCACGAACCCCAAACCCGATGGTGAATAATAATATTAAAAAGAGGATCAAAATATAGGGTTTAAGTTCAAATGAGATTTATGTGTGTTTGAAGGGCTGTTGAGGTGTGGGAAGAGTTGCAGACTGAGATGGATAAACTATTTGAGAGAAGACGTGAAGAGAGGCAACATTACGCCCCAGGAAGAGGCCATGATTGTGAAGCTTCATGGTGCCATCGGTAATAGGTGAGCTACAGTGCTATTTATTTTCGCTGATAATTATTATTTAAATTAGTAATAATAAATAATAATTTATAAGAATGTCTGAAAAGCTTTCCTAGCTAGGTGACCCTACTAGTACTATGAGAATGTCTGAAAAGTTTTCGGAGCTAGCTCGGTGGGGTTGGTCTGATGTCCTTCTTCGCTGACCGTACCCATTCAAAAAATTGCCCAACACTCGTACCTAAACAAATGCTCCTACATAATAAGCTAACTAACTACTTTTAGTAGTACGCTCCATACAAACATGTAATGTATAATGCAGAACTCACTTTTACTGGTAATTAAATTTGGACTAATCAGTGAATTGGTTGGAATACTAGATTAAAAATTAGTGGGTTAGACCGGAATTAAATCAGGACTAAACCAATAAAAAATGAAATATTTTAGACTTATAATATAAAATTTTAAAAGAAACAATTTTTTAAAAAAATTTAAAAAAAAACTTGACCCGGACCGGGTCACCAGACCGGAGCTGTTTAGTGGCAAGGTCGCCGATTTTCGGTCCGGTTCGACCGATCCGGATTAGATAACCTAGCTCATTAGTCAATTTCTTACTGTCCCAACTCACAAGATTTAAAGAAGATGAAGATTATATGATGGTGGTGATAAATATATTAGCTGTACAAACACATTCACCTTAATTTTAAGTATAAAACCTCATTGTGCTGTTTTTTAAATTCAAAACTTTTTAACCCAAATATCCCTATCGATAGCACCTATGAAGGAGTTTTATCACGAGGAAGTTTCAATAGACATCATGAAAGAAGGTAAATTGCAGTAGCAAAATACAATTGTTAATAAATAATAGACTTAACTAATTTTTTTAAAAAATATGTAAATTAGTTATCTAAATCATATATTAAGAACAGGTGGTAGGCACAGTTCCAAACTACCCTTCATGGCCATATTAGCCAAAGACCAGTGGTAGCATTTTTTCCCCCAAAGCAAAAAAAAAAAAAAAAATGAAAACGTGTGTTACCTTGTTTCATTGTTAACTTTCTCATCTTCATAACTGATCATCAAGTTAATTCCTTGCAAATATAATTGAAGCTACAAGAACCAAAAAAAAAAAAAAAATCGTCCAATTAACAATGCATGTGCATATATGGTTAATCTCTAAATTTCAGAATTATATATACAAAGTAAAGCCCTGGTCATATATATTGAAAACTGAAGGTGGCCTAGCTATAGCTTTGAGTTACTTTTGCAAACATGCGATATACATTTTCTTACTGTAAGATTAATGAGGTTTGGCTTTGTCCTAAAGATAAAAATTCAATTCACTAATTTGTCCTCATATATTTATTATTTTTTAAAATACACCTGGTAATCATATGTTGAGAGAGTTTGTATCAAAAGATAGTTTCGGTACAAACTATTTGAAAGGGTATTTTAAGTAAATTAACACGTACTTTCTATAAATAGCAAATTTATCTAATTTTTGTATATATATTCTAGTTAGTTAAGTATATATATTATATTAAGGACAGATAATACATATATAATACACATACGCATCTTTCATTTTATCGTCGATTTTCTTGCCTCACTTGAAAAACATAGGTGAAATAACGAATTGTATAAAGTTATATATTTTTAGAAAAATTTAGTTGACTTTGCGAAGTAAACAAAATGATTGACAGACACTTTTCTTTCTAAATGAATTTCTTTCCCACACGATAACTAGTTTAGTTCATTTTGCACAACTTAAAATTTTTCCCTTGATTAATGAAATATTGTATAATAAGATACTCCCTCGGGTCTTAAATATAGGACAAAATTTTTAGTACAAATTGCACTAAAAAATTTATCCTATATTTAGGATCGAAACAAATTATACTAAAAATCTTATCCTATATTTAGGATCGGAGATACAACCATGCAAAGTTGTACCATAATAATATCTAGCTACAAAGGGTGTGGGAGGAACCTGACATAAAGGGCATTTCATTTCGTACTTAAAACGTGGGCCCTGCAATGTCGTACCTTATTTAATTTATCTTTTATGTTTTGCCAGCGCACCTTACATAATTTAGAAAAAAATTAAAAAAGTCTCTCAATAAAAATTTATTAGCATAAAAGATTTGATAAAATTTTAAATTTTAAAACGAGAAAGTGATAGTATTATGTAAATTTTGTACACAAAGTATTAATACTTGGATTTACGTCTTTCTTGACAATTAAATTTTTAATAGAAGACTTTTCTAAAATATTTCATTATCACTAAAAGATTCTCTCTTTGTTAAGAATCTACTGCAAATTCATGTGTGCCTACCAGGAAACATGTTTTAGCTTGTGGCTAATTTGAATGAAGATTTTAATTCTACTGTAGTTTGTTTTTATTAAGGTATCAATCTCTAAAATCATGATTTATTAACTTTGAAATTGAATAAAGTATATATTGTTACTAAATATTACAATTTATTAGAAGGCAAAAAAAAAATATTACAATTTATTAAAATATTATCGATACATTAGCATCATGGCATCTTCTTGTTAGAAAAATCAACCACAATTTCAAAGATAGTCAACTATATTTTTCATAATTTAAATTTTATAGATTAACCAACAAGATGTTGGTTTATGAGGTAAGTGGCCTCACATATACTTATAGACACGAAAACGCTTTAAAATTTAGTTTGAGGGGTGATAATAATGATAATATTGTCCTTTTCTTTTATCTGGATCGTTGATATTAGAAAATTTATTTTATTTTGATTTTGCAATGCTTACACTGTGCCAATATTTTAATAAAAGAATATTGTAAAAAAATATTATAACATTCCTTTTTCTAGAAAATAATATTAATCTAAAAATAATATACACGTAATTTTTAGAGACAGCGACATAAAAATAACATTTGAATCACAAAAACTCAAAAATGTCTATTAAATTAGCAAAATGATAAATAGGTAATTTGGTAGGAATATGAGATTTTGAAATTTGGATATTGCCAACCTGAGTATAGTAAATGATAACTTAATAATAACAATTAACAACTTGGGTATACACAGTGACAAGTGTTAACACCCGCTTTCATTTCGATAATCGAAGAGTAATAAAGACGGAATTTAATAAGCATACAGAAAAGTATAATTATACTGATAAAAATATTCATTTACAATACAGATATTGTTCGTCGACGGAAAACAGACAAATATAGCGGAAATTTAATATTTACAAATTTCTTTAAAATATCAAAACATAGACTACATTATAATCACGTTCTTGACCTCGCCTTGAGACACGTGCCGCTCACTTTCCGACGTCAACGTCCTTGCCCTTTGCCCCACTAGTATCCGCTGAGGTATTTATTTAAAAATAGGGTGGAATTCCGAAGAATCCTCGTAGAGACATGATATCGTTCATAGAGAATGCGAAAAATAAATATCACATGCGCCAAGGTATGCACAAATTAATTAACAATATAAACATATCATCGACATATATACATGAGTAGGGCCCATCCCCACAATCTACACTGATACGACTTCTCCCAACTCCCAATGTAAGTGCACACTGGCACTAACAGCCTCTCTCTAGGCAATTCATATTAATTAATAAAGTGCATTTATAAACAATGACATTCACATAATCATATAACTATGACATAATGTATGAAGGATAATGCCCCTATCGCAAAGCCTTATAATCCCTTTTTCCGGAGTGTCTTGTAACGCGTGTCGTTTCGACTTTCGAATCGGTCCTAAAATATTAAATATACCAGAAATAGGTCATAACCTATCCAAGTATTATTTTAGACCCTTCCATAGTATTTCTTGTGGTTATATTAGTTTATGGTGAAAATTTACTAAAATGCCCCTGGGACCTCGGTCCGATGACACGTTTTTCCAAAATTTTAACTAAGGCTGTTCTAACTTATTTTCACCCAAGGAATCTATTTCCGAACTTGAAATCATCAAATTCACTATCAAATTATAAAAATACCCTTGACAGCCCCTATTTAGGGATTTTAGTGGCATTTTCGTAATTATGTTTTTCGGCCTCTACCGAAAAAGTGTCCAACTGTAACCCCACCTATTTTTACCTACTGAGTCCAATGGAACCATTTATTTCATGAAAATCCAACTCCTAGTACCAGTTCTAGTCCTGGCCAAAAATATGAAGAAAAATAGAAAAAAAATGGAGTTTTGTGTTTTAGCTTCCAAAACTTATACTTTTCCACTTCTAATCCTTGGTTAACTCATTTGAACACTTCATAATCATGATTTAAAGGATTTTGGGCAGCATTAGCCCTTAGGGTTATGGTTTTTCTAATTTTACAACTCATCCCAAAAATCACAAAACCAAACAACAATCACCAACAACAACTTCAATACACTAAGAAGTTGAAATTTTAGAGATTACCTCTTGATTCTTGGTATTTCTCTCTCTATGACGTCCTCTCTCTCTCCTCAACCTTAAAGATTAGCTTGCTAAATCATGATTTCCATGAAGAATAAGAGATTAGAGGATGAACTACACAAAATAGTAAGTTTAATCACTTTGAAACACAAGTTCTTACTTTAATCCTCTTCCTCCTTCTCTCTAACCTTCAAAAACTCTCAAGCTCTCTCTCTCTCTTTTCTCTTGTGGTTGGCCGAATGTGACTTGGAAAGGGGAAGGAAAAATGTTTTATTAACTTAGTCTTTCATCTTCCTAGCCATTGATTTGATCAAGGGCTTCTAATGTGACACTTGTCACACTCTTCTCTTCGTCATAATTTCTTCATTGACTTAGCCATCAATTAAATCATTGTCCTCCCTTTTTTTGCTCCAAAATTTTTGTCCCTACTTCCCATTTTTCTCCAACTAGTCCATACTTCTTTATCTAAGGGTGTGTTCTTATTAGCTTTTGGAGAATAGATTATAGGAAAATAGATTATGGGAAAAAAGTGATTTTGGTAAAATGAGAGTGTTTGGATGATTTGATCAAAATAGCTTTTTTCATGGTAAAATGACTAAAAAGGACATTAACTTTTATGATAATTACATATAAAGATAAGATTATATTTTATATATTATTTAAGGGTTAAGGTTCAAATTTAACAAAACCGTTAAATTTCACCTAACGAAATTAAATTATAAGAAAAGAAAACCCCTGACGGGATTAAAAATAATACATCTTAATTCATTATTTAACATTAAATTTCATAATTAATACCAAAAATGAAATAAATTTGTCTATATGTTATGTTAATTAACTTAACTAATTTTTCTAATATAATCAAATTAGATAAATAGGTCTTATATTAAGAATAGGAGGGGACATTAAAATTTTAAAATTAAAAAAACAACACTGAAAGACTAGAGAACACCGAAATTCAAAAAAAAAAAAGAAAAGAAAAGATGAGAGAGAGAGTGAGTGCAGTGGGGCCCACGCAAGAAAAAGAGAAAAGGACAGAGGTGGGGCGCAGAGTGGAGCCCACGGTCAGAATTCCTCAGAAAAGCAATGGAAAATAGCTTCTTGTGAAAATAGCTTTTTTTTCCCCCAAACCATGGTTTGGGTAAAAAACGGGATTCTGTGAAATAATGGGGTGTTCGGCAGATTTCACCCAAAACCATGGTTTGGGTCAAAAAGCGCTTTTTTCACAGTTTCCCGAACACACGCTAAGTCCAACCTTATGTAATCATGCTTTTCCATTCCTCCACTCAAGCTTGACCTCATCATGCATTATACTATCCTTCCATTCTTACACTCAACATCTAATCTACCAACTCACTCAACCATAATCATCATTTTCTTCTTCTTGTGGCATGTGATCATGTATTAAATATTTTTTCCTTTTTCTTTCATGTATGGACGAAATTAGAAGAGAAGAAGAGGAGGAAAATTTGCATTTCATTAGTCCCATAATTCACAAAATTGAATTATGTATAATCCCTCTTAATTTTTCAATTCTTGATTTATTTCACAAAGGATAATCCCATTATCCCTTTTCCTTTATTTTCCTTAATTAATTGAAATTAACTCCAATTAATTGGCAAATAATTAATCTTGGGCTAAATTGGCAAAATTATGATTTAGCTATCCCCTTTGTAATTTAATTTAATTTTTGAATTGATTTGCCAATTTCCTTATGAATATGAATATTTCAAAATTCACAAGATCCAAATTCATGAATATTCACCATTTTATTGAATTATTTAAAATAATTTACAATATATTTTTTGTGAATAAAATTTGGGGTGTTACAATAAGCTAAGGAGCTCAAATTTGTATCAGATCACCTATTTATCCTTTTGCTAATTTAGTAGACATTTCGAGATTTTTTTAGTTTATAAGGTATTTTTCTGTCATTTTGTCTAATAATTATTAAAATTGAATTTTGAGGATCCGAATTTAATGTTTTGAATTGAGGCCCAAGCCACCTTCATATTGTTCACCTCTCTTGTCTGTTTGTTGTCAGAGTCCCATGTGAGAAAAACATACGGATTTCACTCCCTAACCACAAAATGTAGTTTTGGATATTATTCCTCTATGCCTATTTTACCATAATCATAATTCACAATGAACTAATTTGACTTATTCTCATGGGTGGCCTGGTTAATTACTGCAGGTGGTCTGTAATAGCGAGGCATCTACCAGGGAGAACGGATAATGAGATAAAGAATTATTGGAACTCTCATTTGCGAAGAAAAATTTACTGCTTCATGAAACCCTCACCCTCCAACTACGACACTCTCCCACCGATCGACATTGCTGCTCTGAACGCAGCTGCTTCTTCCAAACGAGGAAGATCAGGTGGTCGAGGCAGACCAACTCAAGCTCCCCGGCAAGAGGAGGACAAGAACAATAACAACACTTCAAATCAATACTCGCACTCAGATATGAATGCCCATGACCTGTTTGACAAAATGCATCAAAGAAAAGAAAACCCAGATGAAGCTGAGGCAATTTCAATTATGGGTTCTAGATCTTGGAGCCTGAACCTGAATCACCACCAAGAAGAGACCTTTGATGGAATTGGTTTGGATGCATGTTGTGAGATGAATAGTGATGATACAAATGGCAAAGCAGGATTTTGCACCAATATGGATGGAGAAGATGAGGCCTTGGGGCCATTTGAATGGCTAGATGATGAAGTAATGAAACTTAATTACATGTTTGAAAGTGGGATCCTTGTGAACCCAACCAGTAGTGGAAATAACAGTATGGAAAGAGATTATGGCTATGGGATGAATCTTCCAACAAGCGAGGATAGTACAAGTGGTGTTTGGAGCTCAGAATTAAATTATATAGAGAGTGGGGAGTGGCATAACAACAACAACAACAACAATAATAGTCGCAGTTCATCATCAGGGAACTCTGTTTATGATTATCAGTGGGCTGATTGGGATATTTCAGCAAGTGCCCAATCCCATAATCAATGGAACTTGCAGTACTCTGAAGAAAGCCAGATGATGGCTTGTTTGTGGAATGCCACTGCAAATGGTGAAGTAAGTAACTTCCACTGAGTAGCGTACATGAGAGGGAGTTCAAGTCTTATAAATATAAATGCTCTATATATATAGCATTCTGGTTTTCTTTTCTTCCTGCTTCATGAAATCTGGTAGTTGCAGTTTCTCACAGTTGATCCTTCAGAGAGTGAAAATCCTTAGAGCATAGTATATTGTAAGGAAGAAGCGTATATCAATGTGTTTACCAGGTATTATTAGTTATTTTCTTGATCTGATAATAAAATTGCCAAGATTTCACAATGTTCTTTAGCTCTTTCGAAAAAGGAGTACATATAAGAGTAATTTCTTGTTGGCCTTACGGTCCCAAATATGGTTCACATGCATTCAGCTATTTAAGGTTCTTCACATGTTCATGTAATGAATTAATTCATTATACCATGCGTGTCTGTGTTCGAAAGCTACCTTAAGCTTCTCATGGCTCATATGGGGCCTCTCATTTAATGACCTATTGATTAAACGAGGCGAAAGGTACTCTTAAGGGCAGATTGAGTATTTCAAAATGGAATAAATCGCACACATGTGAGATCTAGGCATTTAGATTGAAAATGGACATTTTTAGGTTGGTGATGCAAATCACTAGACCATCAAGGGGTATTTATATACTCCTTCTGTCTTTTTTATAAATAATGATCTCTTTTTCGGTGTTGGTAATATGAGTATTTTTTTTTTTGTCTCAAAATTTTAACTAATTTTTTTCTACCCCTATTAAATATATATTTTTAGATTAATTATCTCATATTCACTACTAATTCTCTTTCATATTTGTTGCTCATTCTCTCTCCTATTTTCTTTTTATAAATAGGGGCATATTTGAAAAATACATATATAACATTTTTTGTTTATTTATTGTTTTTAACTAATCTTAACCATTATTTCATTTTGCTCAATTAAAAAAAATTGCTTATAAAAAAGATTAGGGAAGTATATATATATTGATGGGTACTAAGAAAAAGGTGGTTGTACTTTAGCAAAAAGATGAATTCAAAAGGAAGAATGACTAATAAGCTGTGTTTTTAGGCTAAATAGATGACTAAGGGAAAGTTGTTGACGCTGCTTAATATTCTGTTGCCATAATGTGCAACTCAATCATGGTTCTAGTCATCAATATACTATGAGGTTAAAATAAAGGTCATCAATTGTTCAAAAAAAAAAAATGCTGTACTTCCTTCAGACATAAGGTCTTTTTAACTAATTTATACACTCCAAAAATCTGAAAAAGTAGTTAAGATGCTTATCTATAATTAATATGTAGAGAATTTGTGACATTTTCAAGAATTCCCCTACCATTTAACGATTATAATTTAATAGGCTAACATAATAAAGCCACAATAAACATAGTATTATTGAAAAAAAAAACAATTAATATAGGAGATATAGGGGAATTGAACGTTATATTTATGAGTGAGAAGCTACAGTGGGAATTTTTGAAGTTTTTATAGGGGAATTGATTTATAAGAAGCACAAGGCACTATTTCAAGTTTTTATCTCTTTCTTTCAATTTCGGCAATGTTGCACACCAATTTGTAAATCTTAATGGTTATTGAATTTAACAGTCAGGTTATTGACAAAGTTATATGCAACAATTACTAATCAATTTGACCCACATGACAGGCTCTCAAATAATTTGTATTATTGGCTCTTATTCATTCGAAAATTAAACTCACGAATGAATAAATATAAACCGAGTTTACCAGAGAAAACCGCTGCTTGATTGACAATGAGTCACAGCTATGATGGCTGATACAAGGAAAATCAAGGTACTTCTTCATTTGGCCGACAGAAAAATCAAGATATATAAATGAATTATGTGATCTTTATCAAAAATATTATTAATCACACACCCCACAAAGTAGGGAACTATATAGGACACTCAATGTTCTAGCCGTCTTCCATATCAAGCATTGAATCCCCAGTACTTCCCCAACCAGAGAAAACTCCTTGGACACTTCATATGCCAACCAGAAATCTCCTTCGGCCCACCATTGTAACAGGCATTTAGATGTTAATATTACAAGATTTCAGCAACAACATCATTGACCAAAGAATCAAGTATTTGATCCTCAATCTCTGCTCCTAACTCAAAAGCATCAACATCAAAATCTAGCCATCTTCCATATTGGCTGCTCATGTCCTTATCTACAAGCTCGTCGACCATCGAATCCCCCATGGCTCCCCAACCAGAAATCTCCTTGAACACTTCCTCTGCCAACCGTTCATTCTTTCTCACCATCATTACCCCTTTGGCCCACATTTTGCAACCCCCACATGCATAACGCCTACATCTTATCTCCATGCATTCACTTACACAATCAAATATTACTTTCCTGTTTATCCTCGACTCACCAGCAACATTCTCAAATCCTTGTTTCATACCTTCCAACTGATTGAATAGATGGGGGCTCACAATCTCTTGTCTTTGACCAAGGGCAAAGTCCATAAACATCAGTTCCACATTACACAATATTTCTTTCACATAGTCCAGTTCCCATGTACTTGATCTTCCAAACTTCATGATAGAAAATGTATCTGTATGCTTCCTTACAATGGTTCCAGTTGATGTTGAAGAAGCTGAATCTGATAGCTCATTATCAGCTTCTGCATGATAAGACTTCCTTGAAGTGTTCAGGCCAAAGACTTCTTGAGCTTGCACAAACGAAAACAACTTGCTTTCTGAAATTGGATATAGCAAACATAAGGTGCCGATCAGTCATGTCATAGCTAAATTCAATAAAGATGATTAGCCATCCCATCCTTATAAGCACATGCATAAATATATATATATATATATATATAAAGATGCTGCTTTTACCTCCTGTGCTATTGGTAGCATTTGTGCTGACTAGAGATTCACAACTTTCAGTTGAGAAAGAAGGTTCAAGAACAGAAATTGGGCTTGGGTGTCGACAGTTGAATAGCTGTGTTTCCAAATGATTGGACCTAAACTCTTCCATCCCATCAACAACCTGTGATATTTTCACGTTAGTTATGATGAAATGGGCATGCACATTGGAGATTTAATTTTTTTAACACTGCAAACTTCAGTGCCATTCTAAATGTTTCAAATTTTTCGTGCATTAGCGCCAACTAAATGTTTCAAACACCCTAACTATTTAAATACTAACCTGCTGCTAGGAAATAATTAAAAATTTGATGAAAAAACTTTTCAAAATGCTAAAAAACAGAAGACAAGACTATCCATATGTATTCAATCTTGATACAGGCTTCAAGGGGTATGTTAGAGGTGATAAGAGCAATCATTTGTGGGCTTTTTCCAAAGCACAAAACTTAAAATAAATTTCTTTTAAAGTGTTTGTCATTAAATTCTCCTATATTCTATAATAAAATTATAACATGGACAATTTTTTTACAGAGGGGCACACATTACCGACTCTTTAGAAAATGGTTCCTCCCTTTGTCAAATTTTTATGGGACAAATATAAAATACCTAAAAAGTGCATCTAAGTTTGCTCCTCCTCTATCAACTCAAGCTTGTTGGATGAATTGTTTAATAACTCTTGTTTCTTGGAACAGTCCAAGGGAAGAGTAGTAATTAGCCTATCACATCTTATGTTCCTTTTAAGCCTAGTTTCACGTCAAAGCAAATCGAGTCTAAATATCTCTGTTTTCTCTTTTAACCCTATCAGTCGCCATTCACAAAACAAGATAAATAAAACTAGCAATCTAAACAATTTCAAATAAGAATTATGATTTTTTTCTCACGTACCAATGACTTATGTTTTGATGTTACTTCAGGAAGACTGGGGGTGGAGATATCAGAATAGTGCCTGGTGCATAATGTATCTGTAGATAGCACGTCTTGGTCCTGTAGTTGCAATCTCGGATCTATTGAATTTGATGCAATGCTTGATGTCCTGGCTTTGGAAGAGCTATTGCATGAAGTCTCTTCTCCATACATAAATTCCTTCAGTTTCTGTTCTAAAAGAATACTCAAGGCATCACCAGCTATTACATTGTATCCTACTGGAGCTGTTGCACTGTCTGGCCCAATCAACACTTGTTTAATGTGGTGATCCAAGGAACAACCATTACCTTTCTGACCAACTTGCCCAGATGCATCAAAACCATTGTTATTTCTTGCCAATGGTGTGGTAAACGTAAAGGAAACAACATCCATGTCTTTCCTTTTGATTTCTCCTGGCCTACTAAAGCTGTCCTCCTTACCTTCTAGATTAGACTCAATAAGCTTCTTTGTTTTGTCAATGAATAAATTATCAACAGTCCGATCATTCCAGTCCTTGTCTGTGGACCTTTTCTTTCTAGGGAAATTGTTTGTACTGGTATATAAAACTTCATTTTCACAATCTGCTGTACCCAGGCTTGACTTTCTAGTACCAGTTTTGGATTTCCCAGTAGATCTACTATTAGAACTTCTGTGACGCCCATAGGAGGAGCCCCCTGACAGAACTTTCCTATCATTGGAAACCAATGGCTTTGATGGTAACTTGCCCTTATCAGCCGAACAATTCTGTTTTTGATTGTTTTTCCGGAGAACACCATTAGTAGTACCTTTGCCAGAAGATTTTTTCTGCAAATTCTGTTGAACATTAATCTTCAATGCTGGGTTGGGTTTAAGCTCATGATGGTCTTTCTGGCCCGCCAAACCTTTACTGCCATTCAAACTCAAGCCTTCCCTCCTTTGAACATTCACTTTTGCCTGGATTGCAAGAGAAATAGACTTCGCTTTGTTCTGAAAAGAAAAATCTTCTCCTGCATCAGTAGATCCATTGGATGAATCCACAGATCCATTCCAACTTTTGTTTAAAGACTGCCCCTTGAGATACTTCACAGCATTTGACTCAACCATTTTTTGAGAAGGTTCAGAAAGCCTGATAGTTCTTTGAGAAACCTCTCTTTTTTCTTTCAAATCTCTGGCTCTAGATGTTACTGTAGATAGCCCAGAAAGAGGTCCTTTTTGTGAAGCCTCTGCTTTTTCTTTAAGACCTCGAACCTTCAATGATACAGAAGATGAAGTTATCGATGGAGTTTTAGGTTTTGCATTAGCTTGGGGCCCAGGTTCGATAATCCTTGCTGCAGCTTCCATTATATAAGCAGGATTGTTGCTTCGAACAAAGCCAGGACCCTTGATAGGAGACAAAAGCTTATGGTGCGTGACAGGAATTGATTTAGCTGACTTAGGTGGCAATACTTCGGTTTGGAACTTCTCAATTGGCCTGCTATGGATCTTTTGGGGCTTTAACTCCATGAAGTTCCTAGAAGAGCCCTCAACTTTTTCAAGCAAATTTCCAGAGTAAATGGCCTGATCATGTTGATAGTTCAGGTTTTTCCTGCAATATTGAGCATCTTGAAGAGATTGGGTATCAAAATATGGAGAAGAATAGGGCTCAGGAAAACCAGAAGGGGGTAGAGAATCTAATCCCATAAGCCGAGCAACTACCCCTGGGACCCTTGTTCCACATGCTTCATCATCTGTAACTGATGAAGCATAACTATAATCACTTCCTCTAACACTTGCCTCGGCTCGAATTTCATCATCATTCACCTGAAATATTTGAAGAAGTAACTAATTGGATTTCATAACTAGACACAATAATTTTGAGAGCAAGTGATTGTGATATTACCCCGACATAGGGCCGTGCCATTGCTAAGTTGCCTTCAGCTTTTTTCCCCTGTTTCGAAGATTCTTCAAATGATGAAGAAAAAAAGAGATAAAAATCAAAACCCGTAACAACTGACACCATAAAACATTGATAGAAGGGATGAATTAAGACAACAAAAATAAACATGTTATATCATTTATTCAAAACAGACAGCACATGTACCTGGAACATCAGACTTTGAAGCAAACAATTTCTTCCGAGATTTTGAGGTCCAGTCAAACAACTGGAAAAACCCACCAACGTGCCCTCCTCCACTTTTTGTTCCTTCTTTCTCAAATCCCATTCTTGAGGAAAAAGTAAAAAGATCTTCATGAAATATTTTTGATAATACAGAAACATTAATCCTTTAAATCAAGATAAAATTATAATCCATCTGATTTCAAAATAGCTCCCTAAAAGTTCAGAGAAAAATGAAGTCGATCGAGAAGCCTATAATAAACCATAATACATTTAAGTAAGTGCATTAAATCAAGATGTGTCCAAGGCACATAAGAGCAGGGCCAGAAGATTTCATCAGTTATCGTCAGCGTACTAATATTCATTTTACATGTTCATCTTTTGATGTAAGAAGCCCAATGTTAACAATTTGACTAGACTTTAGAATAAAGGAAACAGCAGATTAACAAGACATGAAGGGATCAATACCGAGTTTATCCTTAAAGATTAAAAGTCATACTTCCTACCTCTTGTGTGAGAGAAATCAATTATTATCCCAGCAGCCTTGTACGATGCTACACAAACTGCAAAGCACGGGTACAGCCATTGCTAATCCTTCCAGTCAAGCATCTGGTCCAGAATAATTACACTGACATGTGAGCTTGATATGAATTACTACGCTAATCAAGTTTGTTCACAATAACACCATAGTTGCCACAAGCTGCTAATTCTACTTCTCTTGAGCAGATCACACTTGCCAACTATATTTATTGTTGTACCAGTTCCGGGTACAGAATCAGATTAATCAATCAATCAATCAGAATCAAATGACTTCATATGGTGAAATGGAAGGAAATAGATAAATGTAGAAAACCTAAAAATATATATTGTTTTAACTCATCGTTCTTGCACTTGAAAACCTCATCAAGCAACCATCATTCGAAAAACCTCATTACCCCAAGGCACCAGATTGTAGTCAATGAACAGAAACTCAATCTAGAAAATAAGAAACAATGGATGACCGATACTGCATTCATCAAAACAGTGACAAAAACCAAGAGCAAATCTCAAAAGCCAGAAGCCGATAGATAAAAAGAACCCATAAAAGAAAACCAGGAAACAAACGAACTCTAGAGTGGCATAGAAGCAAGAACTTACACGGGAAAATGGGATAGATCAGAGAAGATTGAAAGGAACACTATTAATTGCTGCTTGCCCATTCTAACTGAAGACTTAACAAGTGAAAACAACAGGCTCAACACTAGCGAGCCACAAGTTCAAACAATGAGCAGCATTTCGGTATATTCCTGTATCCGAGCGAGAAATGAAGCATTCACAGGAATGCGGATGTGAGAATTCTTAGGCAGGATTGTAGGAGTGAGAAGGAACGAAGGGTCTTGATAACTGGTGGCTTGTTGAGAGACAATGAATCGAGTATGGAGAGAGGGGAACTGGGGAAGAGTGGGCGCATTTATTATTTAAGAAAAAATAAACAATTGTTTTTTGAAATATATGTTCGTACTATTTCCGAAATGGAGAGAGTTTATAACGTCTCTCTGGAGAGGGATCGGGATTCAAATTTCAAATCCGTTGTATTCAAAAAATAAAATTAAAAAAAAAATGGTTATCTCAAATCTGAAACGATGAAAGGGGGTCAAAGGGAGCCTGATAAAGTTCCTTAACGGTGCGTTTGGATCTCTAACGCACCTGTATCTGACTGACACGTGTTCCTAGGTCCTTGAACATTTCCTTCCACCCTATTATTCATGCATTTACCCAAAAAAAAAAAAAACCAACAAAAAGCTTTTTTCCCCTGGAACAGCACCTTATTGATTTCGTTAGCTACACAAGGAATTGTTCCATGGAATGGAATCCCATATCATTTATATTTTGACCAGTAAAACCAATTAATTGATGAAAAAGGAAGACGTATGTATATTGAAGCTGAAAATTGATCAAGTTTAAACATGTGTTTAAAGCAATGTTGTAAAAATCAGACCGAACCGGACGGTTAAACCGGTTGGACCGGTGCCTGGAAGTGTTTTTGACTTGTTCAGTATGGTTCAACCGTTTCACCATTTGGATCGTTTCAGACCGCTTCAGACTGGCTGTTAGGTCGGGGACTGTTTATTGATATTATTAACATATTATTGTGTTATTTTTAATGATTTCAATGTATCATAACTTGAAATTTAGGAAAGATGATACATATAAGCTTTTGTATGTATTTATTTTTAAATAATGTTAAATTTTCATATTTTTTTATATTTATATAATTATATATACGTATAATATTATTTTTATTTAATTATTATGTTATCGGTTCGATCGTCAGTTTGACCATGCGACCCATGACCCGATAACCTCTCTGATTCGACATCCGATCTAGCTTTTAAAACATTGGTTTAAAGGAGGATGGGAAACATTTTTTGTTGGTTGAGTATGAGCAAGTGACATGGGACAAGTTGGCCAAAAAAAAAAAAGTGAGATGGGACAAATTTTCTTTCCAAAAGGAAATATGAGATTCTTTGTTAGTTGAGATGCCCTGCTCTAGCTCAACTTTGAAATTCAAATTTTCCTTCAAATGGGAAGTTATGTAGCTTTTGTCAATATATATGAGGCGATGGCAAATAAATAAATAAGACAATAGATATGAGGCAATGAGTGTTGTGATAATTTGAAATTCATCTTGTAAGTTTGAACATTGCTCAACGTAGATATAACGAAGTATCAGGCCAAAAAACAGATACAATGAAGTAGAGGTAGCGAAGTATCATGCCAGAAAAAACACAAATATCACGAAGTAAAGAGGTGTTTGATTTTTTGTTTTTTATAATAAGGTCAAATGATATTAATAAAATAAGAACGTTACAAAGTATTAGTGATAACAAGTCAACAAAAAAAATCAATCACGTTATAAAACAAAAGGAGGGGGCTGTGAATAAGAAGATTCGAAAAGGGAAGTTGATTCTTCTTTTGCTGATGCAAATAACTTCCAACGAGTCATTCCCAAAAACTAGAGTTTTCTATTGATTGATTGATTTTGGCATATATAAAAGTGTTTGCATTGAATAACTTTTTTTTCAAAAATATATGATTTTGATCCCTATAATTAACTTAATTAAGGAATGCAAATAGGGACTAGATAGCTTTGATGCACATTTGAGAAGTCATTTTTTGAAAAGAGTTTGTCATTGTTTGGATTAGCGGTGGAAAAAAAATTTTTTTTTTTGTTTTTGCCTTCTGACTTTTGGAAAAGTCAGATTGTAGATGTGATTTATGTTTGGCTTAGCGGTGGCAAAAGTGACTTTTTTTCTAACCTTATTAAATACTACATATATATATGTGCGCGCGTGCACATATGTTATTTGTATATATTGTGATAATTAAAGTCAAAAAACATAAAAAAAAATGATAAAATGAAAAAGGGGAAATTATTATTGAAAAACAAAATAAGCTCTCTCATGAATAGTGACAAGCATAATTCTAAATCGATAGGGTAGAATTCTGACTTCATCTATAAATTTGTTTTTTTCTTTCATGACTGGTGACACACGGGATGGCACAGAAGCTCTCTCAACCAGCTTCTAAAAAAAAGGAGTTTCTCCACTTAAAGCCCATCACGTTGAAATACTATATCAAACATTTCATCCCCACCCAACTGGGCTTTTGGACTCCAACTGAGCTGTTTTTGCCTACAACCGTGTTCCCAAATAGACCCTTTATCCTCCTCTAAATTAAATCTCAATCAACTTGAGAGGTTTGGATTTATATTGCTAGTCACATCATAAACAACTACCGTGACAATGGTTTGTGAGGAAGAAAGAGTGAGATAGAAATGTCATCCCAAACATATACTTAATTTCTATTACTTTTTTTCTTTGTGTAAAATATTAATGTACATAAATGTCATTTTAAGTTTTCATGAATATTGTTTGGTTTTTGGAGGTGACAGGTTCAAATTGTGTGTAGGGGTCGAAAATACTTACTCTAACGATGTAGCTCATTGTATAATTGATGGCACGGACAATCAAGTTAAATGGGTTTTTGTCGATAAGAGGAGTGGATTCTATAGATGGTTCTTCAAACACCAGACGCCTTACAATGGTGTTGATGCACGATAACAATGTTTTTCTAAATTCTCTTTCTAATAAAGATGTGACCGAGGCTATAGAGGCCTTGGCGGTGGCAGCAACTCCCCCTCTTTTCTTATGATTAGGTTTTTAGGGTTTTTCCTCCTTCTGGGCTTTTATTTTCAGACTTTTTATTTGGGTTTTATATCTCTTTTATGATAGTTTTAAAGAAATTACTGTATTTTTTTCAGTAAAGAAGAAAAAAAGCCATCCTTAATACGTTCTTAACAAAATGATCATTCAAGTTGAAGGGAGCTTTCCTAAAAACAAAGAGTGTTTTTTTTTTTTTACCTTGAAGAACAAAAAGAGTTGTCTTAAATGTATATCCATATTTTGCATATAAAAACTCTCACAACCCCGTTATTTGTCAATTACACAAGGCATAACATACATTCATGAATTTAGATGAAATTTTAGAGGGGAAAAAATGTAATTTGGATAAAATATAAAGTTTCATTAAACTATCATACAGAGGCTGGTAATCTGACCGAGGAACAAGTGGTGAAAATGACAAAATGAGATGATTACAAAGTGGTTGATCAAGAACAAGTAAACAACCACAACAACACACTAGAACACGTGGGCGATCTTCTCAATCTTCCTCTTTAACCAACGAAACCCTTTCTTAATTGCAGATTTAACCTTCCTTTCCCTTTCATACGACTTGTACTTGGCCACCCTCTTCTTCCTCTTCGCCTCCGCCTTGCTTAATGGGCTGCTAGTGCTCTCTATATAACCTCTCCCCGCCGTACTCCAAGACGGCGCCCTACCCACCCGCCGCCGCCCATTTATCCCACTGTTCTCGAACGCCCACATGCCGCCGCCGTAATAATTGTCTACCTCCATCTCTGACTTCTGGCGGCGGAAGAAGTAGAGGAGGAGATTTGGGTATTTTTGTCTTGAATTCTGTATCCGTCTCTCTTATGTTGGCATTGTTTTCTATGGGATGAAAATGGCGAGGCTGAGCTATAGATCTCGTGAGGGTGACGAGGGTACAGCGAAAACCTCAAATGCTGTGTTGGAAACTTTTTTATTTGATCTGTCTGGGCTTCGCTTTCTTTGATATAGAATGATGGATGGTGGACATTGAGTTGGTCTGTTCATCTTTTCGGTTTTTGACACCTCATTTTGTCAAATCTATAACACTATAACCCTGTTTTCCATTTTGTTTTTTTGAAATTTTTCCGTTGACTTTTTTAAAATTTAAAATCTATTACTCTATGTAGTGCTGGTTCTTTTTCCCCTTGTTGGGCGGGGCTTGGTCTTTTTTAGTTTTTTCATAGAAAAAATTCATCAACTCATCGTTTCAGCGAAAATCTCAAAAAAAAAAAAAACCACATGAATTATAAAATTCCAAAAGATCATGTATTCTGGTAAAAAAAGAAAGAAAGATCATGTGAATATATAAAAAGATGGATTAGGGTAAGGGTAGCAATATGATATTTTAAAACGTTGGTGTTTTAGAATTTTTTTTAAAAAAAAATACAGAGTAAAAGCTACCGCTGAAGGCTAGTGGGTGGACAACTTTGAGCCGCTAGAGCTCTGACATCGGTTGTTGATTTTAGGGCAATAATTTTTTTTTTTTTTTTTATTTGGGGCTAGGATGGTGAGGATGAGATTTGATCATGATCCCACCCCAACTTGATTTTCTAGGTTGGTGGTTTTTTTTTAAATATTACTCTAGTTCTATTTATAAATTTTTTTAACTAAATTCACATATAAAAAAGAAGTAGTTAATTTAATGATTATAAGGTAAATTTCTAACTGTGCCCTCGTTTCATTTATGAATGGATACTTTTTAACTCTTTTTTTTTCTATCTATCTTTAAATTATTTTTTTGTTAGTACAATAAATAGTGGCAAAATTGTCACAATTTCATTTACTATATTGAAACTAGATTTATAAATAAGACTAAACTTTTTTATTAAAAAAAACTTATAAATAAGACCAGAGTGGTATAATGCATAATCAAATATAATACAAATAAGAATATAATGTTTTACTTATTGATTACACTTGTAACGAGACACCATTTATAAGATTATTAATCATTTCAATAATCTCATTTATATCATTAGGTGTTTGGATCAACTGGGTCTAGGTTATTCCTATTTAACCAATGGTCTCGTATTAGGTGAGAGTGTGAGAAACTGATTACACTAGTCAATTGTTGCACTATAAGAATATAGTGCTCGTTTGGAATAATTTATTTTTGGGCAATAAATGCTTATAAATCGTGATTCACGGTATACGAGGTAAATATGTGAGAGATGTTTTACCTCGACTTACATAATAAGTGCTTATTCTTAAAAAATAAGCCAATCCAAACATATACATAATATTTTAATCATGGATTGTACTTGCAATACAAATAACAACATTTATAAATATATTTACTATTTCAATAACATCATATTTACGGTTATTTTTAACAAGTTCCATGAATGGGAAAAATCAACTAATTGTACGTTGGTGGGAGGAGTTGTCTAATGGAGAAGGAAAGAGCTACTATAATCTTCTCTCAAACGAATCATCAAACAGTCATCATTGAAAGTTATTGTGTTTGTTTGGAATAGTTTATTTTTAGATAATAAATATTTATAAATCGTGATTCACGGTATACGAGGTAAGTATGTGAGAGGAGTTTTATCTCAGCTTGCGTAATAAGAACTTATTTACCCCAAAACATATTTCCAAACACAGTCATTGTTGATCAATTTACCATGGTGAAAGGAATATGTTTTTTTTTTTTACCGGAAATAAAAGGAACAGATTAAAACGTTAGAAAAGTGAAATAACGTTGGTCACAAAACAAAGAAACAGACAGAAAAACCAAGCTTGGTTGGTCTAGTGGTTAGCTCACTAGGTCGCTTAAGCAAGTGTCAGGGGTTCGATTCCTGCCTTGTGTATGCAGCAACCAATTGGCCAGCGGCAAACCCTTAAATGGAGCTCAGATCCGCGGAGGATTAGTCCTTGGCCTGTCGGGCTGGGGGATACCTTGGGAAACCAAAAAAAAAAAGAAACAGACAGAAAATGAAATAATGTGAGAAAAAAAAAAACAATGAAAAATATTTGGAGCAACGATGCATGTCATTGGGTCCTGTTACGGACTCTGTCCATGGATGTGGTTTTTGGAGCATCTTATGATTCTTATCGGCGCAGTTAATTTTGTTTAGGGACGATAAAAATGGAAAAACTATACACAGTGACGCAACGATACGTTTGGACTTTTGTCACTGTTGCTCGCTTCGTCTTTTCGTCCTCCTCCTCCTCCTCCTCCGTGTTAAGACTGTATTAGGGTTCAGAGAGTTCTAGCTTGTCAATTGTCATCATTTCTTCGCATTACCCATCCGCATCAGCAACCAGTGCAGGAGTCCTGAGTAATTCGATGCTTCGATTGTTGCCCTTCTATTTCGACCGATATTTGACTGTATCTAACGATCTATGGGATACAGCAATTCCTCTGTCTTTCAGTTTGTTTAATTTGGGATATCGGAAATTTTCGGCTGTATCGTGCCACATGGCATGATATATTGTTTTTGGTTCTCAGAGTCTGGGAGGAGTTGTATTTGGATGAGACTGCCCTTATATTTTTTTGGATCTGTGAAAGCTAGTAACGAGCTGATTGATTGTAATTTCTGGGATATGCATTATTTTAGGCGAGATCCCCATGCATTTTCAGGCATTGAAGATCCAAATTTGTTGCAAGTGGAAGCACAGTGAAAAACTTCTCGACTGTAAGTGATCTGGATCTGCTTAGTTAGTCCATGTTCATACTGAATTTGTCCAACTTAGTATCTTATAATATGTGAGCTAAATTTGTTAGTATGACATATGTTTTGTAATTGTAAGTAATACTCCTTTCTTGAAGTATCTACCGTCTATTCTGGCTTGGTTTTGTTCCATTTTCCACAAGGTTCTCCCACTTTATCAACTTCCTAGCTATAATGTATGATATAAATAAGCCCGTTCTGATTAGTTTGTTCAATTAAGCAGCTGATATCTTTTACTCAAAAGATTTTTCCAATATTCCTTAGTTCATTTTTAGAAATGAGTTTTAATTTCTGTGTCGATCTTAGTTTCTATTAGCTGAAAAGGTTGGAGCTCCTGTACTGGGTTGCTCTTTCCAGGTCCGGGGGTTTGATGCATCCAAACAGGATAAGAAAATACTTGGCACTGGGCTTATCTGCTTGATCGAGGCTTCGCCTCATGTTGTCTTCAAGTAAAATGTGACCATTTGTAAAGAAATAAAAGAAGTTAACAGATTGAAGTAAAAATTCTATCAATTTATGTTGCTTTTACTTTGCTGTAAGTGAAGCTTGAGCGACATGCTGGAATGCAACTGTCAAGTCATTTCATATTCTGTTATCATATATTAGTGGTTAACTTTCTCGTTTGCCTGGTTAGCTGGTTAAAAATCTTCCAATCATTCAAGCTGTAGTTACAAAGGACAGAATGTCAAAAGGAACTAGTCTGGTGCTGGACTCATCTGAAAATGGCACAGATTTATCTCAGGATGATATTGGCACCATTGAGGAAACCCCAGAGGAGTCAATTTTGTCACGACAGACTTCTGTGAACCTTGTTCCTTTTATTGGTCAAAGATTTGTTTCTCAAGAAGCCGCTTATGAATTTTACTGCAGTTTTGCAAAACAATGTGGCTTTTCAATTAGACGACATCGCACTCGAGGAAAGGATGGGGTTGGTCGGGGAGTTACTAGAAGAGATTTTACTTGCCATCGTGGTGGTTATCCCCAGATTAAGCCATCTGATGATGGAAAGATGCAAAGGAATCGCAAATCTTCTCGTTGCGGTTGTCAAGCATACATGCGTATTGTCAAAAGGGCAGATTTTGATGTCCCTGAATGGCGAGTGACAGGCTTTAGCAACATCCATAACCATGAGTTATTAAAATCCAATGAGGTGCGTCTTCTTCCAGCATACTGTACAATATCTCCAGATGACAAGAGCCGTATATGCATGTTTGCTAAAGCTGGAATGTCAGTGAGGCAAATGTTAAGATTGATGGAGCTTGAGAAAGGCATCAAACTTGGTTGTTTGCCTTTCACAGAGATTGACGTGAGAAACCTGTTGCAGTCATTTAGAAATGTTGATAGAGACAATGATGCTATTGATCTTATTGCTATGTGCAAGAGATTGAAAGATGAAAATCATAACTTCAAGTATGAGTTTAAGATTGATAGTAATAACAGGCTAGAGCATATTGCCTGGTCTTATGCCTCATCTATTCAACTGTATGAGTCATTTGGAGATGCTGTGGTTTTTGATACAACACACCGTCTGGATGCCTATGACATGTTGTTGGGAATTTGGCTTGGAGTGGACAATCATGGAATGACTTGTTTCTTTGGTTGTGCGCTTCTGCGGGATGAAAATATTCAGTCTTTTTCATGGGCTCTAAAGGTAATTAAGAACTTTGTGGAGCTATCCTGTTAACAGTCAAGATCAAATATTTCCCTTCTCCATTGTATGCTATCTATTGCAAGCTTAAGTTATTTACTTGACCTACTTTGATTCTAAATTTCCGAAAAATTTGTGGAAGAGAAATCTAATACTTGATCCCCCCCCCCCCCCAATGTCCACTTCCACAATAGAAGAATTTACTAAAAAGTGAAGCAGCATAGTTTCTTTTGGACTTTTATTTTCAGTGCATGTGGTCCCTTCCTTCTTATATACATTTATACTTAATACAGGGGTTTCAGGTCACCAATATTCCTTTATATGTACACACCATTTCACCTTTTTATTTTTTTAAAAACAAAAATTCTTGACAAAATATGCAGGCATTCTTAAGCTTTATGGAAGGAAAGGCTCCACAAACCATGTTAACTGATCATAACATGTGGCTGAAAGAAGCCATTGCTGTTGAAATGCCTGAAACCAAGCATGCCTTTTGCATATGGCACATTATTGCAAAGTTCTCTGACTGGTTCTCTGTACTTCTTGGATCACATTATGATGAGTGGAAAGCTGAGTTCCATCGGCTCTACAATTTGGAACTGGTGGAAGATTTTGAGGAAGTCTGGGGGCTAATGGTTGATAAATATGGACTCCATGCAAATAAGCACATTGTTAGCCTATACTCATTAAGGACATTTTGGGCTTTACCATTCTTGAGGTGCTACTTCTTTGCCGGATTGACCAGCACAAGTCAATCCGAGTCCATTAACGCTTTCATCCAACGGTTCTTGGGTGCCCAATCTCAACTAGATCGCTTTGTAGAGCATGTACGTGATACATAATTCGTTTTCTTTATTATTTATGGTAATTTATATTTATATATTTATTGTTTTTATCTATATTCGATTCTGTATTCAAATGTCAATTTTTACAGGTTGCTGACATTGTTGAATTTAATGACCGGGCTGGATCAAAGCAAAAGATGCAACGCAAACTGCAGAAAGTGTGCCTTAAAACTGGTTCACCTATCGAATCCCATGCTGCCACAATGCTTACTCCCTATGCCTTTAATAAACTGCAGGATGAGCTAGTTTTGGCACCACAATATGCATCATTTCTGGTTGATGAAGGTTGCTTTCAGGTCAGACACCACACTCAGATGGATGGAGGATGCAAAGTATTTTGGGTTCCCTGCCAAGAACACATGAGCTGCAGCTGCCGTCTGTTTGAGTTTTCAGGCATCTTGTGCAGACATATATTAAGAGTTATGTCAAATAACAACTGTTTTCACATTCCTGACCAATATGTACCTGCCCGTTGGCGTAGTACCTGTTCATCTTCTGCTAACCCCTTCCGGGGTACAATTTCCAGGGATCACTCTGAAAGAATACAATTTTTGGAATCCATGGCTTCAACGCTTGTCATGGAATCCATTGAAACAGAGGAACGCCTCAGTGCTGCCTGTGAGCAAATGTCCATGGTTTTATCGCGAATCAAAACCCTTCCTAGGTCAACACATGGAGTGAACGATGTTGCATATAACTATCAATCAGATTCATTGATTCTGCCGGAGGTGGATGATGCTGATGGTATAATTCATGGTTTCACAATTGCAAATCCCCATGATTCTATTACTTTAGGGAAACTAAAGGAGAGAAGGGCTAGAGATGGAGTTGATATAAGTAGGAAGCGAAGACATATTTCAGGGCCATTGTGTGGGCAATATGAACATGATGCATCTGATTGCTCGACTCTGGCCGGTGATAATTTGAATGGAGATGCACTAGGGTACTCGTAGAGTGAGGGAAGTGGCGTCACATGTACAAAGTTGGTGCATTATTAATATCAATTTCCATTATTCTTTTTCTGTGCTTAAGCTCCTGCAAATTTGATAGTAACGCAAATTATCATATGTGAGCAAAATACTAGCACGATTCTGGTTACCTTGATCATTCACAAACGCTTATTTACCGGAATAGATGGATGTGATTTATTCACTTGCATTTCCTTAATCAAGAGTAAGAATAGCAGGTGCTCATTAAGCTTTGAACCTTCAGTTTGTAATCATGAATATCGTGGCTTGTGAATCCAGATCTGGAAATGTAAGTTGTAGGTAACATAAAAATGCTTCGTTGATAGTATCCTGGGGCATTTGTTTATCTAAATATGCTAAGTGGTAGTTGATTTCCTGCTGTATACAAAGTTTTCCGTGTACTTCAACTGGAAGTGGATCAAGTAATCGAGATTTTATAGGTTCGCGATGTCCGAAAATCTCTGATTTTTTTGGTTTCATTTAACATATAATTAGTTCTTTTAGTTTTGCAACTGTATAATGCTGTCGCCATTTTGATGTGTTGTCTTCATGGTAGATCTTGACAATTAAGGATTGTGTCAACTATCAAATTTCCTCTTCTCTACCACAATTAACAACCGCCTTTCATAAATTTTGATCACATTTATTTGCTGAAAGTATGATAATCTTTAGAATTAGTTCAGACCACAGATGTTCAGTTGATCTTCCTGGATTCTTTGAAGCAAGAACTCATTTATGAGAGGCCTTTTAGTTTAGAAATTTCAGAAAGTTGTTTGGTTGTGCCTGTCATCCCTATCACATAAACTTTTATAATCAAAGCCGGACAACTTACCATGAATGTAAAATTTGCCAAGTCAGTTGAAAATAAATCTTACTTTAAACTTCCATAACGGCCATAACTGGCAATATGCTTGCCTTGTGTTTTCTAACGGCGAATGAAAATTATACATCTGAGTTGTGCCCCATACCTACAGACTTCATTCTCCTGAGTCATCTGCCAGAGAAACTTTGCTCAACCTGCTTGGCAAAGATTTGACACTGTTATTTGCAACTTTCCTTCTTCCATTACGACGTTGATAAGACCTCAAAAGAGCTCGCCGTGCCAATTCCTTCCCCATACTGGAATTGTTTGCGCCATTTGTGTGAGATGCTTCTTCCAAAGAGATTCCTTGCTTCATGCTGCTGTTGCCACTGCTACTATCAAACCCTCTTGAGCTGTCCTTCTCAGAAGCCATTTTTTGTTTTCTTTTGAAGATGCAGAACCAGCAGGATGATCAAGAAACTATGACAGTGAGACAAACTCTGATGAATCTATGGTATTGGAAGAGAAAGCTAGGGTTGTGTCAGCTTTTAAGGTGGTTTCTGCAGATATTTTTCCACTGATTGATTACAGACCGTAGGCATTCAAAAGGGAATATATGAAGGGAACAAGTGGGTTTACAGGAAGAGCCAGCTTTATGGCATGCACAAGGAATCACTTGTTAATAAAATTAAATTCACTCATGACTCAGGGAATAAGTTTTTTTTTTCCTGGCTGCCTTGCATATTAAGAAATTTATATGCACTTTTGGCATTTTCTATTTTACACATACGACGCACAAATGAGACCTCTCTCAAGCTTTTTCACAGGTCGGATGCTTCCTAGATTCCCCATTAAAATTCTGGGACTTTGAGAAGCTGTGAAAAGAGTGGTTTACAAAAACAAACACTGTCACCTCAAGACAAAGTTCCTTTTTTTCATCATGAAAATCTTAAATAGTAAGCAAAGTCTTACTTTGAAAAGCTCCGTTGAATCAGTCCTTGTAGGCAGTGAGAAGTTGGTGCTTTTAATGGGAGATGATCTCATAATCATATGAGCGCTTTTATAATTGAAAGAAGACCAACTTGTTTGGATTTGCTTATGATAAGTATATTTGCGTAAGTCAAGACAGAACTTTTCTCCTATATTTACCTTTATAATTGAAAAGCTGGATTGAGGTTTCAAAACGTCAATTCAAACAAGCATAAGATATATGAAATTCAACTTGTGAGGGATTTATTGTGGTTAGGACAATGTTATAAGTTTAAATGAGATATATTTAATTTTTTTTCTTGTATTATATGCAATACAACAGATAAACCACACTCGTTATTCTAAGAGCACTACCCCCCTGCTATATACTTCCACTCATGTCAGTGTCAATCATTAGGTGGCTATTAGGAAAGCACTTTTTGGAACTTAGTAGTTATGCTCATCTCATCACTTATCTTTTACACGCCGCTTGAACAGAGAATATTAGTATTAACTATTAAGCCCCAAAGAATAATTATAAACCGTCCATCTTTTCTATTTGCTCTGCCCCAAATCCCAAGCAGAAAATTCATTCGCTTTCCCTTACATATATTCCCTTTCCTTCCTTCTTTCTCCAGAAAGATTTGATCATACCACCAAAAAATGCGTTGCAGGATCATATAAAAATATACTATCATCATCCCAAGATTGTTTTCATATTATGAAGGTGGGTTTGAAAGCAATTCCATTAACACTTTCATATAGCTAAAAAAACTGAATACTGAAAGGCAAGGCATACACGTACACGTGTTACTGTGTGGACAAGCACTAACTTTTGATCATTATCGTCAGATATATCTTCAAAGCTGAACATTTTAGTGTGAAGCAACGATTTCCCTTGTGTGAATGCTTAGCATAAATTCCCCCAGAACCTAAAGAATCTTTGATCCGAAGCAACCTTTAGCCCAAGCAATTCTGAAATTCCAATTCATTCTTTCTCCATATTCTTATGCACAGAACTTAATTAAATGCCCTTGATTCCCTCTTCTTCTCCTTCATCTTCCAATGCTCTTTAGTTCTATTTTGACCCAAACATGCCTCGCAAAATGGCAGTTACACATGCCGATCTTGAACCTAGCCATGGCAGAATCGATTTGAGAAGCAAGACTGGTGCCTTCGTTGTAGTTTTCACCATCCTTTTGGGCTTCGTCTGCTTCACTCTCTGTCTCATAGCAGAAGCCACACGTTCAGAGGTACAATTTCTGCTTCTTCTTCTTCTTATCCTACCATATTCTTAAGCTATATCTAAAGTTACAATCAAATTATCACCAAACACTTATATCAACTGACAAGGGGTTATTCTAGCTTAACCAAAAGTCTTGAGTTTGAGACTTGGGCATGCAACAGTGTTAGGTGATAAGGGAGCCACCTGAAAAAAAGGTCTTGTCATGTCTCTAATTCGGATTAGTCTGGGCCCGTTGAATTCCCCGTGACAAGGGGCTGGCCTGAGATACCAGGTGCATATGCAAAAAAAGTTACAATCAAGTTTCATAACTGACATATCCTAAGAAACCTACGGAAACACCAGCATTTAGATAACATAACTTCATCTGTAACCCCATAATTACCTGATATCTGCATCAAACACAATGTGACAATTGAGAGTATCTTATGTCATTGCCATATTTTTATGTGAAATGGCAGGCAATAAATAGAGGAGAAGGAAAGGGAGGGAGGAACTCAGAATGTGTATACAGTGATAGTGGGAAAGTGCCATTACTATGTGCTTCATGTGCTTTTGTTGGTCTAGCAATAGCCATAGTTGTGGCGCATGCTTACTTGATGATTGCTGTTAGTAAATCACCAGCTTTAATTTCATGGGAGCCTGATGATTCTTCTTCTGCAAGGTTCCTAACATGGCAAGCTGGTTTCCTCTTCATCTCAACTTGGTAATTAAGATCAATCATAAACATAACCAATTTTCCTCTGAATTCAAACCAAGCCAGAAGCAGTAGAAATATTCTCTAAAAATCATCACTTTTCCCTGTGTAGGATATGTTTTGCAGTTGGGGAGATTCTATTACTAGGAGGAGTGACTGTAGAATCAGGGCATCTCAGAAACTGGGATAATCCCAAAACGACATGTCTTGTGACCAAACAGGGTTTGTTTGCAGCAGCTGGAGTTTTTGCATTAACCACAGTGTTACTTGCAGCTGCTTTATATTTAACTGCTGTTCGTGCCCAGAAAATTTCTCAGGAGCAAGAAAATGTTAGAAGACAAGTTCTTGAGACATCTGCACTTTATTCTTCTCCTGTAACATCTCCTAGAATCATGCCCATTTCAAGTCTGCCTAGGGAAAACCCTATAACCACCACAGTAGAGAATCACACTAGTGATCATCTTTTGTCTGTGTTTCCCACCCCTTTTAATAAAACCTACAGAATACTGTAAATAATTGGAAGTTTATCTTTGTGATGTGTATATTTAGTCTGTGTGTTCATATGCTTGTACTTGATTATTGCTCAATTTCTGGAGAGAGCTTATCAGGGAAGTAATGGAATCAGAGCTGAGAGAGAATCTTTATCTTGAGAGAGAGTTTTTATATTATTATTAGGGTTATTAAACCCAGACAAGATCGGTTGGTTTGACCCAGAAGCCGGTGAACCAGTCAGCTAACTGATCCGGGTAAATCATTAAACCGGTTCACTGTTTTATTTTATTTTATTTTTCAGAATTTCATATTAATAACCTTAAAATCTTCACTTTCTCACTGATTTGGCCTCATATTAACTCCGGTTTAACTCCGATTTAACCCTCTGACACTTGACTTAGTGCCTCGACCGGCTCAATGCCCAATCCCAATTTAATAACCTCATGCAAGTTATGTTCTTTACCTTGTTTTTGGAAATTTTTTTTACCTTTTTCTTAAATCTGACAAGAACTTGTGTTTTGGTCGAAGTAGATTTTCTCAAAATCCTTTTTCTTATTTTCTTCTCAAAATATCATCTTCACCCCTGGATAAAAAAAATAAATGGATTAGATTTCATATTTTCTAAAACTATTATTATAGTATTTTATAAATTACTTTTTTAAATTTTGTTTGTATCACAGTTATGAATTGAGTATATCATATTTTAACAATTTAAATTTATTTATTTATATTTAAAATAATGGTTTTATAAAATATGAAATCTGAATTATCTAATTTTTAATCCAATAATGGAGATGAGATTCTAAGAATAGAAGGGGAAAAAGGATTTTGAGAAAACTCAAACCCGTTTTGGTCTCTCGCGGCAATACTTTTGGATTGAAGAGCAAGAGAGACAAGATGTGAGGGATAAATATCCTCCTATTAGAGCTCGGATACTAAATATATGCACCTCTCCTAGTAGGATTGCAATAATTAATTCATCACATTGTGAGGGATTAGTCCCTTTCGTTAGACTCAACCTCTGATGGTTTCATCAATTTGTCATTTTTTTTCCAAAAGGTTTTTTTTTTTGTATTATGACATCGTAAAGGCCCAGTAGCCCCCGAGCAAAATGAAAAGGCCCATGGCCCGCGCCTTTCATTCAATATTCTTAATCATCACGCTTCTCATCTACCAATACATAACATGTTGCTTACACCCTGGCTTCTCCCACTCTCTTGAGGAGGAAAATTTTGAAGGGAAAATTTTAAAAAAATATCATTTAAATTTTAAAATTTTGTTGATAAGAAGTATAATGAGATTGATAAATAAAGTAATAGGATTGACAACATAAAATTCTTGTCATATCACTAATTTAAAATTTAAAAGTTTAAGTGGTATTTTTTTTGAAAATTTCCTAATTTCAAAAGCAACTCAATTTAAAAAAATAAAAATTCCGACAAATTTTGATAGCAGAAAAATCAATTTAACAAAGGGCACAGTAAAATATTTTTTTTTTTCAAATGCATCCAGTATTCTAAAGTATTTTGTGTGCACACAACACCCTAAAATATTTTTTTTTGTGTAGGATATGAATTTTAGGGCTTATTTAAGTGATTTTGTATCATAACATAGAAGAATTTTGTTTTGTAGAACCTTAAAAAAAATACTTATTTTAAACCAGCCGGCCAAATCCCCACATAGCTTTTTGCAATTTATGTAAATTGAATCTGTGATTTTATCACATGCCCACGCCCACTTTTTCCTACAAGCCTCATATCCACCAACCACCATTTGTTTTTTTTTAAGGATTATGTGTAAAAATAACTACAACATTTTTTTAAAAATGTATCTATTATCATACATTTTTTTTTAAATATAAAAATAATCATAAATTTTTAAATAGGGGTAAAAGTGACTAACCAATAAGATTGGATTACAAGCAGGGGGTCCACAACATCCTCTACACAACGAATTAGAGGAAATTAGGGATCTAACCTACCTGAATTGGGATTTGGAGATTCATCACTCGCCCAGGGAAAGTATTGTATGTGCAGATCTTTTGGCAAAGGCGGCTCTAGATTCAAACAATGACCTGTCTTTGTTGCAAAACCCTCCAGGTTTTTGTTTGATCCAAATGTTAGCTGACTTAAGCTAATATCTGGATTTTTTCCTGACTTTTTCCGATCTACGTAGATTTTTGTATGAGTCCGCCGTGACTCTCAAGAGAATGATTCTCTTGTCATTGTAACACAAAAAAAGTGACTAACCAATTAATAAACTAACTGACATCTGTCTGCTATAATCTGTGCCAAGAAAAGGGTCTCCTTATGTATCAAAAAAAAGAAAGAAAAGGGTCTCCTTCTGAAACTACCGTTCGTCTTCTGCATCTTCATCATCAAACTCCCCATCCTTTGCCACTCTTCAAAACTCCACGATTGATACTTAATCGAACCTCATGCGCTGCTTCCCTCCACATCCCAGAACCCCATCGATACATTGCTTCATCAGAAGCTAAAGCAGAAACTCCATTACCGTCCCCCTTCATCGCTTCATCAGAATTGGGTGAAACCCAGTACATTCAAACTTGCCCTTCAATCTTCCATATATCTACACTAAAAGCAACCCTACATTTTGCACAAATAACGTCATTTTAACTAACACAGAAGGGAAAAAAAATTTCTCTCCCTCGGAGCCTCCGCTTCATCATCAGCAACAAATCTCCCAGAAAACATATGCTCGACCGTACACCGCGTGCCAATCTCTTCTGCCCAATCGTCTTCCATCACCTCCTTAGGCTCTTGTCTTTCAGCAAACCCCTATTAATCACTTAGATTGAAGATCCATAGCAGAAACAAAAAGCTTTCGTAAGACCCAGGAACTTGCTTGAGAGTTCAATCTGGTGATGAGTGCGAAAGCCCAGCACCCTCAAATGAAAATATTTGCTCCACACATATGTAGGGTATGTTTGGTTCAATGTAAGTGTGGTGACCTCAAATGCAAATATTTGCTCCACATATATGTAGGATATGTTTGGTTAAATGGAAGTGTTGTTAGGTGAAGTTTATTAAAGTTAAGTTAGGGGAAATATGGTTTAAGATAAGGAGAATTGAAGTTTGGTTTCTTGTTTGGTTCATATTGGTAGGTGAGGGAAGTTAATTATAAGTTGACAAATGTACTATTCTCTATATCTATATTTTTCTTTCTTCTTTTACAATTGTTTTTTTAATAGAATGATTATTTCTTAATTTTATATATAACATTCCTTAAATTTTTACATAGCAACATATATATTTTAAGTTACCGCATGCGTCAGTAGTATGCAATTATTTCTTATAACTACAATGGAAAGAAGAGAAGTTCGCCTGCCAAAAGCAATGGAAAGAGTTGAAAGAATTTTTTTGAAATAACAATGATTAACAGAAGGCTAAAAAGATGAGAAGAAAATGAGTACATGTGAGGAAAAGTTGAAAAAAAAAAAATAAGAGGAAAAAAGGAATAAAAAAATCATCATGGGCAATTTGATCAAAATGAATCATAAATTTTCTCTTACCTAAGAAAATCCCTAAATTTGGAGGTTTGAGAAAGGATGGGAGGGAGCACTATAAAACAAAAAAAAATTCACCTCCCCTACTTCCAACCAAACGAGATTTTTTAATCTTTGATCCTCCCCTAACCTAACTTAACTTAGAAAAGCCCTCAACCAAACACACCGTGACCAAAAGAAAAACTATATAATCACATCATTGAAGGGTTGGTGAAAATATAGATTTAGGCATATAAATCCAAACTCCAACAGCAAAAAATTCACCCCTAGCCCCCCATACTCATTCACTTCCAAATATTGGCCCTTGCCACTGATTTTCTTCCACTGCCAGTAACAACTTTGAGTTGTCGTCTTCTCTTTTTTCCACCACACCCTCAATTTTGCCTCCTCCAACGGGGCGTCGCCATCCTCCTCTCACCGAGTGCGGTGGCAAAAATGACACCGCCGTCATTGGCTATGGATGACATCGCCGTTATCGCTGGAATCTGGGAAGAAACATAGTAGTCGAAGGAAAGTGGGGAGGGTTTTGAGAGAGAGGGCAAAGGAAAGGGCAATAGAGGAAATTAAAAAAAAAATGTATTTTTTATTTTTTTTAATAGCGTGGGGCCTACTAGAAACATTAATAGATTTTTGTAAAGGTAAAGGGAGTTCCAGCACCCGATCTAATTTTGGAGAGGCAATCAACAACTTAAAGCATTTAAGGGTGTAATCAACACCCTAAATTATTTTTAGAGGTGTACTCATCACCCTAAAGTACTTGCATCCTAAACTATTTTTGGAGGTGCAATCAGTACCCTAATGTATTAAAAATGAAGCAATTACGCCTCTTCATTCGAGGAATTTAATATATTCCCGTGTATATGATTGAAACTGATAATTTACGATGAATAAAAGTCCCCTCTGATTTCAACTTGGCTTCTTCTTTTATCCGGGTCTCAAGATTCAACAAAACCAAAACCAAATACTTTTAACATAATGATAGGGGAACTATGATAGAAAAGATAAATCTCAAACCTTAAGTTAATATTCTATGAGTGCAATTGTTCCATTTTTAATACATTAGGGGTAAAATTGTACCCTTAAATACAAAAAGGGATGAACATGTTGAAGATCGATGAAAGAGGGAAGGAAAGACTGTGTCAACGAACAGAGTTAGTATTTTATTAATGAATGAGTGTAATTACTCCATCTTTAATATATTAGGGTGCTAATTGCACCTACAAAAATATTTTAATGTGCTTATGCATCTTCAAAAATAAATCAGGGTAGTGGATACACCTTTACCCATTTTTTAATGGGTTAAGGTGCAAAAATACACATGTAATTGTTCTCAAAATGCACCCAACACCAAATGTTTTTTTAGGTGCAATAGTAACTATGTGGTTACAAAACAGGTGCAAAAATACCCTTTGACCGTTAGTTTGACTTTTTGACTTTGAAAGTGATGACGTGTACGATGACATGGATGCTAGAGTGACATTTTGGAAAAAAAACTTGCTGACTGGTAAAGCTTTGCAATTAATATTATCCACATTTCACTATTTTAGAACCACCTTCGCTAAAGTAGATTCAAATCTGAGTGCAGAGTGCTTAACTCAGTCAGCAGAACTGTTGCCCTAAAAAACATACTGATTGCTCAATTTTTTCCCAACCCTAGATTTCCAATATTATTAAATTAAAATCATTATAATACATATATTATATTACTGATTTTTATTAAATTATATGATTTATTAGGAAAATTTGATTTTCAGCAAGTTTTTTTTTTCAGAATGTCACTCCAGCGTCCGTGTCATCATACACGTCATCACTTTCAGGATAAAAAAGTCAAACTAATGGTTAAACAGTCAAACTAACGGTCAAAGGGTATTTTTGCACCTATTTTATAACCACATAGTCACTGTTGCACCTAAAAAAAATATTTAGTGATGGGTGCACTTTGAAGACAATCACATATGTATTTTTACACCTTAACCCTTTTTTAATTTATCATGTTACTTTTTTCGTCTTTTTAAAATTTAGGGTTACTTTTTTTAAAAAAAATTATGGTAGTAAGTGTACTTTAAAAAAAATCGTAATTATTTTTATATTTTAAACTTTTTTTGTAACTGTAGTTCCAAATTCCCCAAATCCAAACTTCTCTATACTACATACAAAAACCGAAAAGAGAAACAAAATGTGAAAACAAGCAAAATCCCGATTATAGAAGTGATTATAAAACCATTTGTCTTTTTTTTTGGGTAAATTTTAAAAAATCTTGATTAACCATGATGAATCGTGATTTCACCTTCTAAGTGCAGGTTAAGCATAAGTGACAAGGACGCTGCTTATGTGATTAGAAAATCGTGATAAAAATTCCACAATAAAAAATTTTCCAATTCATCCTCTAGTCCCTTCTTCAAAATTCTCTCTAAATATTCTCTACACTTACATTACTTATTATTTGTCAACTAAAGTAGTTTAAATAATATTATTTAAAATATTGTTTTGTCCATTATTTAACATGAATTTTTAAATTATTTTAAATAACACCAATTATAAAAGAAAAAAATATTTAATATTCATATGATTTATTAAATCATATTTAATAGGGAAAAAGACTGAAAAAGAACTTTAGAATTATAAAATTTCAAATCAGGTTTGTTATCAAAAGTTGATAATCACAACTCATTTTTGGGGAAACACCTTATTTGAAATTTTACAATTTCAAATTTATTTTTCTATCTTTTCCCATATTTAATAATAATTATTAAATATTTATTTATATTTATTATTAAATATAATCATAAAAATTTATACAGCTTTATTGAAGAAATAAACTTAACTACATAATATCGTGCAATTCTGGCAAAATAATTAGCTATCATATTTATCAATTTATTTTTTATTTATATATTAAATCTCGTGATAATAATAGATCCTATAATATGCTCTCTAAAATATACTCTAACATGCATAATTTTTCTTTTAATTGTATATACACCTTGTCATCAAGGTTTTTGCTGTTTTTTTAGTTCCAGTTTCGTATATTTCTCTGGTTGAATATAACTTTATAAAATTCCTATCATTTTTTGTAACTATGCATAAGTGCTTTGAATAAATATAATCTAAATATAATCACAGTTCTTAAAGTTATTTGTAAAAAAAATATCCAAACAAAAATAATAATATATCACGATTAACCAACACCACTTTTAAACAATGTTACTTATGCAAATCATGATCATGATTATCCACCGCTAATTCAAACGGACACTTATGCAAATCACTATTATGAGCCATTATATTGTTGTCCTGGTTTAATCATGTTCTAGAGAGAGAAAGCTTACGTACGTATTCAAATACAAAACAGTAAATTATCCCTTGATCTAATTTTTTGGGCCATTTTGTCACCACCAATCCACAATTTTTCGGGCTAAATTAAGTTATTATTCAGAAAATAAAAAATAATGGCATTTTTTTACCAAGCATAATATAATTAAAAAATAGTATGTTTATGCCTAAACAAAATGGTGTAAGGCTAATAATGAAATTTGACTCCACAGCTAAAAAGAATATAGGGAAAATTTCATATAAAGCTAGTTGAAATAGAGAAATTCAAAATTGTCAATGAATTCATAAATCCTTAATTGCGTCATTGACCTAATTTAAAATTTCAAAATATAGAAAAATGACTTTAATGTCCTCTTATATGTCCTTGAGATGATTGCAAAGCACTTCAAAAATTAATATTACTGTTACGGTAGAAGAGTTTGAATTAATCATGAGACACAAAAGTTTTGATCTCCGATAAACTTCTTGATCTAATTTTTTGGGCCATTTTGTCACCACCAATCCACAATTTTTCGGGCTAAATTAAGTTATTATTCAGAAAATAAAAAATAATGGCATTTTTTTACCAAGCATAATATAATTAAAAAATAGTATGTTTATGCCTAAACAAAATGGTGTAAGGCTAATAATGAAATTTGACTCCACAGCTAAAAAGAATATAGGGAAAATTTCATATAAAGCTAGTTGAAATAGAGAAATTCAAAATTGTCAATGAATTCATAAATCCTTAATTGCGTCATTGACCTAATTTAAAATTTCAAAATATAGAAAAATGACTTTAATGTCCTCTTATATGTCCTTGAGATGATTGCAAAGCACTTCAAAAATTAATATTAGTGTTACGGTAGAAGAGTTTGAATTAATCATGAGACACAAAAGTTTTGATCTCCGATAAACTCCTTCACAACAGAAAAGTTCTATTGAAAGCATTGCCTCCAATTTCTCCCACCAGTGACTTCTCAAACACTTCCTTACAGTTCTATACATCTATATGTTCCAGCAACAACAAAATTCACCCCATCCTCTTTGCTCCAATTTTTTATTTCAACCTTCTTAATTCCCTGATATGGTTTCACCAATGGAATACTTAAAGACTCAGCCGCACAGCAACAATAGTTTCATACCAAAATCTGAGTGTATACCGTGTGTCCCTTCTCTGTTTGGGGATATAAACAGATAGAACGATCAAGTCCAAAATATGTGTTAATGATGAAATCAATGATAAGACGGCCATTAGAGCATCTTCTGTTGGGCTTATAGATGTCAGTTTGCCGTAGGGATGGGGGAAGCATATGTGAGGCGGTGGTTGAGAACTGAAATACAAGTTTTTCATATCAACAATGAATTGACATATAATTTTTTTTTAAAAATATTGATGAATATATAAAGATAGTCCATAAACAATACACACACATTGCATCCTACGGCTCAATCTTAATCACGTCTGGAGATTAATAAATTTAAATTTGTTTTTTTAATGATATGTGGGAGAGCTAAAGAAAAAACTTCACACTTTAATTTTGTTTTTTTAAGAACTCAGGGGTATGAAAGAAAATTGGCCCAATTTCTAAATTATCCATTGATCTATATGATTTGGTTAATAATTTGTTAAGATTAGCAACCCAAATTAAAAATTTTAATATTTCATATTGCTTTAAAAGGGCTTTTTCCAAGAATATAATATCAATCCCAACAAACAAACAGATCGTGGTGACCCGTACCGTCCGTCGGTCCACGTAATCCAATCATCAGCGTTATTAATGATGACCTACGACCCGACCCATCCAGTCGAGATCCGAACCGACGCGACCTACAGTGCTATTTAATTTCAAATTTGCTCGAAAAATCGGAGGCAGTGCTCTCTCGCAAATCAGTGTTTGCTGTTGCAGTTGCCTCTTCTTAATCCAAAATCTAGGGTTTTTCTCCTTTTCCATTCCTCGATCTTTGAATTCCTAGTTACTTTTGCGTGTATATATATACGCTGATTGCTGCTAGGGTTCTTAATCGAGCTTTCACGGTAAAACGATGTCGCTCCGGCCTAACGCTAGAACCGAGGTTCGCCGCAACCGCTACAAGGTGGCGGTGGACGCCGATGAGGGCCGAAGAAGAAGAGAAGATAATATGGTTGAGATCCGTAAGAGCAAACGCGAAGAGAGTCTGCAGAAGAAGCGTCGCGAAGGCCTGCAAGCTCAGCAGCAATTCGCCACTCCTATTCAAACTTCAACTGTTGAGAAAAAGGTTTCCCCTTCGCATCTCTATTTCTATTTAATAATATATGCATTTTAATTGCCGATGTTGCTTGGTAGAAATTAGGGCTTGATCGGGATCCGTCGCTGTGAGATTCTGGGATGATTAATTTGATATGATACGCGTTGTGTACTTAATAGTTGCCTCTTTTGTTAAATCGCACATATTGATAGGATTTGATCTGTTAGGCAATGCAATAGGCTGATAACTATCGGTTAATTTTTACGTCAATACCTATTTGCAGTTGGAGAGTCTGCCTTCCATGGTTAACGGTGTTTGGTCGGATGACAGCAGTCTGCAGCTGGAAGCGACTACACAATTTCGAAAGCTGCTTTCTATTGGTAACTCTTGATTTTGTCTACTTTAATATTTCCCAATATTTCTATCGATAGAGCTGTTATAGTAATTAGAGATTGTATTTTCCCTGTTTCTGCTATAGAGCGGAGCCCTCCAATTGAGGAAGTTATCCAATCTGGTGTGGTACCGCGATTTGTTGAGTTTCTCGTTAGGGAAGATTTCCCTCAACTTCAGGTTTGAATTTCCTTTATCCCGTGGTATTTTTTGAATCCTTAACATGTTTGGAGTTTATGTTTGCTAATGGCATACATATCACATGTATGTGTTTAGTTTGAGGCCGCATGGGCTCTTACTAATATAGCATCTGGAACGTCTGAGAACACCAAGGTGGTAATTGATCACGGGGCAGTCCCAATATTTGTTAAGCTGCTCAGTTCTCCTAGTGATGATGTTCGGGAGCAGGTATTTTGATATTTTGAGTGTAGCAGTACAACAATTATCTTTTCTATTTGTTATTGAACTCCTCTGAACTCATTTACTGAACTTGCAGGCCGTGTGGGCACTGGGAAATGTTGCTGGTGACTCCCCTAGGTGCCGTGATCTTGTTCTCAGTCATGGTGCTCTAATCCCCTTATTGGCCCAGTTGAATGAGCATGCAAAGCTTTCAATGTTGAGAAATGCTACGTGGACACTATCCAATTTTTGCAGGGGCAAGCCACAACCCCCATTTGAGCAGGTAGTTATCATTTCCTATTATCATTATAATAACCCCCATTCAAGCCGGTAATTGCCATTATAATGTGGAACAAAATATTATTCAAGTCCTATTTGGCATTCTTTTTATACTGTAAATTTGGTGGACAGGTGAGACCAGCACTTCCGGCTTTAGAGCGGTTGGTTTTTTCCAATGATGAAGAAGTCCTGACAGATGCTTGCTGGGCACTTTCTTACTTATCTGACGGGACAAACGATAAAATCCAAGCAGTTATTGAGGCAGGTGTTTGTGGCCGATTAGTGCAGCTCCTTCTGTGAGTATTAATTGTACATTATCAACTAAGAACATATTGCTTTAATGGTTTCTTGTCTTAGAAATAAAATTGGACACATTCTTTTTCAGGCATCCATCGCCTTCGGTTCTTATTCCTGCTCTTCGCACAGTGGGAAATATTGTGACTGGAGATGATATTCAGACTCAGGTAAGGGCATGTCAAATCTGCATAATTGATACTTGGATTCTGTAAAATGAATTTACTTCACTTTTGTGCGATTCTGTGCCACTTTACCATGCTGCGACTTTCCCAGCAGCTGAGCAACATATTGAGGAACTTAGACAGTAGAATTCTGAGTAGGAATAAGATTAAAATCTAAGGATATTTAAGGTTCCTTGGGAGTAGTGTTGGGTTTGTGTTAGTATGAATTGTGGAATAGTTGTTGCCTTGTAGGTGTTGGAGGCACCGAACTGCATTGTACAAAAAAGGGTAGTGCCCCCTCCCAAAAAAAAAGGCCCACACCCCTCCCAAAAAAAACCTACAGCATGAAAATTTTGGTATAATTTGCGTGGTTTATTTTAACATAACTACATACTTGGCTCCCTTTTTTCTGACAACCCAGGATAAACTTAATTTTCTGAGATTTTCCTAGTAAAACTAACAGCAGATTGAGTGAGCCAGCTTAACATTAATTCTTAAAACCATTATCATGGCCAAGATTGACTTGAATGGCTGCTGCCTTAACTTGTTTTTTATAAAAATAAATTTCATCCCAAATCTTAATAAAAATGTTATGCAAAATGCCAGAAGTCTACCCATGATAAAAGTCATCGTACCAAGACACGAATAAAATACAACTTGTTGAGCATGCGGGAACATAGGGATATCTGGGCAGCCACTAGGTGATGTGTTGATTTAGCATATTTGTACAGGTGATTGCTTTTGGTTTAGCATGTGGTTGTTAAGCGTCCAGAGTTTTCAACTTATACATGTCTTAACTGATTTATACGGTCTTCTGCTTTTTATATTTGGTATTTCGTAAGTTTGATTTAATGTGTTTTTGCTAGAGTATTATCAACCATGGCGCACTGCCATGCCTTTTGAGCCTGTTGACACATAATCATAAGAAAAGCATCAAGAAAGAAGCCTGCTGGACCATATCAAACATTACTGCTGGAAACAGAGATCAAATACAGGTGAGCCCGTTGTTGCTAACTATTAAGAACAAATAGAGGTATTAAGTAGTTTTTTTGGATAATATTCTTGCTTTGAAAAAAGAAGTAATTTTACTGTTTTTTTTTTCCTTTTCAAAAAATGTTTCATTTTTACTTGAGATATCTGTTGGGAAAAATTGGAACTCTTACGATGAATAGACTGTTTTAAAAATTTTTATGGAAGCCCCTTGTCTGCTGATTTGGTGCTATGTAGATCTGGCGTCTAAGGTTCTTACTTTTATGCAACATTTAGTCTTGCAAATTTCCCAACTGGATAGAATGATGATAGTTTTTGGTCCTCCCCTGACTTAACATGATTATATTTTCGTAGACTATTGGGAGGGATCTTGAGTTGATAGAATTCATAATGAACATTCTTTGAAACCTTTATGTTAAGTAGCCACCAGATGCTTTCATGCTGTCGTAGGATGAGTTTTTGTTTGTTTCTTATTAAGTATAATTCGTTCTGTTGATATTTATATTGAAAAAGGTCACCAGAATTTAATTTGTATAACTCATAGGCTGTTATTGAAGCTGGTCTGATTGCTCCATTGGTCAATCTCCTTCAAAATGCTGAGTTTGATATCAAGAAGGAAGCTGCATGGGCAATCTCAAATGCCACATCTGGTGGTACTCATGAGCAGATAAAGTATTTGATGCTTATTTTGTGGTTATGCTGCCTGGGTATTTTATCTTCGATTGTATGATTTTGACTTAATCTCTCTTTATTACAAGGTACTTGGTGAGTCAAGGTTGCATAAAGCCGCTTTGTGATCTGCTTGTTTGCCCGGACCCAAGAATTGTCACGGTCTGTTTAGAAGGCCTAGAGAATATTCTGAAGGTCGGGGAAGCTGAGAAGAGCCTGGGTAACACTGGAGATGTCAACTTGTATGCGCAGATGATAGATGATGCTGAGGGATTGGAGAAGATTGAAAACCTGCAGAGTCATGACAACAATGAGATATACGAGAAAGCTGTAAAAATTCTTGAGACGTACTGGTTGGAAGAAGAGGATGAGACACTGCCTCCAGGTGATGGTGCGCAAACTACTTTCAATTTTGGAGGCAATGAGAATCCAGTCCCATCTGGTGGATTCAACTTCAGTTGAAGGGCGGTTCAGGAGAGGGTAAATGCTTTGCATGACACTTCTGCGTTGTTCATATGGTTTAAATTATCAGCAGCATTATCTGAATCTGGTCGCAACAATTGCAGGGGCTTAGTCAGATGGAGAAGGGGTTGATTCTGGGGTGGCTGTTGGGGTCGAGTCGGGGTTGAGTCGGGGTCGGGTCATCTCACCTCATGGTGTGAGGTTCCAGTCTGGTCTTGTGTCCGTGGTCAAATGAGGTGCAGGGGGTCGGCGGCAGCATAATGGCCTAGTCAGCAGTGTTTGTTGTATTAACTATATGTGCCTGGGAAAAGTGTCCAGGAGGTTATATGTTGCATTAGCAGGGACCCGGATTATGTGGCAATTGGGGGGGGGGGGTTTCTTGAGTGCGGCTCTGAAGTCTTCTTTTTTAAAAGAGTCTTAGTTATTATTGTATTGGTAATTTCTGCTGAGTCGGTATTTTAAAATTGGGTGCGTATAGTAATTAAAAACTGCTTATATAGTGTATTCCAAGGAATTATTGCTATTTTTGTGCGTAATATCCTTCTTGTTACTGCCAAGCTCTTGCTCCTGACTTTCGTAGGCTCCACGCAAGCACCTGAAATTTAAAGTAGGCAATCTGAATAACTAGGTTGCAATGCAGGCTGGATGAACTTGGTCAAAATAAGACTAGTCTCTAAGCTACGGATAGTTTGCGCACGGAGTGAGATGTTATACTTGTTTGGTGAATTTGGATTTCTCCGATAAAATGCCACTCAACTTAGCATTTAAGTCGTATAGAATATTTTCGACGTTTTCAAACTGCTTTATTTCGAAATTTGGTGTCGATGTAACCACTGACAAGCAAGATTAGCATAATTAGTGGCTAAGTTGCGGGTATAATCACCCTGAACCGGAGCTGGGAGAGCAGTTGGGTTCCAACAATAATAATATTTTGATGATTCAAGTGTACCTTGCTTTATATGCATGATTTTACAAGCGAACATATTTTGGTAAAAAAGGTTGATATTTTATAGGAAAGGGGTAGGAAGTTTGGGCGTGGTCCATAAGGGCATTGGGAGGTTTCATTTTCAAGTCTCTTTCTTTTCTTCCTTGTTGTGCTGCTCATCACATGACTTTTGGAGGCTTCTGTTTCTCCACCTCTTTCTGGCCTCATCTTCAGGGCCCTTCTTGATATTCTTAAACTGGATTTTGGTTATCCTGAGTCGGTCTAATTGTTTTCCTCGTTCAAAATGCTAAACTCAATTCCTAATTCCATAATCCCTATACTTGTATATAGTATTAATAACAAATTAAAGTAATAGTGTATCTGAATCCATCACTTGTGAAAAGGGCAGGATTTTTCGGGCTAAAATATATATCTTTAGCCTTTCAAAGTACATGCTCATAAGTGGTCCATCAAGTGCTCTGTCAACAAACCTCCCATAAGTCATAATTAGGCTTTCACAGCTACGGAGGATATACAGCATGAAAAGTCAAAATATAGAACTGTCGGAAATTAATATATTTAATATAAGGACCTCTCATAAATCTAATTTTGAGCCAGTTGCAAATCAGCCCCTCATCTTAACAAGTTTAACAACGTAAGGACCTTCCTATATCATATATTGACAAAAAAATATTTGTGTGTTCACCTCGTGGAACTCTTGAATAATGTATTTTTAAAATATATGTAGAATCAAGGAATGGGAATTGATTTGGAAGGGAAGATGAAGCAGGAAAGTATGGTATTTTCAGGAGGAGAAATGGCGTAGTGAGCCATGGGCATTTTTATGTCCAAATGTAATACTAAATACTAATAAAATACTCAAACTTCTTTGTGAGATTTGTTGTATTGATATGGAAAATTATGATTAACAAAAATAGTGAGGTGGCATAATTTTTTTTTAAAATTTAATTGTAATTTTAACAATGGGGGTGTTTTTCAGTCAAAATATGAAATAGGAGAATCTTGTTTTTAAATTTTTAAAGGTGAAACAAAACTTGAGAAGGTTTTGTGTATATTGCGAGCAATCATTCAGATATTTGGAGCGAATGACTACTAGTGTCCTACCACATTTGGCGCTTGTGAACCATCATTCTCTGGCTCCGGCAAAGAGAAAGTAAAACTAAGAAACTGACAACAAAATACTTATCAGTGTATTCCCACTTCCATTTCCATAAACTCGAAGTGGCAAACAAAACACATTATTCTGCGGCATTTGGACAAGAAAAGTGGTGACACAGAGAAAATGGAAGGGCAGGGAAAAAAATCATCTCATTGTTATTAGTAGCATTATTTATAAAAAAGACAAAGAAGAATGAGAAATAACCCAATAAGTGTCCTGAGACAGACAGAGGGATCTTTGGTTGACCAATGAAAAGGTAGAGAAAGACACAGACACACAAACAGAGAGAGCCGGAGATGGCAATTTGCATTCCAACTTGAACATAAAACAACATTTCTGTTTACAATCGCCAAATCTTTCAATAAAATAAGCCTTCCAAAACAAATACTCTGTTCTTATTCATTATTTTAAACAAACAATCCTACCCCCCTCTCTCTCTCTCAGGGGCAATATCGTCATTTCACATCGTCTGATTTGGGGTTTCTCCTCCGACTTCTATAAAAGCTCTGGTCCTTTAGATCTGCCTGCGGCTGATGCACGTTTGGCGGTCCGTTCCCGTCGCTCTTTACTCTCTCTCTGCATGTTGGGTTTCTTTTCCCTTTCATAGAGCTATTCCTTCTTCTTCTTACTATCTCACTCTCATTCATTGCTCATCACTTCACTCTTTGCTCTGTTTCCAACCCTTCCTCGCCCATTCTGATCTTATAATACCTCACCCCCCACTTTTCAAAATCACTACTTTTCATCTGGGTTCTCTCATATCTGGGAAATAATGGATCCCAGTAGGAAAGTGAGTGATCCTGTACTTTTCTTAAGAAGATTTGGCCCCTTAGTGTTGAATTGCATAACAAAAACAGCTGATTTTGCACTGTGATGCAGGGATCGGAAGCAGAGGACGCTAATGCGAGGAATCCAAATGGGGCTTCGCCCGAAGAGAGTCCGACAATGAGCGAGCAGAAGAAAACTTGCGCCGATTGCGGCACCACCAAGACCCCTCTCTGGCGCGGCGGTCCAGCTGGGCCGAAGGTGAGCTTGATCTCAACGATTAGGGTTATTATGTTATAGATCGATGAGTGGTGTTTCATCTCTGATCTGTTACCGAATGTTGTTTTTTTTTGGGTTACCTGCAGTCACTGTGCAACGCTTGTGGAATCAAAAGCAGGAAGAAGAAGAGAGCGATTCTGAGTCTGAAAGGGAAGAGAAGCAACAGTAATAATAACAGCAATGGAAGCAGCAAGATTGGGGATAGTTTGAAGCAGAGGTTAATGGCTTTGGGACGGGAGGTTTTGATGCAGAGATCAACGGCGGAGAGGCAGAGGAAGAAGCTGGGAGAGGAAGAACAAGCAGCAGTTCTATTAATGGCTCTCTCATATGGATCTGTTTATGCTTAGATTCGTGACATAGTAGTTCTTTGTTTCTTCTAGAATGCACTCACATTAACATTTTAAGGGTATCTATGAATCTTCAATGTCTGTCTTTTCTTTTCCTCTTGGTGATTAGTCTCTGCTGTGATAGATCGCTATTTTTAGTTCACTGACTCGTGTGTTTGGTGCCGCCTATGTATCTCACTAAGAATTGTAAGAAATGATTCAAATCCAATTTTGGTAATGTAGCAATAGCCTTTTATTATTAGTTTATTACATTGGTCCCCAATTTTATGTTCTGTTCTATCCGATACATCATTTGCTCCACTTTGTTGTTCAAAAATATTATCGCCGCTTAAAAGGACTGAAAGGTATTGACATTTAACACAAGCCAAAGGGAATTGTATGGAAGGTTGGCTTGTTGAGTTGGGTGAAATTGGGAATGTGTAATTGGGTTCCAAAAAGGGTCCTTTTTTGGGTTGAATGACTAGAAATGATAGTATCTGCAAGTAGGATGTTTGAAACTGATGTGAATTTGGAAAGATGAAGAAGGAGAAAAGACGGAGGGAGGGAACATGAGTTTTCATATTTCCCGCTGGTTTGACTTCCACAACTTTTCTGCACAAAAAGTTTATGGTTGACTTTTTTATTCCCAAGCTGGCCAAATTAGGTTTAGGTCAATGATGTGCATCTAATAAGTTCATGACAAATCCTAGTTGATGAATGTTTCATAATATTTTTTTTTTTGTATAAAATATATTTTGTTATATTCACGTAAATACTAATTGAAGAACTCTTGTCTCACCCGAAAAGTTTGATTTCAAGGACCATTTTATAGGCCTTCTCAAAGATGTTTGGATCAGCTTAAGAAAAGTGTGGTGTATTAAGGACAGAGGGCAGTATAATTTATAAAAGTGAGGTTGAACTTTGAAGGGTGTGTGTGACTTTAAACAGGGAGGGGAGGGGAGTGGAGGACGAAGTCGTTTTCAAAATTGAATATGTTGGGAAGACAGACAACGAATAAAGAAAACAAAGTAACTGTAAAAATTCTGATATGAATCAACGAAACCAATCCTATCATCTGATTTGTTATGACATCCTTTGACTCTGTTTTGCGGCTCCTTCAAAACATCTCTCTCTCTCTCTCTCTTCTTTTTCATTGTTTATTAATTTTGGCTGTTTTGGTTAAGAATCACAGAACAGAACAATGATTTGAACATAATTGAGAAAGACAGGAACCAATCTCCAAGAAGGTGCACAGTATCATTGGGGGCAAATAAAAAAGGGAAAATACCAGTTAAGTCCCAAGGTAGAGAATTAATCCCAAAAAAGTCCCTTTGCAAATTCCAATGTCAGGGACTTTTCTGACAGCATTTTCCTTTGAGCAATTACTAAAATAGCCCCCACTTGTATTTACAACCTCATAAGCGGCGTTTACAACTTGGGAGAAAGAAAATCTAAATGGTTTATGTTACAACACTTGTTCCTACGTTTACAACACCTTTAGCTCTTTTTACAAGTTTTTAAGCTACATTTACAACCACTCCCACAAGGGCAGTAACTTGTGCAACAAGCCAACACTTAAGCTCCACTTTCTTCTATCATCGTTTACAATATGGTCTGCTATATTTACAACATCTTCAGTTATATTAACAACTTCATAAGCGGCATTTACAACTTGGGAGAAAGAAAATCTAAATGGTTTATGTTACAACACTTGTTGCTATGTTTACAACACCTTTAGCTCTTTTTACAAGTTTTTAAGCTACATTTACAACCACTCCCACCAGGGCAGTAACTTGTGCAACAAGCCAACACTTTGCAAGTTGTAAACGCCGCTTATGAAGTTGTTAATATAACTGAAGATGTTGTAAATATAGCAGACCATATTGTAAACGATGATAGAAGAAAGTTGAGCCTAAGTGTTGGCTTGTTGCACAAGTTACTGCCCTTGTGGGAGTGGTTGTAAATGTAGCTTAAAAACTTGTAAAAAGAGCTAAAGGTGTTGTAAACGTAGCAACAAGTGTTGTAACATAAACCATTTAGATTTTCTTTCTCCCAAGTTGTAAACGCCGCTTATGAGGTTGTAAATACAAGTGGGGGCTATTTTAGTAATTGCTCAAAGGGAAATGCTGTCAGACATTGGAATTTGCAAAGGAACTTTTTTGGGATTAATTCTCTACCTTGGGACCTAACTGGTATTTTCCCAATAAAAAATGGCCTCAAATTTACTGTACGGGGCATGACTTCTCAGAAAGCTCAGGTGTCATTATAGTAACCAACGTTGCATTCATGAATTATCATAAATTCCTTTTAGTATTTTATGTTTGAAATTGGAATGCATTCACTCCTCTCCTTTTCACAATAATTTTTTTAAAAAAAGAAAGAAAATTGGACTCATATATGAGTGTTGTATGGATCCGACATGATTTCAGGATCCATAAAATATGTGACATAAGAAATGCTGTACATACTTATATTGTAAACCCATATGCAAATTTACAGGACCACTACTATAACTATAGTCCCAACTCCCAGACGAAATGGCGTGTAAAATACGTTTTGTTTTTCTTTCATGATCTCAAGATAAAAGAAAAAATTTTCAACTTTACAGAGGTTAACACATGACTTTTTCACAGCTTTTATTTTATTTTTTATTTTTTGATCTGAGTTTACAGCTTTTATTCACTGCCCTAGATTTTCCCAATGTATTAGCATTCTCCATCAGCCATTTAATTTTTTTTTTATACAATAAGGATTAAGAAAGGTAATAAATATGTCAAAAAGTGATGTCATTTTATTATATTAACTCAAGTTATTAGCCTATTTTATTTCTCTCTCAACAGTGAGTTCAGGACCCTGTCCAAATCATGGGTTCCCCTTGAAAACAATTTCTTGCTTGAGAAAAAAACCATATTCTGGAAACTCCAAAATGGATTCCCAAATATTAGTGTCCATATAATGAGCTTTTGATGACCAAAACAGTCATTATAGTACTTGTTAGCAGCATGACTCAAGGAATACTAAGCTCAATAATCATTATACTTAAGAACCTTCATCATATCATTATACACATGAACATTTACAGCATCTTTTTTCATCAACAGAGATTTAAACCTCTCAATATACATAAAAGCTCAATAGCAACACACACACACATTAACATTCATATATGCATTTTGAATTTAGGAAGAAGGGTGTGTGAAAAAGAGTAGTCAATAATGGTGAGTGAATGATTGGGAGCTAGGCAGCTTCATAATAGTAATAACCTTTTGCTTTGCTCACAACCTAACAGTGCAAATTAGCTGCGTTGGTCTCTTTCTGTGGAGACCATCCATATTTTGCTTGCTGTATTCCAATAAAATGCCAAAACAAACACCAAAACAAGGAACCACTCGTCCGTGATAAAACTCGTAACAACTAACAAATTCATATAATTCATACAGTACAATTAGTAGTGGACCACTATCAAACCTAGCTGTTCTTAATTATTACTCTATTTCATTTCTTCCTCCTTGAGTTTTATGAGGGTACGTACGACGTACAGGAAGCCATAATAATTGACGCAAAAATGTGATCCTAATCTAATCTCTTAGTGTCAACCGAAGAGTCACGAGGAGGATCTGTGTGCTAAAGTCTGGTTTGGTACGAAGCTTTCAGGCTGCATGCACATGGAGGCTCTCACTCTGTCTAACTCTGCTTCACATTTTGCTTCAGCATTCAGCATTAATACTGTTCATGTGCTCGTGTCTTTACTCTGATATGTGAATGAATTTGACATAGAAATTATCCAGTGCGGTTAAGTCTTCGTTTACCAAACTGTTCCATCAACTGCATGTTCAAATCCATTATTGTAGTACTCACTGCTTCTTCTTTCTTTTTCTTGTCTTTTGCTTTTTTGCTTTTGTTTGTGTTTATATTTTGAAGGGCCGAGTAAAGTGCTTGTTCTGATTCTGAAACGGGGCAGCACAGAGAAGTTTCATGTGTATACAATTGTGGAAACAACTTGGTGGGCAGCACATGCTAATAATAACAAGACTAAATATTAAATATAAGCAAAAATTAGGTATAGGCATGAGATTAGCGGACTAATTAGTAAATTACTAATAGCTTCTTTTTATTTGACTTATTATTAACAAGTCTTTTGAAGAAAAAAAAAATTGTGCAAAAACACTAAATAAGTTGTCAGTTTCTAATTTAGGCATAACTGAGTATTTGAAACAACTTATTCCCATAAAAAACATGTTTATTTAGTGTTATCATTGATTACATCAGGTCAGTACCAACTCTCTATATTGCTTACATTACTAGGGAAAAAAACATATATGACCACCACATCTAGACCTCATTAGGCAGAGAAGGTTTAAAAACTATGATCAGCGACATTTTTATAAATATTGATGCAACTTCAGAAGGGTTCGCATTTCCTCTCAGTTTAAATAATACTTTCTAAATCAGTTATAATTTAATGCGATTTCAATAAGTATTAAATATAATGAAAATTTAAAAATTTATATACTTTTTAGACAGGAAGCTTATACATCCGGTTTAGACATCCTTTTAGAAAATGTCGTTTCTTTACAACTGATTTTAAATGTTTCAAAGTTTCTTTAGCTTCCAAAGTAAACTTCCTAATTACCCATCTCTTGTAATTTTCATCCATCTTATCCATTTAAACTCTTCATTTCTTTCATGTTTTCAAATCCAGCCTTTTCTTCTCTCTTCTCTCGAATATCAATATGGTGAGACGCATTATGATTCATTCAGTTCATTCTCCTTTTCCTCCTCTGCCTCTACAACCTCCACCGCAACCGTCAGCGAGGCATGTTCTTGACCACCTCAATGCAAGGGTGGCTCGTATAGAGATACGCCTCGGAAGATTCTTCACTTTGCCACACACTGTCAATAACAAGTTGAATCTTGTACTCGATGCCAATGACTCAGAGTACAATCTTTTGGATGACTCATCTTCTCCTTCCTCTACTTCAAAAGGAAGTATGTCAATTATTTTGAATTTGACATCATAAGTATTAAAAAGAAAAAAATTAATGGGAAAAAGATAAGAAAATACCACTCGAACTTCAAAATCCTAAATCAGTGATTTCTTACTAAAATGAGTGGTTAATTGCTATACTGTTATAATCAACTAGCCTTAACCTACGCAATGCGCGGGTAAGAGGTTGGGTATCTATTAATGTGTTGTTATGTAAAAAATCACTTAAATTTTAAAAAATATTTTATAGTATGGAATACACTATGACTCATATAAAGATACATATGGGTGGAGAGGTGACGCTATAGCAATTTTGACTTTTATTTCTCAACATGTACATAAAATACTTAAAACTACTCTATATAAAAGTTGTAATTAATTTATTGGAATCCCTATATTTTTCATTGAGTAGATACCCTAAATTTGCACATTTTTATCTTTATAATTATAGTATCATATTCATTCCTTATAAAGATCTCTAAGGGAATAATTAAACTATTAAATTAAATATTTACTAAATATTTTGTATCTACCTCCCCTATTATTAATTTACAAAATAATGTGTAACTACCTTCTCCATTATCTATCTTTTATAACCACCTCTCATTATTGTCTTTTGTTTTTATTTAGTTGTTTTGAGCATGACATTTTACTGATGTATCGGCCAGGGAGACATTAATTTATTAGAATCCCTATATTTTCTATTGAGTAGATACCCTAAATTTGCACATTTGCTCATATTTATCTTTATAATTATAGTATTATGTTTGTTCTTTTTAAAGATCTCTAAGGGAATAATTAAAATATTAAATTAAATATTTACTAATATTTTGTATCTACCTCCGTATTATTAATTTACAAAATAATGTGTAACTAACTTCTCCATTATCTATCTTTCATAACCGCCTCTCATTATTATCTTTTGTTTTTATTTTAGTGTTTTGAGCATATTATTTTGCTGATGTGTCGGTCAAGGAGACGCTTACTGCTATACTTTTATATACCAATACTCTTATAGACAATAAGATTGATTTGAAATTTTGAAGATCAAATAGTATTTCATTATCTTTTTCCTAAAATTAATTGACATGGGCCGGCTACTCTGTTGAAGTTCATTTTCACTAAAAGGTCCAAAATATGGGATGAAGTGAGCTCTTCATAGGCTCATATTAACGGGCATGCTATTGTCTGAAAACCTGTCTGCAATTAATTTTGATTAATCAATGGAGGTTGAGTTTAGAGTTTAATGAAATGGGCTAGTTCCCAACAACTAGTAAACCAATGTTTGAATCCCTATTAGGAAAGAAATTCATATTTAATACTCGACAGTATCTTAAATAAGATTGTCTCTAATAAGAAGACACATATGCCTTTAAAAAACTTTTGGTTGTCTAGTTAATAATAATGCATTTCATTCTTTAATGATTGAAAATGCATATATTTATGTTTAATTGAAATTTAAATCCACTAGATTAATTAAACAGTCATGCTTAACAATTTTACATAGAATAATAATTCGTTTTTCAGTATAAAACTAACCAAAAAAAAAAAAAACACAAAACTGAAAAAGTAAAAGATGTAAAGACTAAAGCAGCAAAGCGGAGAAAGATTATGCTTTCTTGCGTGAAGGGAGAGAGTGTATGTTTAACTTACATGGCCTCTTTCGGCCAAAAAACAAAAACAAAGTGAATAAATCCACCCCTCAAATGAAAATGAAGACACTGTAATATGGAGGAGTGCTGCAGATGGTAAATTCTTAGTCAAAGCAGTATAGCTTTTTCTATCTGAACTAGAGGAGAAAGAGAATCAGTTGGTCTGGTGGAAAATCTGGTGTTGGTAGGGACCTAAAAAAAATCAAATTCTTCTTATAGCAATTAATTCATGAGAGATTAATCAAAAATTCACTAAGAGCCAAGAAAGGAATTTCAGATAATTCTTTTCACCCCGATGGGGTGTTCATGTGAGGAGAGTGTAATACACATTGTGAGGAATTGTACGAGAGAGCGAAAGAGATGTGGAAACTATTTTTAAATCCTAACCAATATAATAGTTTCTTTTCTTGTGATTTGCAAGAATGGCTTAGGCGAAATCTGACACAAAATTTAGGAAAGACAAGATTTACTAGATGGCCATGGGTAAAAATCTTTGGCCATGTTGGCAGATTTGGAAAGCAAGATGCAAGCAAATTTTTGAAGAATCACAATGTGAGAAGAGTGTAATACTCAAATTCTTGTTTTTGAGGGATTTTGGAATTACAGAGGAGGGATCTGACCTCCATAACTAACATTTAGTGCTCTATGTTATTTGGATTTCAAGCCCCGGCTTGCCTCTCGTATCCAAATAAAAAAAAAAAAAAAAAAAGTGAATAAACCTGGCTATATAGTATGGATTTCCCAGAAAATTATTTCAATGAACAAATTAAGTGAATAATCTTCGCAATCTGATTATAAGATGAACCAGATACGTACAAAATAAAAAAGTTAAAAAATTGGTTGTCATTGTACATGAACCAATGGAAATATTGAGATATACAAATTAAAGAGAAATAAAAGGAGGTCGTCGTGATTCAAGAGTACAACTCAAGGTATTCTTTCGCTCTCTCTTAAATCAAGAGCATCACCAAAAATGTAAACAAACCAGACGCCTTGAAGGAAGAACTCGTCGTGGACGCCGTTGACGGCGGCGGCGGGGGGCTATAGAAGTAGAAAGGAAAATAAGGCACAATGGGGTTAGGCGGAGGCGGCGCCGGGTAGTTCATGTGAAAGGGCGGAGGATTAAACGCCGCCCCGGTGCTGCCGCTTCCCCGCGGCGGTGATGAGTAGACATAGATAGAGGTGGGTGGGGGAGATAGCGAGGGAGGGCAAGAATCGGTGGGGTCTGGCGGAAGAGGCGGCGGCGGAGATGGAAGTTGGTGGCAAGTGTTTTGACAGGAAGAGCAGGATGTACACTTAATCTGGTCATCCGCCATTATTAAAATTGTTACAGAAAGAGGAAACAGAAGCATGAAAACGAGTGTGAACATTGTCTCTGCACTTTGCAGAAACAATTGAAGACACGGAAATGGGAAATTGCAGAAAGAGATCAGTATGTGTTAAATATGGATATAATGGAATAATGACCAGCCAATGTTGCAGAGAGAAAAAGAGAAAAGAGGAACAACACGCTAGCAAAAGAAAAGGTTGGAATATGGCACCGACCCCAATTTACTTTAACAGAATCGAATGGAAGAAGATCGACTATGTAAATATACTCTGCCCAATCCTATTTATAAATAACTTTTTTTTTTATTATGTAAAATAAAATGATTGTCAAAAACAATAAATATATAAAAAATATCATATTTTTTTCATATATACCATTATTTATGAAAAAGTATAAGAGAGAGAATGGATAAAAAATATGAAAAATGATTCTTACTGTGTGTGATAATTAATTATAAATATATGTATTTAATAAGAATAAAATAAAAAAAATAAACTTACATTAAAATTACTTATAAAATAGATTAGGTCTATTAAAAAAATATTTATAAATAAGACGAGGAGTTTCTTATATCAAGGCGGAAAAAGTATTTGGCAAAGCAATGAAGCAAACATCTTCTTGTAATGTAATGACGTGAAAGTTTTTAGGTAGGTGGAAAGCTGTAGATTTGATGCTTTGATCATATAATTGTAACTTCAAGCGCTTAGTGTCTGATTTTTAATTTTTTTTCCCGGCAAAAAACGTCCTTGAAATAAGGAGGAGTGATAGATATGTTGTCCATCAAGACCGAGCTTATGGAACCCGGTTCAGCTCAGAAACCGATGAACCGATCGGTAGACCAGTTTAATTCAGGTTTTAATTTTTTTTAAAAAAAATTTATATTTTTTTTAGAATTTCATACTAATAAGTCTAAAATTTTTAATTTTTTATCGATTTAGTCCCGATTTAATCCACTGACTATTAATCTAATACCCTGATCAATTCAGTACTCTATTAAATTTTAATACCTTGATAATATGCAGTGGAAAGAGACTCGGCCAGATCAAAAGGATGTAGACAAGCCGCATCTTCGCCATCCTACTTTTTCTTCGCCCTACCACTTTATTACTTTTTATTTATTTTCAATTTGTTTTTCTTTTCCATAAGTTGATGGTTACAACATTTATATTATTTTTACAGTAGTCTTGTCTAATATGAAATAAAATTTAGTGGAATTTTCCCTTGCAAAAATTGAAATTGAGTGAATCGACATTGTGGGGGAAAGCAATCATGTTAATTGGGTTACTTCAATTAGACTCGTTAACATTAAATCTGACTTAATGATATTAAAGATGGGATAGTTGTGTTAAAAACACATTAAAATTGAATAAAACTAAATTTGAATGGTCTAGAGATATTCAATAAAACTAAGTCCATCTTGCCATTTTAATATTTTACTATCATCCCACAAAACAGATATGATATATTCAGATTATCAGATACTCCTTCCGGTCCTAATTATAAAATAAAGTTTACTTTTTTGAAAAAATTAAAGAAATTAATTAAATTACTTTAGAGTATTTATATTTATATTTATATGATTAAGTAACTTATTTAATTTTTTTAATTTTTTTAAAAAAATTAATTTTATCTTATATTTAGAATTGAAAGTAGTATGTTGGTTAGACTATTGGGGCATTGACTTAAAATTATGCTACTCTGAAGTTTTTTGTTGGGCCAGAACTTTATTGGTTTTGTTCGGAGCAACATGATTGGTCCTTGGACAGGTAATATCCATGCGATGTGGTCATTTGCCATTTATTTTATATCTCATGAGATCAGTCCAAATTGAAAATTTGGGCCTCGGCCTAAATTCTGCATGTAATTTAGAAAGCTTCTTATATTTTGATCTCGCAGCTCACCCAACTCTTTCTCAGGCTAAATCCCACCGTCTTGTTCCCCTCTCTCCAACCTTTATCTTTCCTGTTCCCAGGTTAGTTAAAGAGTTGACATTTAAAGGATTAAGAGATATGGGTCCTGTTTGATTCTATTCTATATTTTTTGTTCTCAAAAACAGTTTTATAAAACAATTTTTGAAAACAAAAAAGTAAAAAAACTTGTTTGGTTGATTGTTTTTGAAAACAAGTTTTAAAAACCAAAAAACTAAAAAACTTGTTTGGATGATTGTTTTTTAAAACAAGTTTTTTTTAAAAAAAAAATTATATAATTGTTTCTTAAAACAAGTTTTAAAAATAAAAGACAAAAAAATCTGCTTTTATTTATTTGGATCTTTTATATAATAAATATTAACATTATTTTTTAAAATTACTTAATATGTTATTATATTAATAAACTAGTTTGATAAAAATCAAATAAAATCATCAATAAATAACACAAAAATGATTTACTATTAACAAAATTAACATGTTAAATTTTAAATAAAATACGAAACATAAAACAAAGCATAGTTCATAGTAACGTAAAATCTAATCCGAAAGCTATAAGTCTGTGTGTGTGTATCTATAAGCTTTCTAGCCAAGCCCTCTTCCTTTCTAACGGCACTGCCATAAACAACTCCCTATTAATAGGTTCCTTAAACTGCTTCATTGCCTTAACATAAATATCGTCAGAGAGATCTATCTCATTTAGAATAGCAACACATGCAGAAACGGAATAACTATTAGATGCTGGGCTTCCAACACTAGCTTCGCTCCTTGACCTCCACCTCTCGGCCTTAGCAAGTTGAGCTTCTGCCCTTACCTTAGATGTCTCAACAAATGCTTGAATAGCTTCCCCTATTTGCATAGACCTAGGTTCTTTCTTTTTCTTTCGATCAGATAATTCAATACTCCGCTTTCCACTATGTGTAACTCTCTCAACTATGTCTGGAGCAACATTGTCTTCATCCTTGTTAAGGTTTACATGAACTCCAGAATTGAGATATTCATAATCAAGTCGAACCTCATCATCAGAATTTGGAGGATCTTGCATAAATGCATGATGAAGTACCCCTGTTGCAGTGCTTCTGTTAAATATTATGCCTAGCATTTTGTAATGTTCTAGCCCATGCTTTTTGAATTGTGAAGCCTTAGGATGTGCCTACAAATTATGCATTTCAATATCATAAATTTAGAAACGAAAGAACCCAAACTATCTAATCAAATAAATTACAATGATTACATACCATAACATAGTTATTCCAAACCTCCTCATTAGCAGTTACTGTATTTGTTTCAGCATCCCAACCAAATCCAGTATGTTGTAACAATTGAGAAAATTCTTTGTGCTTTGTACGCAACCTATTGAACTTTTGCTTGACTTGAACCAAACTAAAAGTGCGCTGACTCTTCTCATTCAACTTTTCTAACATGTTTTTCCAAACTTTGGATGGAAACACACCATTTTTCATATTTCCTTTGGTTACTTCTTCTACCATAATATCAATGTACCATTTAATAATATGCTTGGGCCAAATTGAGTGTTCTAATTGTTCAACCTTTCCACTAGATGCCATCTAAAACAAAAGAAAAGAACCGAGACTTCAGCAATATACATTCAAGTTAATTATCATTACAATAGAAAGATAGGAGAATATAGAAATGCCTTCATTGTAATGACTTCAGCAATGGACATTCACATGTTTCTTAGTTAAAGCTAGTGGACTTCCTACAAGAATGTAACCAATTATTAAATGGCAGCAAACATCGAAAGCTATAATAAAAGTTCAAGCAATCCAGCTAAGAATACAAACATACAAGAAGGAACAAGGGACAGTGAGATTGCAATGGTTGTGTTCTGAACTATCTATGGATAAATTTTTATATGCGATATATTTTATTGCTTGATGTGTCTGGACAAATTCTTCATGATCATGAAGCCACGATGCTGAGGTCTTGGGGCTGTATTATGATTCCTCTATGCCCCAAGAGTAGAAATTGAGAAAATTCAGAGGGTCACAAAACTTAGAACAAGATGATGAAGAAATATCCATTAAAATAAAGACGATATTTAAGAAACAGACTCCTAGATCCCATTATTGGCTATTAGACAGTAATGGTAAGGAACTACTGTGGTTTGAAAAGAACGAGGATGCATAGACAACAAATTGCTTTGCAATGATTGAATGGATCTTTTTATGTCAGAGAAAAGAAATTGCAAGTTTTTTGAAGCTGAATCAGAAGCTAGAATTGAACTTCTTTGGGACAAAAGCAACCACTCCAATTGAAAATCACCAATAGTAATTTATTTTATCCTTCCTTTAAATAAGTCCTCTAGTAATTTCCCAATATAAATGATTTTCTGAGAAATTAGCCAAACAATAAGGACAGTGATAAAAGCACTTTTACAGGATAATTGGCCAAACCTCAATCACCTTATAGTTGCATGTTAAGCAATTGATTTTATTTGAGGGGGAAAGAAAGGGAAGGAGGAAAATAGAAAGGCCAAGCAGACAGTTAATCTACCCAAAACATTGATACAGCCAAAGTGATTCAAGCTGGAATTTAAGGTAGCAAGACTTAAACACAGGCTCCTTAGTCGGCAGAGAAAATAATGCATAAGACAGAGAAAGATGAATAATTCATTAGATGTGGGAAAAAAATTTATTAGAATATTGTTTAGTTCCAGATAAGAGCAAAGAAAAGGAAATGGCAAAGATGAAACTCTGCTAAGCAATTCCAAGAAATGAGCTATTCTTGCCTTCTCAGCTTAAAAACAGTAAATCCTTTCTGTCACTCAGGATAGCTACCTCCACTTCATTACAAGTGATCAAGCTTGGAAAAGGCCTTTATTTACCACTACATAGGAAAACATAGTGCAATTTCAATGCTCTGAAAGACCTAATAATTAATTGGAGGATAATAAGTCCAACTAGTTTAGAGGGAGTGTTAATAGATGAGTTCCTGATATGGTGATGATCCTAGTTATCTTCTAGAATCACTCCATTCTCCTCTGAGAGATAATTTAGCTTTAGATTGCTTTATAAAACAAGACAAGGAGTTTATACAATCTCAGCCATCAGAGTCTTATAAACAAAGGAAAGGAATAAAACGCAGAAATAGTAAAGTGTATTTAACACAGATAGAAATTTAATACACAGAAAGAAAAAATATACAGATTGCAGAATTATCTAGAGACAGAAATATCATCTCAGATGGATATGGATTTCATACACTTACAGGTAAATTTCTTGCCTTGTAATATAGTACAAGGCAATGGCAGTGATGAAAATACACACAAAAATCAAAAAGTTGACCACAAAAATGAACTTTAAAAATTCCCTAGAATCCCATACAGGTTTAAGCAGCTGAAAGTAGAAGTAAACATAAGTGCAAAAAGCATACCCCATAAATGGATTGTTCAATATAACCAGCTGAAATAAGGTTCCAGGCAAAAGGGATTATTCTGCTTATCATTGTTCATTGAGCGTACCTTGGTGCTTCCGATGAGAGAAACGCCAGCCAGCATGGAAGTCCCGGAAAGAAGAATTTAGGATGAGAAATGTCCAAATAGCTTTTCCTTACAAATCTGAAGAATCGTTTCAACTGAGTAGTCAAAAGCCTTCAACAATACAGAAGAAAAAAAACGCAGCTTATCCCTCAAACGATTTTCATTTAGGCTACCCAAAACATTTCAAAGAAACCAACAAGAATTGCACAAGAACAAAACAGACTTACCGATTGAGGACGGAGGAAAGATTTGAGCCAGCAAACAACGAGCGGAGGGTGAGGGGTGGGTGAGCTTGGAGCCAGTGAAGGAGAGACTGGACCCAGCGGACACCGAGCGGAGGTTGAATTTTGGTGGCTACTATTCAAGGTGCTATCATAGTCATGCCGCCATGGAAGAAAGGTCGGAGTCGCACTATAGAGTTCGAGTCGAGGCTTGAGACCTGAGAGTTTAGTGATTAGGAAATAAAAAAACAAAAAGCAGAAAACATATTAAAGTTGTTTTTTGTTTTTAAAAACAAATTTCTATTTTTTTGTTTTTTAGAACAATGGAGTGAAAACAAATTAACAAACGGGTTTTTTTTTGTTTTTTAATTTTTGAAAACAAAAAAACAGTTTTTAAAAACAACATCAAACAGGCCCTAATTCTCTGTAATAAATATTGTGTTCACATCTAATACTTCCTTTAATCTTTTTTATAAACAACTTTTATCATTATTATGTAAAACTAACCCAAATAAATCCTTATATATGAAATGAGCATATGAGAGAGAGTGGATAATAAATATGAAAAAAAATGTATAGTAAATAAAAAAATGAAAGAATATTAGTGATGAGTGAGAGATAATTAATATAAAGATATATAATTAATAAATATAGAAAAGAAACAAAGAACCTAAATTTTAAGATACTAAAAAGTGGGTGTGTTTGTTTTGGCGATTGTATAAGTAACTTATTTTTACTTAAACTTATGGAATCTTAAGATTGGAAAAAAGTTAGATTGGGTAAAATGATGAGTGTTTGGATTAGCGATTGGATAAGTAACTTAAAGTAACTTATATAAAAGTAATGATGTTTGGTTTGACTTTTGCATAAGTGACTTTTATATTAATTAAGAGAAAAAAATTGAAAAAATTATGAAAAATGAAAAAATGAAGGGATAATTGTGAAAAAAAGTCCTCATTGGCAACTTAATTGCCAATGGGACCTGGGAAGATATCTACACACGGAGGGATTTTTTCACAATTTTCTCAAAAATTAACTTTGAAAATTTGGTAATGTTATAATTTTAATAAAATTATATCAAACTCTAATTTAAATTGGTACACTACAAAAGTCTTTTCTACTGTGCACCTTAAGCTTAAATCTTATAAATTATATCAAACTCTAATTTAAATATTAAATCCTAACTCATATTTTCACAGCTCAAAATCTAACAAAATAAACCGATTAAAATCTCAATAATACCTCCAATAATCCAAATAAATTATTTAAACTAAATTTAATGGATAAAAACACTATATAGAAACTAATTTATGATATGTTGATAAAAATATTGATATAAAATCATAAAACAACTAAATAATAAATCTAAACTGATTAAAATTAATTATTAATTATTCTCTACATTTCTGCAGTCATATATTAACAAAACTCAAAACTTGCCTAAACTCTTATCCCAAAGTATTCTCGAATTAGCAGAAGATTACTATCTAAAGAAAGAGAAAATTATTTAGAACATTTTTCAAAAAAAAAATTTGTGATTAGAAGTGATTTTGAGTACCTTATTGATCCCCAAATATCCTCAAAAAATAATTAATGACACACTAATGATCAAATGGGCTGCCATAAGTCAATATAAGCTTCATTCTTCAACTTATGACTTTCGGATGCTTTTTACTTTTTTCAACTTATATCATATCGTCAAACCAAACACTTAAATGGATCCAATCCAGTGTTCAATCTCAATGTATCACTGTTAAAGTCCGATATCTGCCCCCAAACGTTCAAACAAACATACACTGGTATCAACCTAAAATGAGGGGGAAAATGTTTATAAAAGAGAACGGAGTAATGATTATAGTCATAAAAAGAGGCGAGAGAGAGAGACATAGATAAAGACGTGGCCGCCGCAACATAAGCCGCGGATTCGCAATCTTACACGCTTTTCCTTCCTAACCTCCTCTCTTATTCCTAACCATGCCCCCAAAAAATAAATTCCTCCTCTCAAACAATTACTATCTCTTTATTTTTTTTATTTATTTTTTGGTTGGTCAAATTCCTCAGACCAATATCCAACCTAAAGTTTCAACAAATGACCAACAACTGCCTTCCCCTCCCTCTCATAAAATCAATACAATTTTTACTGATCATTATTCAAGTAAAATCTTACTGCAAATCCTAAAACTTGTATAAATATAGGAATGTTGACATTGACTCTCAACGTTCATATGACAACCTTTTCTCTCTGTCCCTTTCTTTTTTTTCCTGCACTGCATTTTTTTAAAAATAAAAGTATCGGAAACGGGAAGGAACGCGACCTATGCTTTGTATCATTTTAAATTTTAAATTAATTAAATAAATTCTCCTTTCTCGATTTCACATCATGTTCTCCATTACACTACCATTCTCGTGTACAGCTTCCTCCAAGCTGTTTACACTTACTACGCGCTTCTCTCTCTCTCAAAACAGCTTAACTTTACTTCCCTTTCATTTCTCTCTCTCTCTCTCCATCTCTCTTTACTTCTTTGTAGTGTTTCGAATTTCAAACCCGTGCTTATTCCCCAAACATGATTTCGGGTTCCCATTGCTGCTGCTTCTCCTTCCAATTCGTCGTCTTCCTCATCTTCTTCGCACTGCCTTCGATTTCTCTTGCGCAGACCGCCACCTCCTGCAACGGCATACTCGTGTCTTACGCCTACACCGGCGGCAAACAGCTGCCGCCCAATGTCTCCGATCCCAAGCAACAGCCGTACCGTTTCCAGTCCACGATCACTGTGCTCAACAATGGACTCGACGAGCTCAAGTCCTGGAAGGTGTTTGTGGGCTTCCAGCACGATGAGTTCTTAGTCTCTGCGTCTAATGCCGTGCTCGGCGACGGCACTAGCCTCCCTGCTGGCGTTGGAAACGGAACCGTCTTCGCCGGATATCCGATGACTGATCTCAAGACGGCGGTTGAGACTGCTGGCGACTTGACGCAGATGCAGTCTCAGATCGATTTGGTGGGCACGGTGTTTGGCGTGGCGCCTCCCAATGTGCCGATGCCCGCAAACATCACCCTCGCCAACGATGGATTCGTCTGTCGTAAGCCCACTGGTCAAGGTGATTTCACTGCTTTCTATTCTTTGCTTCATTTGATTTGCATTAGTTTGGATTTGTGATCTATTTAAACTAGCGATTTGTGTTGTTCTGAGCTTATGTGGAGATTCATTGGTTCATTTTATGATTCTGCTTGGCTTTTTTCCTCCTTTTACTTCCCGTGAAGAAGTAACACCAGCTTTTTTGGTATTATATGGTTGTTAAATTGGATTCTCTGCTAGATTTATATCGCCCTGAATGGCAGCTAGTTTTATGCTTCTGAGTATGATTTTACAAGGTTGAATTGCTAAACGGTTCATTTTGTGATACGCTGCCATACTCTAGGAGAAATTATCATTAATTAGTTCCGACCTTGTCCATTAGCTGTATCCTTTGGTTGATAGAGCTTCTGGTTTTTCTTTCTGTCTGTTTAAACTGAGAGTAATTTGATCCTCTTTTGGCCTGAGACCAGTTTTTGATAAACACATGTTTGATTTTTAGGTAAGAATGTGACTCGAGTCTGTTGTACAAAAGATCCCAAATTCAAGACAAACATAACCACGGATGAAGAATTCCTGCCCCGCCAGAATGGCGATCTTACAATAATGTATGATGTGATCAGAACTTATGATTCCAATTATTGGGCAGAGGTTACAATCTCAAATCACAACCCCCTTGGCCGTCTTGACAACTGGAAATTAAACTGGGACTGGAGGAATGATGAGTTCATTTATTCAATGAAGGGGGCTTATCCAACTAATGTGGATTCTTCTGATTGTATATTTGGCCGGCAAGGTACATACTATAAGGATCTTGACTTCTCCAATGTACTGAATTGTGAAAGAAGGCCAACGATAATTGATCTCCCTCCCACAAAGTTTAATGACACAGACCTGGGTAAGATTCCTTTTTGCTGCCGGAATGGTACTATCTTGCCACCATTGATGGACCCAAGCATGTCATCTTCAAGATTCCAAATGCAGGTCTTTAAAATGCCACCAGACCTTAATCGCTCCCAGCTTTCACCACCGCAGAACTGGAAGATAAGCGGTACACTAAACCCTGACTACAAATGTGGCGCACCCATCAGGGTAAGCCCTAGTGAAACCCCAGATCCTTCAGGCATACCATCGAACAAATCTGCAATGGCAAGCTGGCAGATTGTGTGTAATATAACACAGGCCAAAGGGGCGGCACGTAAATGCTGCGTGTCATTTTCTGCATATTATAACGAATCTGTCATTCCTTGCAAAACATGTGCATGTGGGTGCCCCAGTAACACGGGGAAAACTTGCAGTACTACTGCACCAGCGATGTTTCTTCCACCAGAGGCACTTCTTGTTCCTTTTGTGAATCGGACTGCTAAGGCTCTTGCTTGGGCTAGTCTGAAGCATCTATCAGTACCAAAGCCATTGCCGTGTGGTGATAACTGCGGCGTGACACTAAACTGGCATCTTCTTACAGACTATAGCCGAGGATGGAGTGCAAGGATCACACTTTTCAATTGGGGAGACACTAGTTTTGCTGACTGGTTTACTGCTGTCCAAATGGATAAAGCAGCTGCAGGTTTTGAGAAGACGTATTCATTCAATGGAAGTACCTTAGCTGGTGTTAATAACACAATATTCATGGAAGGTCTTCCAGGATTGAACTACCTTGTGGCTGAAACTGATGGGGCAAACCCTGCGAGTGATCCGAGGGTTCCCGGTAAACAACAGTCGGTGATCTCATTTACAAAGAGAACTACTGCCGGAATCAATGTGGTGGGTGGAGATGGTTTCCCTACTAAAGTGTTCTTCAATGGGGAGGAATGCTCTCTTCCCTCTGTGCTTCCAACCAGTGGATTTAAGAAGGAATCTTCCCTGGCTACTTCAACGATCTTGACACTACTGCTGCTGCTATTTTTGTGGCAATAAGGATACTCAATGCTGTATTTTTTCATGTCTGCTTTTGATATTCTGGAGATCCTTCACGTTCCCATTGACATGATTCTTTTCAGAGTGACTGTGATACAGATGAATGTAGATGTCTTAGATGATAGAAATGCATTCTTTTCTTTTTCTGTATGAAATAGTAAAATTGGTTTCTTTAGGACTCGTCACTTGTTTGTCTTGGTAGAAGAGGAATATCAGATGACATTGAACTGTGTTTTCACTATAAACGTTTACTATCTAAAACTGGAATTATTCGTCGTCACCTTCCATCCTATTACTGTTCTTCTATCCATTGCTAGTCGAAACTAGTATTCTTTTAACCCTTGCTCTCTCTATTTTCTTTCTTAGCTATAATTAACATTTAAAATGGATGATGTGTCTGGAGTTAATTTGGTCGCTGAGTGACACAAGTAAGCTTTTTAGTACCGTTAGTTTCCGTGTAATGATATGTTGTTAAATTTCGTTATTCATATATTAGTATTTAAGTTTTGGCTATATATATATATATATATATATTAGTATTTAAGATGATATTACAAATTTTGAGAAAAAATGTGATAATTTAGGGAAAATCATTCCTAGGCACCAAGAAAGCAAAATATTATCAGAAAAGTCCCTGAGAAAAGTCAAATATCAGAAAAGTTCATAGGGATTTTTTTATGATTATTTTCCAAAGTCAAATGACAAAGTTACCCCCAAGAATTTAAAACTTTCTATTATTTCTCTCTCTCCTTTGTTTTGTGTTTTCAACTTTCAGATTTGACCTCTGTGTTTTCAGCTCCCTGTGCTCTCTTTATCTGCAGGCAATGGTTTGGTGGCAAATGGGGAAAGATTGTCGGCGCTGAAGGTGTGAAGAAGGGATGTAGTGAAAGATGAGACGTGAGAGAGGAAGGCCGAAGCTCGGTGTCGGAGGTTGCCTGCGGAAATGGTGGTGATAGTGAAGGCCGAAGCTTTGAGGTAGTGAAAGATTTGTGAGATGGGATGTAAGATAGAAGGAAGAAGAAGATGGAAGGAAGGTCGTGGGATTTTTTTGATGCTCAAGCTTCCGCCATTTGTAAAGAAGGAAGGGATGAAGGTAATGATGATGATGATGAATAGTCCAACCCATCCCCCTTTTCCAACCTCATTGAAACCCCATCTCATAGTGGTGGGGAGCTGTGAAAACGCTGATATGGAAAAAAAATAAATTGTTGTTAATTTGTGTAGTAGTAGTTGTTAATATAACAATTGTAATTGTTAATACAGAAAATGGGATGTGTGTCATAGTGCTCTGTTTTTGGGAAAGGTAACAAAAGAAGTGGTATGTTTGAAGTGGGAATGATTGATTGTCATAATGGTGGGGTGCTGTGAAAACGCCGATATGGAAAAAAAAACAAATTGTTGTTAATTCGTGCAGTTGTAGTTGTTAATATAATTGTTTTAGTTGTTAATACAAAAAATGAGATTGGGTGTCATAGTGCTCTATTTTTGGGAAAGGTAACAGAGGAAGTGGTATGTTTGAAGTAGGAATGGTTGATTGTCATAGTGGTGGGGTGCTGTGAAAACGCTGATATGGAAAAAAACAAAATGTTATTAATTTGTGTGGTTGTAGTTATTAATATAACTGTTTTAGTTGTTAATACAGAAAATGAGCTTGGGTGTCATAATGCTCTGTTTTTGGGAAAGATAACAGAGGAAGTGGTATATTTGAAGTGGGAATGGTTGATTGTCATAGTGGTGGGGTGCTGTGAAAACGCTGATATAGAAAAAAATGTATTGTTAATTCGTGCAGTAGCAGTTGTTAATATAACTTTTGTAATTGTTAATACAAAACCTGTGCTATGTTTTTAGGCAATGTAATAGAGAGAATGCCCTGTTATTTGGCAACCTAACAAAGGTATGTTTTTATTTAAAGTGGGAGTGATTAAATATGATTGTGATTTATTTGATTACAAAAAGCTGATATGATTGTAAAAAAAGTGTTGTTAATATATGCATATCCAGTTAATATATGCATATCCAGTTGTTAATATTGTTTTGGAAGTTGTTAATACGAAGTTCATGTTGTAGATAAATGGAGATGTTGATAAATGGGCTCTAAGCAAATTTCCTTTCAATAGGAGGAATAACATAACCACAAATCTGACTGTCACACATATAAATTCCTGAGAGAATTCCAATTCACTTGTAAATTTATGCTCGAAGAGTTGTAAACAGACCATTTGGCAAACTTAAAGTGAGAAAACATTGTTTCAGGCAAAAATGTGGCCGAAGTTTGAAAACGAACTGAAAGTATTGTTAATACACGCAACACAAGTTGTAAATATATCATTTAGTAGTGTTGACGCGAGCATACATTGTTTCTGGCAGAAACAAAGATGAAGTTGTAAAATGCACTCAAAGTGTTGTTACTGCACGCTTTACTAATTGTAAACATACCATTTGACAAACTTAACGTGAGAAAACATTGTTTTAGGGAGAAACGTGAAAGAAGTTGTAAAACGCACTCAACCTGTTGTTAATACACGCTTCACAAGTTGTAAACATACCATTTAGTAGTGTTGACATGAGAATACATTATTTCTGGCAGAAACGGAGATGAAGTTGTAAAATGCACTCAAAGTGTTGTTAATGCATGCTTAACTAGTTGTAAACATACCATTTGACAAATTTAACGTGAGAAAACATTGTTTCAGGGAGAAACATAAAAGAAGTTGTAAAACGCACTCAACCTGTTATTAATACACGCTTCACAAGTTGTAACCATACCATTTAGTAGTGTTGATGTGAAAATACATTGTTTCTGGCAAAAACGGAGATGAAGTTGTAAAATGCACTCAAAGTGTTGTTACTGCACGCTTTACTAGTTGTAAACATACCATTTAGCAAACTTAACGTGAGAAAACATTATTTCAGGGAGAAACGTGAAAGAAGTTATAAAACGCACTCAACCTGTTGTTAATACACGCTTCACAAGTTGTGAATATACCATTTAATAGTGTTGATGTGAGAATACATTGTTTCTGGCCGAAACGGAGATGAAGTTGTAAAAAGCATTTAAAGTGTTGTTAATGCACGCTTGAATAGTTGTAAACATACCATTTGGCATTGTTCATGTGCAAAAACACTGTTTCAAGGAGAAATAGGAAGGAAGTTGTAAAACGCGCTCAGCCTGTTGTAAATATACGCTTAACAAGTTGTAAACTAACTTTTTTAACAAGTTGTAACTACACACTTACCACGCTTAACAAATTGTTCCGCCTAACTACACGGAAATTTTCTAGACTTCAATATTGACCTTTCATACAAAAAAAGAGAGAGGAAATTTCAACCAATGAAGTGGAATCCTTCAGAGTCAACTTGAATATTTGGAGTCTGAATCTACTCTTGTGATCCTTCTTGATCATCTTGATGATTTTCTTCGATAGCTCTTGAAACGACGCTGCCAGATCAGCTCCTAAATTAGTTTTGCACCCTCTACCATGGCATAAACAAGCATGTTTATAATACCTATGGGCTGATACAGCTTCACCGAACCCTCAGTCACGAAGAGGAAGGGTTTTCGAATCGCTCTGAAGACACAACGTGGGATTTTGAACAAAGGAGAAAAGAGAGTTTAAATTACAAAGGGAGTATGTTTGTCATTTGACTTTGGAAAATAATTACAGAAAAGTCTCTAAGGACTTTTCTAATATTTGACTTTTCCGTAGGGCGTCTCTGTTATTATCTTTGTTACTTGGGACCTAAGAGTGATTTTCCCTTAAATATACACAATCTTTGACAGACATGGGATTGATTTGACTTCTTTTCTTAATGAAAAAATAAAACAAAATAAAATCAGGGTGCTTCTGAAAGCTCATGGCTAGGGGTGGAAACAGGCCAGGCCAGGCCAGGCTTGTGCCTTAACAGGCCAGGCCTGTTAAGGCACAAGACGGCCTGAGCCTGGCCTGTGGCCTGTTTCAGGCTTTTTATACGGCCTAAGCCTGGCCTGTACACAGGCCTGGCCTGGCCTGTGGCCTGTTAAGAGGCCTAGATTTGTAAAAGATCCTAACAGGCCAACAGGCCGACACTTAACAGGCCGACACAAACAGGCCTAACACAGGGAGCAGATAAAAAATGGAAAATAAAACATATTTAGTGCAACAAACAGTTTATTCAGCCATCACATTTTGATAACAGCACCATATCCAATAAAAATAGAGAATAAAAGGCATTTCTAATAGCTTCCCCAGGGCTGCCAAAAGATTTCAATTCTCCATGACAGGCGCACAGAGCATATGCCTCAACAATATGCTGTCTCTCTTGGCGATTTATATATGTATCCACGTATGGTTACAAACCAAGAAGTTGGGGTTTTAAATCAGAGCATCAGTTCAACTATTCCAATGGAAAGGAAATTGGGGTTTTAAACCAATAAGTGAATAATTGAAATAACCTTCCAAAGACGACGAAGATAATTTCAAATCAACTATTCCTATTGTTGCAGAGTTGGAAATATCAAAAGTGTTTGGTGTAAATAAAGGCAACCAGAAATGAACCCTTATAGCAGAATCATACACAGATACACTTATAGCAGAATAAAGGCTCACACTCTCAATGTCCTTACTGAACATACACAGATACACATATAGCAGAATCACAAAATCGAAAAGGAACCAGAAATGAACCAGCAAATGAACTAGAAACAGATGAGCAATTCGCAGATTCCAGAAATCCACCTAAAAAAAAAACCAGAAATCTGTATCCTTACTTAACGAATCAGAACAGCAGAAGTCGACTGAAACAGAGGCCACAAGACGACGGAGAGACAAGGGACTGACGATGACGGAGACAGGACGGCCATGTGCTTGTGCTAGATGCTACGCCGTGCGCCTGTGCGATGCCGAACGGAGTAGGGCCGAGATCGGAGTGACGGTGATCGACTGAGATCTGAGACTGAGAAAGGAATAGGGCCGAGATCGGAGTGACGGTGATCGACTGAGAGAGTGAGAGTGGGTGTATGTCGACTATCGAGCGGCTGAGCTGAGAATCCGAGATCTGAGAGAAGGAGTGGTCGAGAGAGAGACGGAGATGAGAATCAAGATCTGAGAGAGGGAGGGGGAGTCGAGAGAGGGAGACGGAGATGAGAATCCGAAATCTGAGACAGGGAGTGGGAGACTGGGAGTATGGGAAACGGGTCGGTGCCCGAGGTCGTGCGTAGGGTTGGGGAAGGATGGGACATTGGTGAGTTGGGGCGAGCTAGATTCTGAGCTCCGAGTTGGGGTATGCGGGTTGATGCTGGGAGGGAGTGGGAGTCGAGAGGGAGAGACGGAGATGAGAATGAGAATCCGAGATCTGGACGACCTATGAGTGAGAGTGAGAGTGAGAATCCGAGACAAATTTTTTTTTTTTTAATAAATGGTACCAGGCCGGCCTGATAGGCCTAAAAGGCCTCCTAATAGGCCTAGGCCTGGCCTGTTTAGAAAAACAGGCCTTTAATCAGGCCTGGGCCTGGCCTGTTTTTCTGACAGGCCTGGGCCTGGCCTGTTTTTCTGACAGGCCAGGCCTGAGCAGGCCGGAAACAGGCCAGGCTGCAGGCCCCTGATAGGCGGCCTGGCCTGTTTCCACCCCTACTCATGGCAGTCGTCTGCCGATCAATCTCCCCACCTTCAGTCTTCTGCCATTTACTTTGAAAGTGTGATTTAATTTTACTATTATTTCCACAGTTCTATAAGAAATTTGTAAGGTCTTGACCTCTTTTTCAAGAAAAGTCTGAGCCTTTTATTACAGAACGACAAAGTAAAACCGAATGAAACAAGATTCAAGAAAAAGAAACGATCTGATAAATTTTTATTCTAATTATTTGGTTCACAATAATTAAACATTTAAGGTGGGTCAGAAACAAAATTATACTCATAGGGGTATTATATTGACATGAAAAATAAAAGTATGGAGCAATGATAGCATTTTGAATGACTGGATTAAGATTTTTATCAAAGAAAATACAAATGCACATGCAACACCTACAGTAAAGAAAGGACCAGCAAGGAATCGATAGGCTGAATAACGAAATAATTCCATGCTTAGTAGCAGTTATTTTTCAGAAATCGAAGAAAAAATTATATATAAAAAAAAACGAATCCCATATTTAGCAGTTAAGAATTTAGAAACGCTCCTACATGTCTACAGTTTTATGTAAACCTTTCTTCTTGAATTCTTCCCCAACTCGGAAATCTTTTTCTGTCAAAAATTTGCATATATGCATTTTGCACACATGCAGTGACAGTAAATTGTTGATTTTCTTCACAATCGACAACTAATGATGATGCTGATCATCATTCATCCAACAACCTACACCGTCTCAATGGCAGACTGACTTTTATGACATCAAAAGCAATTATAAACTCAATTTCGAAACTAAGCTAATTGTAGAATGATCAAGTCTGTAATTAACAGCAGCAACTATTTACATTGGCAACAGCAACCAGACAGACAACTTGCAGGGCCTGTTCTTAAACCGGAATGTTGTCCAATGAATATCCATCAAAGTCAAATTCATTCTCAGCTGCTCCAATGGCTTCTTGCTGCTAACAATACCCATAAAAAATTATGTAAATGTTGTATTCGATCGAAAATTAGAGAGAGAGAGAGAGAGAGATTCCAGAGAATGGTAAGGTGATCTGACCTGTTTCAGAAGTGCACTCATGAGATCATCCTGCCCATAAAGCTCAGGGAAGAAGTTAGAATGAGAGTTTACATCAGAAATTATTTCAGTCTTGACCCTTGTAGGATTTTCAACAAGTTGATGGAGGTTTTGATCAATATTTTGGAGGTTTCCTTGTTCCAAACCTTTCCCTTGTGAGTACATGGCTTTTCCGATGAGAGTAGAATCTCTATTCTGTCCAGTCTGTTGGGTGGGCGAAGAAAAGCTCTGATGTACTATAACCGATGGCAAGACATCAATGTTACTGTGTAAATTTACACGCCGTGAGGTATCGTATGATGTGAGGCCCACATTTTGTCCCCAATCATGGGGCTTTTGCTGGTGCAGTTCATCAAAAATATCATAACTTGGAACAAATCCTCCGGATACTTTAATTCCTGAGGTATCTTCCTCTTGAAACGTGCCTTTCGGAGGGATACTAGATATGCCTGGTGTGCTTCCAAGCGGGAAACTGCTAGCAGACATTTCTGTGGCTTGGTTTGCGGGGAAACTTGTCATCGAAGTAGTAGTTTGTGGAATTGGATTATAAGCAGCGCCTCTGTTATTACCAGCAATCCCATTTCTTCCCAGAGCAGCATTAGAAATTCCATTCGGTGCAGTAGGCTGCCCAACAGATAATGGAAGTCTTGGAACATGCGAGGCGGTATTTTCATTGAGCATCTGACCTCTTGGTTGAGATTGAGCCATTGGCATCAATAAAGAGTTGCTCTGCGCAGTAGATGCATTGACTCTAACATTCATTCCACCGAGGGATTGTGTTGATTGGTGCAAATTGGCAAGCTGCCTTGGCTCCATGTTGGTAGGGATTCCATGAAGCAAGTTTGTTGGTTTAGTACTTCTCAAGTGCTGCTGTTGCCCATCTACATATCTTAATCTGGGGTTTTCAAAACTGAAAAGGTTCCTTTCATCGATGAGGGGCACAGATACCCCAACTTTAGCAGTTGATCTACCAAGTCCTGCCGCCTGAAGTGCCGCTAGACTCTGTACTGGAAGCTGGCCGGCAGCTGCAAGAGCTTGAAGATCGATTCCATTAAATGCAGACATTGTCCCAAAGGCTGCTTCTTGTGGACTGATGAAAGAGTTGTTCATGTTACTCTGGTGCTGAGAAACACCACTGAGTCTTCTTAGATATAGACGGTATTTCTGTACCAAAAACTAGACAATTAAAAATTGCTTCTTTCAAGTAATTGCTTGATAGAATAGATAAGAACAAAAAAGAAAAATCTAACGAAGGTGTAAACAATGGTAGTACCTGGAGATGGCTAGCAACATTTTCTCTGGTGAGCCCAGGAACATTCATCAATTCCAGAATTTTTTTGGGAACAGCCTCTGTTTTAAAAAAATACCACATTTGAAGGCATAAGATATGGACACAGCTCAAACAAATTTCTCATACAATATAATTCTTCGCAGCTAAGATCTACAAGTGAATAATTTTGTAGGGGGAGAATAACTAATTTACAGGCAAAATTACTTATAGTGCCTAAATCTGAGTCAGGATCTAAACTATGATACTAATGACTAATAAATAGCCAAAAGACTGATTTTCATATATATCAGCAAATATCAATGAAGAATACATACTGTCAATTCCCAGTTGATTCACAGCTGCTACAAACTGTTGGTGGAGCTCAACAGACCAAACAACTCGTGGCTTCTTTAATGCGGAAGTATCATCCTTGTCCTCTGCATCTTCCTCCTCGTCTCTTTTCTTCTTAGCATTTCTCAAGTTTCCTTCATTCGCTGAGGACGAGTAATCGGCTTCATCTGACACCTTTTGCTGCCGATCTCCTTCTTCTGTGCTATTATACGATTGCTCCAAATCCTTCCACTCATTCTTCTTTTTCCGAACCACATGCTGCCATATGTTCTTCAAAGCCTCAATACGAACAGGTTTTATTAGGTAATCACAAGCACCATGTGTTACACCTTTCATAACAACCTTTTTACTATCATCTGCCGACATCACTGTGAGTATAAGATTAAGAAGAAAAAAAGTCAGTCTCCACCAAAATGTAATTAATCAATGGATCTAGTTTTACCTAAACTGTAAAAAAAAGATACTTACTAATAACTGGAAGGTCCATCTCCAACCCTATGTGCTCTAAAAGCTTAAAGCCATCCATGTCTGGCATATGCACATCGCTTATAACTATGTCGAACCCGTTTTTGTTCTCTCTCAGAAGTGACAATGCAACTTCAGCTCTATTGCATTTTGTTACTGCAAATCATTCATCAAGCAATTACATATGAATTCTCAAAATTTTGAGCCAACACTCAAATCTGACATCCAATCTAGCATCAAAATCTAGACCCAATATAGACAAATCTGACAGCTCAAGGTGAATTAGAAACTGTATACAAAAATCAAGGAATTGATTCAGTTCATTGCAGCCAAAGCCATAAAGCATGGATTGAAGGGTTTTTGTCTGCAATACCCTTTCATATCACAGATTTCAAAATTTAGAGATAATTGAATACTATTCGTGTTCCACATAAGCGTAGTTAGGAAGGTGAAATTCTACTTCTTCTATTTCCAATTTATTAGTCAAAGAAAATCGAAGGCACTAAAAGAGGGTTGAATCCCAATTGAACAAAAATTGACTAATTACCTTCGTAGAGACAAGTACGAAGCATCTTCTCAAGGATCATAAGGCAAGTAGGATCATCGTCGACCACCAGTACCCGCAACCCCGCCGGGAACTGGTCGACGGCACCGGCGCCGTCACCGCCGGATTTCCGAGCGGAACTAGAACTGGCCGTTGACATGGATCCCTTAACGTTGTTGCTCAGATTCATCGTTCAGAGATCCAAAACCCACCTCAAGAATCACAGAGAATAATAAAACACGAAGCAGAACGCTGATTCTCTCCACATAATTGAATTTGGGGTAAAAGTGAATGGATGTTTTATACAGGTGAGTTCAGAATTCGAAGCAAAGCGAAACTGAAGACCGCAAGAATCGGGGAAGAAGGGAGTACAATTAAAAAAAAAAAAAAACTAAAAAAAGAAGAGAATTATTGGTATGGAGAAAAATTGAGTTGTTCAGGATTCAGGATGGGTAAAGCTTTGAACTTTGAAATGCTTAGAAACTTGGCATGTACCTGTTGGAGGCTGCATTTTCAGGGGAGGGGGGATTTTAATAATAGTTGTGAAATAAATTAGTGGATTTATTTTTTTAATGTTTGAGAGTGCTGTCACTGGATATAATACTCAAGGCTGGGTCGCTCTTTCTCCTCCTGAAACTGAGAGTGTATCCAGCTCATTTGATTGGATTACGATTAACAAACAAACCAGCATCTATCTAAATCTACTCCAACGTTAATTCAGTTTCAGGTATTACTGTTATTTATATACACTTCCTCCTTTTCCTCCTTTTTCTTTTTCTATAGCTATGGGTCAATTTAATCATTTTCTCTCGCAAGGGTAGAGAGTATAAACTTTTTTTTTTTAAGGAAGATGACATTAAAATCCCAATTAAAAAAAATAATATAAGAAAAATCTTAAACTTATCAATAGTAACTTATTTACTTGTTAATGATTGTTTTTTTACTTGTCATTAACAAGTTATGAGATTTTTCTGATATTATTTTCTTTAATTCGGACCTTGGTGCTTTTTTTTTTTTTAATGGACAGTAGAATCTGGGGAAACATGAGAAAAGAATTAGTTATTATTAGAATTTATTTATTTATCTCAATAAAATAGAATATCAAGTAGGGAAAAAGATAGAAAAAGAACTTTAAAATTACAAAATCCTAAATCAAGTTTGTTATTAAGAGTTTATAAAGGGAATGACAAACCTTGATAAGCAATACACAACTTATTATTTGAAAAATGCCTGATTTAGAATTTTGCAATTTCAATTTTTTTTTTCCTTTTTCCCTATCTAGTATCCTATGATTTGGACTTTGAATTTAGGATTTAAATTTGAACTTTAAATTGTTATTCCCTCTTGTACTAAATATAAAATAGAGTTAATTTTTTTGGAAATATTAAGAAATTTAATTAAATTACTTTAAAATATTTATATTTATTATTTTTTTCTCCAAATTATTTTACCTAATTTATAAACTGATATATAATCTAAGGATACATAACATTCATTATTAAATAACTTATTTAATTTCCTTAATCTCTAAAAAAAAAGTTAACTTTATCTTATATTTAGAATGGAAAGGAATATTTTATTTTTAGTTTGTTATTTCTTAAGCTAAACAAATAGGATTAGGGTTCTTAATCATAATGAGTCTTTTGATGATTCAATAAACAATTGTTGAGTTTTCCCTCATTTGTATATTTTCTTCCCTGTTGGTCTAGTTTTCCCTCCTTCTTGCTATCCTCCCTCCTCTAGTCTCTCTATCTCTTCTCTTCTCTATCCCCTTCTCTATCTCTCTCCTTTCTCTTCTCTATCCTTCTTGTCCCCTGCATCAGAAACACGGTTAATTAATCACCAATCTCCTTTTATATTTTTAGTGGCTTTTTTATACAAAAAATGTTAATGGTTTTTCTTATACTTAAATAATTAATTAGGACTTTTTTTTTTTGAGAAAATTTCAACTAAAGTCATTTGTAGAAAATTATGATGGTTCATGTACTCGCAGAAACTTCAGATAAACCATAGGCAAATCATAAAATAATGCAGTTCCATGTAATTTATTTTATGGACATAGTGGTATCTTTTTTTGGCCAGTGATGGACATAGTGATATTTTTTTTTATAACATGAACATAGTGACATTGATGATTGATAATTAAAACAATATATTGTTCAACTTGCACAATCATTGGTAAAAGAAGCTTGCACAATAATTAATGCTCTTTTGGGATAGTTTATTTTTGGACAATAAATACTTATAAATTGTGATTTACGGTAACGAGGTAAATATGTGAGAGAAATTTTATCTCGACTTACGTAATAAATACTTATTCTTGAAAAATAAGCTAATCCAAACATGCTTTTAATCAATGTGATATATATATATATATATATATATATATAACCCTGTAAAATTTATCGCAAGCAAGAATAAAATTTGATAGAATGATCATTGATAATTGATCAGTATATTAATAGCATAATATAAAACAGAATTTAACAAGAACAATGTATTGATTGATTAGCTCGTCATTTTTTTTCTTGCGATGGTGTAATTAGATCAATCTTGTCCACTTATGCGGGCAACGATTTAAAATTAAAAGAAATGAAGACAAAATAATGAGACAGATATTATATAATTCTCACCCCCTACCATGTCCTGTTCCTCTGGCTTTCTACATATCGCTGTGTATTTAAAAATCATTTGTCCTAAATTAAAATATACTTTATTTTTATTTGAGGCACCCAGTATCCAACAACTACATTGGACTCAGCTGAGTTCAATCTAAATAGTATCTATAGAGTTCAACTCTTACTTAAAAATAAGGAATTAATCCATAACTCTTTTTTTTTTTCCATCATTCGGTATCCCAAGGCCGACAGCCCCAAACTAATCCGAACCGCCAATTGTGGGCACCTTGATGGATGAAATGGCTGGCCAAGAGATTTAATATTTTTCCATACCCATGGCGAGGATCGAACCTTCGACCAATGGTTAAGGGAGGAGGAACCCCTACCGCTCCACCCCATGCCCTTGGTTAATCCATAACTCTTTTAGCATGATGCATGTTACAAGTAAGAATTAAGCACGAGACCTTGCCTTAGCAATTTTGCAAACTAAAATGACAATAAAAGTTAATTAATATAATATAATTTATTTTGGATAGATTTTTATAAAAGCCAACCTAGCTAACAGAAACTTGTTTAAATGATATTTTGAAAATTTGAGAAGAAAAAAATCGAAAACAGAAAAAAATCAGTTCAATTCAACTTCACTTATAGTCTATAAGTCATTTACTCATAGGGGTCACAAACTTAATTTTAAACCTAAATTGATTTTTTTTTTTTTGGGTTGAGGAAGTGAGTTTAGATAAAGGAAAAACCACCCTAAAAATGTTGAAAGTTATTTTTATGACTCTTTGGATCCTTCCTTGTCCGATACTTTTTCTGAATTTTATTATTAAGTATCTGATGAGCAACTAACTAAATTGGATCAAGGCTTTATAATCAGGATGTTTCTTCCCCTGAGGTCTTTTAGAACAAGATGAAATTCAAACTCTATTTATCTATTTTGTTGTTTAACTAGTCCACGACTAGATCAAGTGTCCTCCAATAAAATGATGCAAGTTGTTGGGATACAATGCGCTATTTTGACTTGTATATGGCATTTCCTTCAATAGTTGTGGTCGAGTAAAAATGGTAAAAGATCGGTTTTAAAATGATGGATGGGGAAGTAGATAAAGTAAAGAGATGATGAATTATAAGTGGCCGTTGGGGGACAATGTGGGAATAATAGATCTATAGATAGAAGGAAAAGCAACAAATAGTGACAGCCAGTTCATGATTAGACCTAATAACGACACCATTAAGTACTCATTTGGCATGCACACCTACTACTACTTCATTACACTTGTACGTTACAAAACCCCACATTATCACTCCATTTTTTTACCCCTTCTCTTTTCTCTTTCCTTCCACAATTTCATTATTTGTTCCACATATTAATTATCCCCATCAATAAAATAATCAATAATATCAATATCAAATATCATACTGCTTTTACCCTACTATTTATACATTAATATCCACATAATTGATATTGTATTGTCACGTTAATATATATTCCCACATTATTGCAATTTCGTTTCTCCTGAAAGCAATTAGTTGACAAAAACGTAACCTTTCTTGTATTGTAACTTGAATTTACTCTCCCTCACCGTGTGAACGTGAATATCAAAGTATGGTAATAAGAGAAGCTTCCACGTACAGCAAACACTACTACATAAAATACTTTTAACGTTATTAATTAACGTTCGTTTTTAAAAAACAGTATTTGAAAAGGAGGCGGTAGCATTTTTGAAATTTTGACTTGTCTTTTAACGACTGTTTTTTGAAAACAGTCGTTAAAAGTCACTTTCAACGACCGTTTTTCGAAAACAGTCGTTAAAAGTCACTTTCAACGACCGTTTTTCAAAAACAGTTATTAAAAGTGTCTCAGATCTGTTTTAATCTCAATTGTATCTCCTTTACTAGTCGTGTCTCTCCTTCTCAGATCCACCTCTAAGCCATAGTCCAACCTCCAATCACATCATCTGGCCCCTTTGACCCCAGATGCAACTTCCAGCCTATTCTTCGACCCAATCGTGACCTTCACCTTCCTCTTTGCTAGTGTTTTCGTGAACCCTCTCCTCCTCGGCCTCATTTCAATAATCAAGAATATGCTCAGTCCATTCTCAAGAGTACAATATGCATGGATCTTTAGCACTTTCGGTCTTTTAGCAAAGTAGCAACATTTGCTTGGGTGTTAATGAGGTTGTAATGACAACCCAGAAGATTAAGTATTTCCCTGAGCTTGAGAGTATTTGCAAAGCACTTGAGGTTTTTCTCCTTGCCTTTTTATATTTTTTTTGTTATCATTTTTAGAAGTTGAATTGCAATTATATTTGGGGTTTGCTTCTTGAAACGAAAAGTTTGAAATTTTTTTTAAATGTTGCTCGTTGAAAATTTTGTTTGAATATTGCTCGTTAGAAATTTCTATCCCAAAACTTGAGTTCTGTACAAGATTTTTTTTTAAAAAAAATAGAGGGATACAACGACCGTTTTTGCAAAAACAGTCGTTGTAAGTTACAACATACAACGACTGTTTTTACAAAAATAGTCATTATAAGTCTCTTACAATGACTGTTTTAAAACGGTCGTCTATTTTAAAACTTTCAATGACATTCACATATACGTCCCTCTAAAAACAGTCATCTAAAGGACATAAAAACGGACGTTAAAAGTTCCTTCTGTAATAGTGAAAATATTTGATTTATGAAAGATATCAACAACAATTTATTGTATAACTTGTATAATAAGAATTTTAGTTAATTTCAAGTGTATTTGTATAACCAATGATATATAAGTTGTTGGTCTTTGAAAATTCTGTATAGGTAAAAATGTTTAAAATATAGTATTAAGAACTTAAATATGGACCCATTGGGGTATCAATAAACAAAATTAGATTGTGCTAAATTCGGTGAAACAAAATTAAATTCATTTTTTATTTTGATAGCTAGTGTTACAGCTAGCTAGCACTCTTTTGACATTTTAACTTGTACGGAGAATAAACAAGATGAATAGCATGATCAATATATGTCTCCATAGAAAACGGCATTGTTTAATGTTTTGAGATGGGGAGAATTACAATATCTTAAGGAAGGAAAAAAAAAGATGAAATGATCCCTGTAGATTGTAAAATGAAAAAATGGTCCCATTAATAACTCCAGGAGTTTGTATTGACAACTCATTAACAACTCTATGAGCCTGTATTAACAACTCCATGGGACCATTTTTTCATTTTACAATCTATTGGGACCATTTTTTCATTTCTCTTCTTTCATAGGACCTTAGTGTAATTCTCCCTTTTAGATTTCGTCAATAAGAAGTTAATGATACAATTATTTAATGAAATCATATAGATTTTAATATTATTTTGGTAGTTTACTTTCATGTATCATTGGGAAAAAAGGAAAAGAAAGGAAGAAATAGAAATTTGATGGAGTGACTATTTTAAAATATGCACACTTTAGTGTCCAAATTAAGTATGATTGAAACTTGAAAGGCTCATTTGTCACGTGCAATCGAGGCTTCTATGACATTTTGGCTTTTTGTTCTTCCATTCTAAACCAAATGCATAAATAATCAATTCAATGGAGGTGTATAATATATATGCCGTACCCAAATTAAGAAAAGACAAAACACAAAATGTCAAATTTCTTCATTATCATTATTATTTATAATTAAATACACATAACTTGATGCGAGACGTGTTTGGCATGTAATTATATATATGATGAGATGTGGATATGATTTATAATTTGTGAATAATTCAACTCGACCGCAATAAATTTTATATTTATGACATGATATCATTAAGCTGGTAACTATATATAATTATTTTTCATATTTTCTTTATAATAAGATTTTTTTATTATTTAAAATATAAACAATAGGATGCTCTGAAAATATTTTAACATAAAATGATGGTAAGATAATTTAATACTTTTTAGAATAAGAAAAATTCCCTTTATATTATATCTTTATATATTTTTTCTCTTTTTATCGATATAAACATGGCCATATACAATAAATATTGTGATTTATTTCAAGCTATGTATGAATATATGAGATATGTCAAGATATCTTTTTAGAAATAAAGACACAAATCCATATTATTAAGATGTTTTATTTTGGACAAAAATTGTCTAATCGTCAATTGTTTGTTTGAGATAGCTTATTTTTTATTTTTAAGTACTTATAAATCGTTATTTACGGTATACGAGATAAGTATGTGAGAGGGGTTTTATCTTAACTTATATAATAAAGATTTATTATCTAAATATAAATGATACCAAATATGTTAATTGATTATTAAGTGAAGTAATATACAAACATCCAGGTAAAATGATCATGCAAATAATATTACTAACATGGGAATGGGTCAACAACTCAATAGTCAATATTAGGAGCAAAGTGAGTGACACGTGGGGAGAGGGTTCCGCAATGCTGATGTGGGACAGTCATAGCTGACAAATCAACTATTTTCTCGGGTCTTTAATATAAAATATAATTAACTAATTTGATTTGATTAAATAAGATAATTAAATTAATTAATATAAAATGTAGGAAAAATCCTTCAAAAAGAACTTTTAAATTAACAAAAGACGCAGAGGTGTTTCGAAATTTAATATCCCAGATCAGTGCGAGTGTCTGAACTGGAATATTAGAATTCGAGACAAAATGACGAGCGTGACCCTGGAAGTTTTTAAATTGAAAAGCGTTGAGGGAGGCGTGATAATGGCGCTAAAATGCGTTCAGAAAAATATCATCTTCTTTGTCGTCATCGGTGCCGTTGGTCGACCCTGGATCCGTGGCCTTGGATTGCTATAGTCCACAACATTTAATATTTTGTGTTTCTCTGAATTAAATCCTGTTCTCAAAAAATGAGAAGTATCAAAAGCTAAACAATATCAATAACTCCGATGCCATGAGTTGAGATAAACTAGAAAGAAAACAGAGTGAAATCTTGAGCACTCGTCATCTTCTTCTCGGTTGCCAACAACTCCGATGTCATCACCCCCAACAACTTGCCATCTTCTTTTATAGGATCCTGTGTATATGCGCTAAAAAACAGGGATAAACAGAGAAGAGATTATTAAGAACACTCAAGTGATCATTATAAGAAGTAATGAATAAGTTTGGAAAATCACTCGAATTGTGTGAGTCTTGACCCAATCACTTCCTGGGAAAATTTAGTAATGATCGCAACTACCGACCATCACCGCCAACGACTCCTCATCTTCTTTACAGTTATCATCGACATCTGCTTCATCATTGACATGATTCCCAACTCGACATTAGGCTTTACCAACACAGCATTACATTTTCACAACATCCTATTGACTTTCAGAACTCGAGTTTGCCATTCACAACTCGAGTTCATATCATCACTGGAGGGTAACCGGTGAGTGATTAGCTTATAGGATGCAGAACTCGAGTTATGAATTGATAACTCGAGTTTCCCAACACAATCTTACATTTTCACGACATCCTGTTACACTTTCACAACTCGAGTTCATATTATCACTGGAGGGTAACCGGCGAGTGATTAGCTTATAGGATGCAGAACTCGAGTTATGAATTGATAACTCGAGTTTCCCAACACAATCTTACATTTTCACGACATCCTGTTACACTTTCACAACTCGAGTTTGCCATTCACAACTCGAGTTCATATCATCACTGGAGGGTAACCGGCGAGTGATTAACTTATAGGATGCAGAACTCGAGTTATGAATTGATAACTCGAGTTTCCCAACACAGCGTTACATTTTCACGACATCCCGTTAGATTTTCACAACTCGAGTTCATATTGTCACTGGAGGGTAACCGGCGAGTGATTAGGCTTATAGGATGCAGAACTCGAGTTGTCCATTGATAACTCGAGTTTACCAACACATTCTTACATTTTCACAACATCCTATTAGACTTTCACAACTCGATTTTGCCATTTTCACAACATTGCAGGGTGATCATCCCACTTCTGGAGATAAGACCATATTCAATAATTCAATTTTCTTCGTAAAACAATTACTGAACAGAAAATTTACCAACCTTCCCATGTGAATATGTATGCATAATTTTAACTACCACAATCAGCAAAATCTGAATTATAACGTTTACCATTTTGGCAACCAAAGATTATCCAGGGTGAAGGAGCAACAACATCAAATGTCATAGGATCCAAATTTGTAGAAGAAAAAAGAGTCCAGTCTAAAGATTTGAGTGGCTTTTCCTGCTAGAACCACTGAATCTGTAAGCATAAAAACGCTAATAGTATTAAGGGTTATGCAATAAAAATATCAAGATAACATCACAAGTGAATAATAATTCAAAGTTTGTCGATTCAGACATCTTGAAAATTCATTGCAGTACAAGTGTTTTTCATATTGCATGAAAAATTCAGTTACTTTACCTAAATGACTACCATCTCCTCTTAGAGCAAGCTACAGGAATATCACCAAGATCAGGAGCATGCTGCACACATTCATAGCAAAAGTTTGTAAAGAGTAAATTTAAAGAATACCTGCAATTTGTGCAAGGAATTCCTATTAAGCATATATCATTGGTCCATATTGATTGGAACAGAAAGTTGAGACAAATATTAACATTAAACCACAAATAAATTGCGCTTATACTTTTCTGTTAATGCTTTCCCTCCCATTGTCTGTGACTTGAATGCAAGAATCTACAACAGCACTTCTAAGAGGATCCTGACAAACAGTTAAAGAAAGGTTTCACTTCCTCAACCTTGATCAAATAGAACAAAAACTTAATTATAACACATCATATAAAAGGTCGATATCCAAATTAGTAATTTACTCCTTCATTTTCAAACGTGGATAATCAAGTATTTTTACTAAAGTCAACATTTTCAGTTTATACATGAAAAGTAGCTGACTGGTTTCATGAGGAGAAAATCATGTAACTATTCTCTGAAAAAAAAAACTCTTATACAAACACAATAAGCAAAACTCAACTTCTGCAAGATGTTTGCTTTTAGTCTGCCATTGTTAGACATCATCTTAGAGGATATATTGATATGCAGGCTCCCAAAGTAGGTTCAAAACTTTAGGAGTTTGACATGCGATTATCTTAATCTAATCATCTAGAGTTATTGCAGACAGATGCATGTACAGGCATGAGCGTACAACATTGGCGCCCAAGGTTTTATGAACCGATTGCATCATTTTCCTCTGAATCGATTAATAGACTAACTAAGAGTGAAAATCTTAAAAACCAGTTCAATATATCTTGCATGCACTTCTAAAGAAACTAAAACAAAATGATCCAATCACTCAGCCGTGTGAGTGTGCTCGCGCATTCTCTTCTAGCCAACCAGTCAACTCATAACAATTAATGTCCAACAAGAAACAACAGCTACCAGTCGAACAATATAATCCTGATGGAAAAAAAATGATAACCTTTGCTAACAAAGAATAGCAAAGAAAGTTAGTTCAGCTTCATTATGATAACCTTTACTTGTTCAGCTTCACATGGGAAGGTTGGTAAATTTTCTGTTCAGTAATTGTTTTACGAAGAAAATTGAATTATTGAATATGGTCTTATCTCCAGAAGTGGGATGATCACCCTGCAATGTTGTGAAAATGGCAAACTCGAGTTGTGAAAGTCTAATAGGATGTTGTGAAAATGTAAGAATGTGTTGGTAAACTCGAGTTATCAATGGACAACTCGAGTTTTGCATCCTATAAGCCTAATCACTCGCCGGTTACCCTCCAGTGACAATATGAACTCGAGTTGTGAATGGCAAACTCGAGTTGTGAAAGTCTAACGGGATGTCGTGAAAATGTAACGTTGTGTTGGGAAACTCGAGTTATCAATTCATAACTCGAGTTCTGCATCCTATAAGCTAATCACTTGCCGGTTACCCTCCAGTGATGATATGAACTCGAGTTGTGAATGGCAAACTCGAGTTGTGAAAGTGTAACAGGATGTCGTGAAAATGTAAGATTGTGTTGGGAAACTCGAGTTATCAATTCATAACTCGAGTTCTGCATCCTATAAGCTAATCACTCGCCGGTTACCCTCCAGTGATGATATGAACTCGAGTTATGAATGGCAAACTCGAGTTGTGAAAGTCTAACGGGATGTCGTGAAAATGTAAGATTGTGTTGGGAAACTCGAGTTATCAATTCATAACTCGAGTTCTGCATCCTATAAGCTAATCACTCACCGGTTACCCTCCAGTGATGATATGAACTCGAGTTGTGAATGGTAAACTCGAGTTGTGAAAGTCAATAGGATGTTGTGAAAATGTAATGCTGTGTTGGTAAAGCCTAATGTCGAGTTGGGAATCATGTCAATGATGAAGCAGATGTCGATGATAACTGTGAAGAAGATGACGAGTCGTTGGCGGTGATGGTCGGTAGTTGCGATCATTACTAAATTTTCCCAGGAAGTGATTGGGTCAAGACTCACACAATTCGAGTGATTTTCCAAACTTATTCATTACTTCTTATGACCACTTGAGTGTTCTTAATAATCTCTTCTCTGTTTATCCCTGTTTTTTAGCGCATATACACAGGATCCTATAAAAGAAGAAGATGGCGAGTTGTAGGGGTGATGACATCGGAGTTGTTGGCAATCGAGAAGAAGATGACAAGTGCTCAAGATTTCACTCTGTTTTCTTTCTAGTTTATCTCAACTCATGGCATCGGAGTTATTGATATTGTTTAGCTTTTGGTACTTCTCATTTTTTGAGAACAGGATTTAATTCAGAGAAATACAAAATATTAAATGTTGTGGATTATAGCAATCCAAGGCCACGGATCCAGGGTCGACCAACGGCACCGATAACGACAGAGAAGATGATATTTTTCTGAACGCGTTTTAGCGCTATTATCACGCCTCCCTCAACGCTTTTCAATTTAAAAACTTCCAGGGTCACGCTCGTCATTTTGTCTCGAATTCTAATATTCCATTTTAGACACTCACACTGATCTGGGATATTAAATTTCGAAACACCTCTGCGTGTTTTGTTAATTTAAAAGTTCTTTTTGAGGGATTTTCCCTAAAATGTATTTTATAAAGTGTTCTGATCATCTTCTTTATTTCCATCATTCCATCTCTTATTTGATTATTATTGATGAATCATCAATAAAAATAATTTAAAAAAAAGATTCACAAATAAAAAAAAAAAGTCTTACATTAGAAGGAAGATCAACTCCTATAACAAGAGGGAGTGATTATTAGCTTTGAAACTTGCGCCTCTTCACAAACCTTGCTGTGTATGTATTTATTTATTACTCCCTTCATTTTTAGACATAAACTTTATATTTATGAATAAATTTAAAGTTTATATTTAGTGACCAAAGATTATTTACAATCCAATAATCTGGTATTTTTTAAAATATAAGTTGGAAATTATTTATTAAGTTTTGACATTTTCTAATCAACTCTTGATAAAAAACATGATTTATTATTTTACAATTTTTAAGTTATTTTTGAAGGATTTTTCTATTTAAATATTATCTTATTTTTAAATATGTAAAAAAAAAATTTGAAACATTTTGTACATATAGTACTGGGGGCAGAAATGTTAGGTTGCTGCGAGTACAAGATCTAGCCGTGGAGCTAATATATTCGTTTGGATTAACGATTGAAACGTTTAAAAGTAGTTTTTTAATTGTGATTTACAGTATACAAGGTAAGTATGTGAGAGGAGTTGTGCCTCGATTTACGTAAAAAACAGCTTATAAACAATCTAATCACTAAAACAAACATGATGTAAATTCATAAATACTGTAACACTGAACTGCGGAGCCATGAGCTCAGTGCTGAGTGAATTGTTAGGGCCCGTTTGGTACAATGGAATTGATTTTGATGGAAATGGAAATGGATATGGATATGGAAATGGAAATGGATATGAAAATGGAAATGAGGTTTAAAAGTATGTTTGGTATGTCATGGAAATGAGTTCTAATTTATATGTGAAAAAACCAAAGTGCCTTTATAATTAAAAAATAAAAAATCCCTCTCCTTTATAAGAAATTGAAAATTTTAGGCTTATAGTATGAGATTTTAAAGGAAAAATATAATTTTTTTTTTTAAAAAAAATGGAACCCGGACCGGACAAGTTCACCAGTTTTCGGGCCGGACCGGACCTGCCGGTCCAAGTTCCTGAACCTGGGTCTCATCACAGAAAGGGCAAGGTTGGAATTGAAGACATGAAATTACAAATCTTAGCTATTTAGGTGGAATTGAATTTGATGGAATTGGCCCCATTTGGCTTCCATATGGAATTAAATTCCATGAGCATTTCTTTGTACCAAACATGCACAACTAATAAAATTGAATTCCAATTCCAATTCCATATCTTCAATTCCACCATACCGAACATGGCATTAGTCGGTTAGTGCTGTCCTAGTACTCAAGCTACGCACAGCCTCAAAAAAATACAAAAATTAAACAGTCAAGTAGGAGCTCTTCAGTTGTGCAACCAGAAAATGTTTTTGGGAAAGATATCCGAAATGAGTCTGACAATACTTAAATTTGAATTAGATAATGTACTGTAATCATAGCTAAAAGGACAAAAATCAGTATTCATATCATCTTTTTAATTCAGAATTAATTATTTTTCTAATTGGAACATTATTATTTCATTTTTAATTATGTATAATATACAATTTTAAAAGATAGAAGTGAATTGAATGTGTGTGTGTGTGAAAATCGATGTGCGGAATATCTTTTTTCATGAAACATTTTTTATACATTTATCTGGGATTCAATATTATCATGTTAAATTCAAATATTATCATTCTTAAGTCTATGCGAGTTGGATCATAAAAATTTACCAAAATCAGACCATGCCTCTAATCTCAAATAATATTTATAAAAGCACTTATAAATCGTCTACCAATAAAAAAATAAAATAAAATTATTATATTGATAGTGGGATTTGAACTCATGATCATATTGGTGATACGTTAAGTACTTACAAACTGGATTAATCTTTATTAACAACTTTTCTCTTTCACAACGTTCAAACCTTCAACTTTTGTTTGATATAGTTGGTTGAAATATTATCTACATATTGTCAACGCCCTTATGGCCCAATGACGTGAAAACCACCAGACAAATGAGGAATTATGGCTTTAATCTTGCCTATAGCCTTAGTGTCTATTCGGATTAATAGTAAAAACAGTTTTTTTAGTGTGATTTATGATATATGAGATAAATTTATAAGAAGAGTTTTATTTTTACTTATGTGAACATATTTTTTCACTATTTTCTCCAATAGACCCTTAAACTGTTAACGTGAAGTTAAAAAATATATATGTATTCACGGGAGGTTAAATGGCAACATATATAATTCAGATTTACGCCCTCTTAGGGACCTAAACCACGCCCAACTTGTAGCTTTGAGATGCTATTCTGCAGACACAATCAAAACCGACCATCCCAGATTTTTTATCTTTAACCAATAATGCCCTAACATTTTGATTTCCCTGTTTGCACGTTATTTCTTTTTCATCTCTTTTTTGGCTTTTTTTACCAGTTAAATGTATTATTTTTCACGAAATGTACGCAATAAGTAGTGATAATCATCACTAGTCTCATTGATAGTGATTTTTGAACTACTGCAAGAAGAGCTGATGCACGTGGTCAACTGGTTATCCATATTACTAACTCTGCTGTAAAATATAAAATTCAATAGATTTATTAAAAAATTTAAAGAAACTAATTAAATTATTTTAAAATATTTATATTTATTATTTTTTTAAAATTAGTTTGTCTAACATATAAATTAATATATAATTTACTTATGCACACATAAAATAGTATGTTATAATTAAATAATTTATTTAATTTTTTTAGTCTCTTCAAAAAAAAATTTAACCAGATGTTATATTTAGGATCGGATGTAATATCCGCTTTGGACAACTTCTCACGGACGCGTGTAACCATCTGTTCCTATAAAAATTAAATTTCACTGACAAATTATTTGATTGTCTCCTTTTAACGGGATCTTTCAATTTTGGTCTACACTCCTGTTAACTTGAACAAATAGTACTCAGGTTCAATCAAGGATGTCATAAATATAAGAATATACTACGTTGAATAAAAATTAATCTTGCTGTCTTTTTAGGACATGTCTAAACTTTGACTTAATGTATTTTAATCTCTATAATTTTGATTCAATTATGAATAACTTAATATTTGAACTTTGACTTTAAGTAACACAATTTTTATAGTTTAAAATTTTAAAATAGTAGTCTCAATGTATTAGGAAATCAAATTATACTCCCTCCCGTCCTTAATATATAAGAACCAGACAATAGTTTACTTCAGTCCGGAATATAAATTCACTTTGCATGTATTAAGAGGGTTAGTTATAATGCACATGATTAAAGAGGTAATTCAGGAATGCAAACACTCATTATTACAAATAACTAAGTTAGGTAATTTCCTAAATATACATAAATTAGTTATTTAGTCCTTACATTAAAGACAAGAGGCAGTATATTTTATGAAGTTTAGGTACTAAAGTTTTAAATTATTAAAACTAAAAGGATTAAATTGCAATGAGTTTAAATTCAAAGGTCCGGTTTCAAGTTTCAATTAAGTCAAAATTATATAGATTAAATTACATCGAGTACAAGTGGAAGGCGCGCTCTAAGTCTTGAAAAGGGAAACATTACTCTAATAAAAAAAATTTGAAGGCTAAGTTATACCCAATTAAGTCAAAACTGTAAGAATTGAAAGATTAAATTTTACAATATATTATTGAAGAAAGGAGGAGTAAATTGCGAATAATGGGAGGAAATTGCACAATGCCAACCGATGGAATATTGAGAGAAACAAGCATTAGGAGCTGTTTGATTTTGTTTTTAAAAATAATAAAACAATAAAAATCTGTTTGTTAAAATGTTTTCAAAAATTTGTTTTTAAAAACTAAAAAATAAAAATAGTTTTTAGTTGTTTTCTTATTTTTATTTTCCTGTTTTTTATTTTTTTAAGGCTACCATTTATCCACTATCAATTCTACACTATTAATGATGACTATCATCATATCACTAACGGCTACTGTACTGCCATGTCATTTCAAAAATAATTTTTTTTAAAACAATCTATCCAAACAATTTTTTTTTATTTTTAAAACCTGTTTCCAAAAACTATTTCATAAAATTATTTGTGATAAAAAAAAAAGGAGACAAAATGAAACAAGCCCTAAAAGTTGGTGCCGGTTGATGAGATCACATGCATGTCTCCGATGAAAATGGTGCATAAAGCATATAATTCTTCAAGTTGACAACTTGGAAACTAAGGGAGACACTTACAATTATAATTAAACAACCAACACACACACATATATACACGAAGCTAGCTAAGAACTTTAGTGTGTGTTTGGCAAACCTCTAAATTATGGTTTGCGAAACCCGAGACAAAACTCCTCTCACACACTTACCTCGTAAGTCATAAAAGCTATTAAAAAAAGTTAATCCAAACACACATTATTAGTTAAGCCTCGATCCCTGCAAGTGCATCACATACGAGCATATGCGTTACAGATAATTTTATTCCCCCAATTTCCTCACATGCATGTGTCACCACATTATTTTAAGGGAGAATAACGGATAAAGGACCTGAAAATTGAGAAATGACAGATGAGTTTTTTTTATCAAAAGTTGATTAGAAGATATTAAAACGGGATAAGGAATTTTCAACTTTGTCATTTGCGAAATCATCCATCTGTCATTTCTCAATTTCCAAATCTTTTTCCGTCATTCTCCCTTATTTTAATTTGTAATTAATTAATTAATATAATAATAATTGGCTACATGATGTACTGGTGTTTCTTGTCATGGGTTTTCTCAGACTCCAACAACACAAAGTACAGTGCTTTGTCAAAAATAATGAAGGTCCTTTATTGGTTTGCACAAACACATACGATTCATTAATTTTGGTGCAAATTAAACCATCCATGTGAATACAAGTGTTGGCATTATTAAGGTTTCTTTTGCTGCATGCCCATGTGTTGTGTCCCCTTTTACCCGGATCTGGCTTGCGTCCGTTGCTCCTTCCGTCCGCAGCCAGTGTTTTTCCTGAAATTACACCTTCTTCGTGTAGTTTTGGGTGTAATTTTTTTTTAAAAAAATGGTGTATACTATTTTAAAATATTTTTTTAGATGTATCTAATATCTTAAAATATTTTTTAAGTAGTATGTAGTATCTTAAAATAATTTTTAATGCTTTTAACCTCTTAAAATATTTTTTCATTGTATACAGTCTGTTAGCAGATTAATTGCAATTTTACCCTTAACGTATTTTTCAGTTCCAAAAATTATTTTAAAATATTTTTTGGTGCTTGAAACCCTTTACAATATTTTTTGGTGCTTGAAACCCTTTACAACATTTTTTCAGTTGTACCCAGTGTCTTAGGAGATTGACTACAATTTTATAGTTAATATATTTTTCTTAGTAGTAATGAGTGCCCAAAACTTAAGACATTGATTTATTGATTTCCCCCCACTCTAAAATATTTTTCCAGTTGCACATAATATTTTAAAGTAATTTTTAGAGCTGAAAAAATATATTGAGGGTAAAATTACAATCAGTCGGCTAATAGACTGAGTATAACTGAAAAAATATTTTAAAGGGTTAAAAAAATTAAAAATTATTTTAGGATACTACATACTATTTAAAAAATATTTTAAGATATTAGATATATTTAAAAAAATACTTTAAAATATTAGACATCATTTTTTTAAAAAAAGAAATTCAACTCCCATCATTGTTGACACCCAAAACTACACTAAAACGGTATAGTTTTAGGAAAAGCACCAACAGCGGACGGGAGGCGCAGCAGACGCAAGGCACATCCCTTTTACCCCTCCGTTTTTTAATAATAATTTTGTTTGTACGTAAAACACCCCCCGTAAGTAATTTATGCTATACTATATATATACTTTATGCGGCTCAAAATATAAGATATTATATGTTCTATTTGGTTCTTAATATATAATATATCTGAGGAATTGACTGATCTTGATCTTAAATATAAGATATTTTTATATTTATTTACGTTTTCGTAATTTACTTTTAATGATGCTCATTCAACCATAATTAAAGAAGGAGAGGGAATGAAGAAGGAAATAAGGAATATGACAAGTAATAATAATACTCCCTTTGGTGATTAATTAGTGTGTATAATAGTGCTTTTGATGATTAATAAATTAAATAGACTAATTTTTCTCAAGAAAACACCCCTTTAATTTTATAGACAAGAAAATTGTAAGACATTTTTGTCTTAATTATAAGGAAAAAACTACCATATTTAATTTGTATTAAAGAGATTTTTTAATCGTGTCTTTGATTCAACATGCACTGTGGTCACCAGGAAGATGTTTAAACGTCATAACAAGGGTATTACAGAAAAATAAATCAATTTGCAACGAAATTAAGAAGAATAACTATTTTTAATAAAATTTTCAGGATAATCATGAAGCAGATGTTTTATACATGTGTGCCTTAAACAAAAGGGAGTAATAGTGACAATATCCCTAATAGTGGTAGCAATAGCAGCTCTAGAAATAAGTAAAAATACCTTTCAGGGGATGTGCTTATCTTTATATTTAAATTATGACAGTATCTCAAATATGATTGTCTCCGATAACAACAACAAGGAAAAGCGTTGGCTCAGACAATAATAGAATGAATGAGGTTAGACGGATGATGGAAGTTGGGAATTAATGAAGGATGGGGGTAGGGTTGGGAGCTGCAGGGCTTGGTCAGGTAGCAGCAATTTTTGTATGCCCTTGCTCATGCATCCCCATTAATTGCACATGCTCTTCACACTCTTCTTCTTTTTTAAAACTGTTTACTCATTTTTTTCTAATAACAAAATTAATTAGGTGATTTAAGTAGTATTGATAGCATGTTTGAGATCACTTATTTTTAGGTAATAAGTCTATATTACGTAATTTGAGATAAAATTTCTCTCACATACTTACCTGATATACTGTATATTTTATAAGTATCCATAAGCAAAAAATAAATTATTCCAAATGAGCCCTGAAAACTCCACAGGTGGTCAAAGAATGCAATATTCATAAATTATCTTTACACACCAACAAGATTCATCCTAGCTCATCACATTTTTCTCAATCACTTTACTCTTTTTGTTGGTATTTTTGGAATTTGGTTTTGTAGAGTTTTTGTATGGTTGGCTCACTGTGGGAGATATACCACGTGTCGAGTCCAGTTAGATTGTGAGCTGCCAGCCCTCTCCAATCATACTCGTACATGGTCTGCAAACCAAGGACACAATGATTGCTAAAAAGTCAAACCCTTTGAACTATTTATTGAGGGAAAATTTCATTTAGCCTGTCATATAATTTCAATCAATCCTTTTTTTTTTTTTGAAAATTCATTGCATCTTTTGAATTAAAATTAAATTAAATTTTATACTTTAAAAATAATTATGCTTTTATTTTTTTAGAAGAGTATTTACAAGATAAACAAAGAGATTTACAAATCAAGTAAAGATAGTTACAAAAAAAGGAGAATTCCAAAGAATCTAGGAAATTAAAAATATTTTAGCCATTTATAAGATAAATATGAAAATTTATAAGGCAAATATGGATATTTACAAAAGAAATAAAGACATTCATTCACAAAACAAATAAATGATTTGAAAGAATCTAGGAAATTAAAAACATTTTGGTTATTTACAAGACAAATATGAAAATTCACAAGACAAATAAAGTAAGGGTATTATTATTTTTTCACCCACAAAACCTAAATTCATTTTGACATAAGTGGATGCAGTAAAGTTTCAGAATTTTTTGGGGCTAACTGAAATTAAGTTACATTCTTGAGGCTAAATGAAATTCTCCCATTTATTAAGTGTGTGTTTGGGGGGAGCGTTTGAACCAAGGTATTAAAACCCGGATCGGGTATTGAACTGGTCGGGATACTGGGTTAAGGGTCAGTGGGTCAAACCGGGACCAAACCGGAGCTAAACCGGGACCAAACCGGTGAGTAATTGAAAATTCTAGGCTTATAGTATGAAATTCTAAAGGAAAAAGTTAAATTTTTTTTTTTTTAAAATTTGGGACCCGGACCGGACCGTGAACCGGACCGGTCTAATGACCGGTTCGGCGGTTTCCGGTCCGGGAACCATGGTTTGAACCCCCAAACGCTCAATTGGGCTGAGAAGCTCAATGGGCAATTTGAAAAAAAAAAAATTTTAGTGTTTGGTTTCCAAAGTGAGCAATTGAGCTTTATTCCATCTTAATAGCTTTTGCCATAAGCTCTATTTCTCAGCTTTTACTGATTTAGCTTTTAGGGAGAGTAAGAATGGTTAAAATATTTTTCCAGTTGTGTCCAGTATACTATCAAATTGATTGTAATTTTACCCTTAATGTACTTTTTTTGCTACAAAAATTAATTTCAACTATTATTTGGTGCTTTTAACCCTTAAAATATTTTTTCAACTATACCCAGTGTGTTATTAGACTGGTTGCAATTTTATCTTTAATGTACTTTTTCATTTCCAAAAATTATTTTAAACTATTTTTTAGTGTTTTTAACCCTTTAAAATTTTTTTTCACCCACTCTCTCTTACTATTATCACAAAAGTCACTTGTGTTTAAGTCAATCCAAACAATTTTTACTTTTGCAAAAGTCATTTATACAATCGTTGTTCCAAACATAAATCATATTACACAATCGGGCTTTTACCAAAAATAAAATTATCAAAAGCTAAATTGAGAAACTCCATTTTTTCTATCGCTGTTCCAAATACACACTAATTGTTTTTAATCCGCATCGCTACTCAATTTTGCATAAGGTTAATTAATGTCCTACGGACCCTCAGTTACTCATTGTTTTGTTCCTCCACATTCCCGTGACCTGTTTAGTTTTTCACACAAACTAAAACATGTGATAATTAATAAATATTTATTCAATTGGTAAGGAATTGATTTATAACAATAAGGTTATATGTTCAAACTTAGCTATTAATAAGTACTTTTATAAGAGCTCTAAGAGACTAAGATATGTGAGTGCTTTATTGGCAGGCAATTAATAAGTACTTTTATAAGAGTTCTGTGAGCTTAAGGTATGTCCTAGCTCTAATGAGCTATCAGGACCTAATTCACCTTAATTTTTGTTTGTTAAATGAAACATATATGTCACATATGGATAATTAATATCCTAAATAATAGCATCAAAATACTTTTTTCTATTAATTTTGCATCATGCTCACAACATGAAAGTTGATTTTTCATTTTTTTTTGTGATTTAAACACTTAAGTGAATTGTAGAGAGAAAGCTTATGCACCATGACTTGCATTATGGACATATAGTTAGGGCCTGTTTGAGTTGGTGGTGGAAAAGCATGTTCATGTAAGTCGAAATAAAACTCTTCTCACAACCTTACCTTGTATACTATAAATCACGTTAGAAAAACAGCTTTTACCGCTAATCCAAAGAGGTACTTAGTTGCCTAGTATCTGAGCTAACTTTATACTATCCTCTTTTTCTGATGTATTAATTAAAAAAGTTAAAAAAATAAACTTTTCTGGTTTTTTTTTTGCTCACTACTACAAATTTAGGCATTTATAACACTTAATTACAACTAATAAATGTCATGTATTGTAAAACTAACTGCGTAACTATTAGTTAGCTTGTTAAGTTGTTAATTAAGTTAGTTACATGCCAGTTGTCAATACTTGGTGTTTTATATATACACATCTACTATATTTGTTACACAAATTAATAATAATAATTCATATTCATTTCTCTCTCAATTCATTCTTATCTTCTTCTTCCTTGAGGCTTCTCATGAACGTAGAGTTAATCTGTGATATGGTATCAGAGCAATCTTAGCTCACATTCTCTGATTCATTTTTGGAAATGGCACATTCCCTTTCCTCTTCCTCTCAACTTGTTGAAGCTATTCAAAATCCGTCGAATCCCTATTATGTTCATGCAAACTAGAATCCATCTTTGGTTCTTGTTTCTCCTATCTTAGATGGTTCGAATTGCCACTCTTGATTCATAGCCATGAAGATGGTGTTGCAACCCAAGAAAAGTTTCATTTCATTGATGGAACGCTTCTTGCTCCACTTGTGAATGACCCCTTGTTTCCGATTTGGGAGCGGTGCAACGCTATGGTCGTGGCTTGGCTCACTAGATCAATTTCCTCTATGATTACACAAATTATTCTATGGATGAATCATGCTTAAGATATTTGGGAGGAACTTAAGAGTTAATACTCATAGTGTGATCTGTTCTGAATTGTAGATCTACAGGACGAATTGCATTCTCTCAAGCAAGGAGATCTCAGTGTTAGTGAGTATTTTACCAAACTCAAAATTATTTGGGATGAGTTGCTGAATCTTCGTCCTTCACCAATATGTAATTGCTCTAATCACTGCTCATGTGGTGTTTTTGATAAAATCAACAAGTATCAACAACAGGACTATGTGATGCGTTTTTTAAAGGGGCTTATTGATAGGTATAACACGGTTAAATCTCAGATACTGATTCTCAATCCTCTTCCATCTATTAATTGAGTATTTTCTCTGGTTTTGTAATAAAAGAGGGAAATGGGAATTATTCCTCTTCCTACTGAGTCAACTGTATGCTTTTGGCTAAAACTGGTAGAAATTATAATAATCAGAATGCAGATTATGGTGGTAAGCATTGCACTTATTGTGGTAAGCCTCGCCACACTGTCGAGACATGTTATAAGAAACATGGTTACTCTGGGATTTAATTTTCACGATTCTTCCTCTGTCAACAATGTATCTCATGAGCTAGAAAATAAAGAGAATCTTGCTTCTTCTACTTTAGTGTCAAAGTCTTAGCATCAAGGTGTTCTACCTCATCTTGGTTTCATGGCTAAACAATAGCACAAGTTAATACAATTGGTTTAAAAAGACTCTTCTACACTGACTTACTCTGTCAATAATATTGCATCAGGTAACAATGTTTCATCAGCTTCTTTTTCTCTCAAGGACTTCTTGATCTTAGATACAAGAGCTATTGATCATATATATTCTATTGCTTTATTCTTTGTTTCTCTTAACTCTATACCGCCTATTGTAGTTACTTTTCCAAATGGTTCATCCATTACTGCCACTTAATTTGGTTCAGTATGTGTCTATGACTCACTTACTATCCATAATGTCCTTTTAATATCAAATTTCCAGTTTCATATTATTTCCGTTTGAAAACTCACTGATTCCTTGTCTTGTTGTGCCATTTTTCAAAGCAACACTTGCTTCCTAATGAACATGTCCCAATGGAGGATGATTGGTTTAGTTAAGGAAAGAGAAGACCTATATTTTCTCTCTCATCAAAGGAGTGCACGCTGTTTGTCATCTTCAGTAACTCATCTAAAATCATCTTCCGTTTCTTGTTTTAATTTGTGGCATTTTAGACTTGGACATCTTTCTGATTCCGTTTTCAAGTATTCAGCAAATACATCCTTATGTTTCTTCAAATAAATCATTTGATCATTGTGATTCTTCTCATTTAGCTAGGCGAAAATATCTTCCATTTCTTGTTAGTTAATCTCATTCTAATAAAACTTTCTCTTTGTTACATGTTGACTTATGGAGGCCATATCATCTTGCATCTATTTATGACCACAAGTATTTTTTAACAATTATTGATGATTGTTCACAATATACATAGGTTCTAATGTTGCATAACGAGGTTGAAACTCGTCAAGCATTATACAAATTTATTACATTTTTTGAAACTCAATATCAAGCAAATATTCAGATCATTCGATATGATAATTGTCTTGAATTTTCCATGCCTGATTATTATGCTTCTAAAGGAATTATACATCAAACCTCATGTATTGAAACTCCTCAACAAAATAGTATTGTTGAACGGAACATCAACATAAATTAAATGTGGCTACGTCTCTGTTGTTCCAATATGTTCTTCTTAAGCTTTATTGGTCCTTTGCCATTATACATGCCGTATATCTCATTAATAGGTTGACCACACCGTTACTCAATAACCAGTCTCCTTTCTTTTGTCTTCATAATATTCACCCTAATCTTAAGGTTCTTCGGGTTTTGAATCTTTGTGTTTTGCTTCTACCATTTCTAGTCATCATACCAAATTAGATACAAGAGATAGCAAATGTATTTTTCTAGGATTCCAAATCGGTGTTAAAGTTTATATTCTGTTAGACCTCACTTTTAGACATATATTTGTATCTAGGGATGTTTATTTTTATGAGCATATCTTTCCTTATAAGTCTTTTGTGTTTGATTCTGTTTCATCTGACATTTCTATGCCACAATCTACTCCTATACTTGACTTTCCTATTCAGCATTTGGCATTAAAGGATTCCCCATCAGATGGTTTTGCTATTATTATACTATAGAGATCAACTAGGTAGCAATATCCTCTATCTTATTTGAGGGCTTATCATCATACTCTTCTTTCCTTAGCTCAACCACTTTCTTTTATTAGTTTAAGTTTGTCTCCACATTCCCTTGATTCTGTTCTTTCTTATGCTCACCTTTCTCCATCCTATAAACATTTTAGTTTGTCTATTTCTGCTTATATTGAACCAAAAACATACTCTCAAGCTGTGAAACATGAGATTCAGTGTAATTCCATGGCTGTTGAGATTTTAACATTAGAATAGAATCATACTTGGACTATTACCCCTCATCTACATGGGAAACCAGTTGTTGGTTGTCGTTGGCTTTACAAAAATAAGTATTATGCATATGGAAGTCTTGATAAAGCAAAGGGTTAAGGAGCAAATTTACCAATGAAGTTTTGTCCGAGGAGCGTCTGACACAAATATGTTTTAGAAGGGGCAAAAATATCAATGAACAATTAAAAGGGGTATGCAGCACAAAAATAGTTAAATATGTACTAACGGTATTACATTATAAGAGAAGAAAACCCTAACGGCGTTAGTACGGATTTAACGATTTTTGTGCTGGATGCCCCTTTTTAATTGTTTATTGGTATTTTTGCCCCTTCTGAAATATATTTGTGCTAGACGCTCCTCGGACAAAACTTCGTTGGTAAATTTGCTCCTTAACCCTAAAGCAAAAGCAATACTTGTTGCCAAGGGTTATATACAAACTAAGGGAGTGGATTATTTTGATATCTTTTCTCCGGTTGCTAAACTCACTATAGTTCAATTATTACTTTCTTTAGCTTCTGCACAAAATTGACATCTTAAATAACTTGAAGTTAACAATGCTTTCCTTCATGGTGACTTGGATAAGGAAGTATATATGAAGATACCACCTGGGTTTCATTTTCCTTCTCCAAACATGGTTTGTAAATTAAAAAAGTCTTTATATGGGTTGAAACAAACTAGTAGATAGTGGCACTCTAAATTGTCCAGTGTTTTGATCTCTTTTGGTTATATTTAGTCTAAGTCTGATTATTCATTATTTGTGAGACACACTAATCATTCTTTCATAACTCTTTTAGTATATGTTGATGACATTCTTCTCACTGACGATGATCTTGGTGAAATTTAAGGAGTCAAGTCACTTTTGGATTCTGCATTCAAGATTAAAAACCTTGGTGATCTCAAATTCTTCCTTGGTCTTAAGGTAGCTCGGTCTCACAAAGGCATTTATGTGCATCAACGAAAGTTCACCTTAGATATACTTAATGAAATTGGTTTTCTGCAAAGTAAACCATGCAAAACGCCCATACACCGCAACACCAAACTCTCTAAGGATATTGATCACCCTTTACTAGGTGGGACTCAATACAGAACCATCGTTGGTCGTTTACTTTATTTGACCAATACCAGACTGGATATTGCTTTTGCTATCCAACAGCTTAGCCAATTTATGTCTTGCCCCATTGATATTCATCTTAAGGTTGCATATTGGGTACTTAATATTTGGAATAAGCTCCTGGTAAAGGTCTTTTCTTCCCTGCTTCTTCTGATTTGCGGTTGAAAGATTTCAGTGATTCTTCAGTGATTTTAATTGGGTTGGATGTTTAGGTACTAGATGGTCTGTTACTGGCTATTGTGTTTTCTTAGGGAACTTTCTTATTTCTTGGCACTCTAAGAAGTAGCTTACAGTATCTAGATCTTCTTTAGAGGCTGAGGATAGATAATTAGCTTCTTTGACTTGTGAGATCCAATGGTTATTGTATTTTTTAGGCGAACTTCATATTCCTCATACTTCTCAAGGTTTATTATGATAGCTAATCAGCTGTACATTGCTACAAATCCAACTTTTCATAAAAGCACCAAGCATATCGAAATAGATTGTCACATTGTTTGGAACAAGATTAAAGCCAACATTCTTCGTTTGCTACCTATTAGATCCAAGAATCAACTTGTTGATGTTTACACTAAATCTTTAGATCTAGCACCCTTTATAGACGTTGTGACCTGTAACATTCTTATTTTTATTTTCAAGATGCAATTATAATTAGAAAATAAATATTTATAAAAAATGGACTAGCAGGTAATTACTAGAAAAAGGGGGGTTTAGATTAAAAAAATAAAATAAAAAATAAAAAATAAAAAAATAATATTTTTTTTTAGAAAAAAAAAGCTAAGGCACATGGCCCTTTAGCTTAAGGCGGTGGAGGGTATTATTAAATACCCCCACCCCACCTTTTCATTCATTAGATTCATTTGGCAAGAAGTAGCAGAGGCGCAGTGCGTTTCCATCATCTTTGCCCTTTGGTAAGATTTCAAACTCTACCAACGGGGGTTGGCGCAGATGGGTAGGCATCTGCGCCAAATCTCGCCGTTCCTGGGTTCGATCCCTGGAACGGCGGATTTAAAGAACCCTCGTCGGTAGCTCTCTCCCCTGGGGCACCACCAAAGGTGGCGTGACCTGTCGGGCCTATTCGATTGGGGGCGCCAGGACTAGTCGGTTGTCGGGGGCCCATGCTGGTAAATCCGGCGTTGGCCTTCAGGTTAACGCCGGATACCTGGATGTTGGGTGCACCGAAGGCTTAGATGGTCCATTGCATTCATCAAAAAAAAAAAAAAAAAGATTTCAAACTCTTAGGATAATTTAGGTAATCAAAATAACTTTTTCTCATCAAATTTCTTTCATAACAGTTGTTCTAAGTATTTTTTTCTTTTTATTGATGGTAATATTATACCGATTAGTGGAAATTTTGGGGTTAGGATTTTGAGAGGGTTTTGTCAATAGATAACTATAGATATGTAGAGGTAGGCGAATAACTAATTTTAATCGGTTTAAATTTATCATTTAGTTGTTTAGTAATTTTATAATTAATTTTTTTTAAAAAAAATCATAAATTATAATTTTAGGATGTTTTTGACTGATTAAATTTGGATGAAACAATTTATTTGAGTTATTAGAGGTATTATTGAAATTTTAATCAATTTAGTTTTATAGATTCTGAGTTATATAAAATTATAAGATATGATTTATTTATGTGGAGGTTTCAGATGTTGTTTAATAATTAGATTATGCTCATATAAGCTAGAAAAGATATTTAATTGGTCTAGGATGTTGATATTGATGATTTTATGACTATTGGATTGTTAATGTGATTAGAGAATTATTGTTGTTAAATATTTTATTGAGTGAAATAGAGTTAGGAAATTTTAGGATTTGAGATTTGAAAGGAATTTGAGAAATAGATAAATTGGTTAATCTTCTAAGAAGATTAAAGAATCATTTATGGGGGTTATTACTTACTATTTTGTATTAGTTAGCAATTATGATTAGTTTTATTAACATGTAATTATATATTTATTTATTGCATAGTGAATTTGAATTTGGCTTGTTGGACTTGAATTCTCAAGTTTAGTTCTCGTGTCAAATTTGAGATAACAACTTTCCAATTTACCTTGTATACTTGATGAGGTGATTATAAGTGTATATTGATATTTTTAATTGCTATAAATATGTTATAGTATTTTATATATGAAAAATGTATAATGACAATATGAATTATGTTTTTAGTAAACTTTAGTTAAGTGGGCCTGAAGAGTTTATTTAAATGATTAATAATGCTTGGCATTGAGTATTGATTATGAGAAAAACATGATGATTTTGGATTTGTGATGTTGAATTGTTGGACTGTATATCGAGTTGTGTTGGATTGTATAGAGTTCCGGATATGGGAGGTTTGATGCTATTATACCACGTGGTATAACCGCCACTTGGTGCTTACTGGCTGGCTTTGATGTTCTCAGGGCCCTTGGCATCAATATTTCTTGTGCCAGGTTAAGGGTCAGCTTAAGGGACAGGTGAAACCTTTCCATATTCGATGGAAAGGGAACCCATGGTTTGATATGAGTTTTGTAGTCTTTGGTCGGGCTAAACCTTATCATTGGAGAGCTTAGTGCAGTCTTGTTAAAGAAACTAATCCTATTATGTATCGTAATCTATGGATTCTATCAGTGGTTATAAGGAGGTTATAGGGATGGTTAAGGGAGTTCTATGCATTTTGAATGACTTTTGAACTACTAATATTTTTGGAAAAACCATATAGACTTGGTTATATGATTGTATATCTTGCCTTCTTAACTATCTTGTAATCATTCCTTGCACACTTGTTAAACAGTTCAAACCTTTCCCCTTCCTTACGCTCATGGTGGGAATACTCTATGCTTCTTTGTTCTTTGATTATCAACATGAGAACCAAGTACCCTTTCATTACCACCACTGCGTGGGATTACTTCTCTTTAGCTTCCAACTGTGCAATGATGGTCCGAACCCATCACTTCCAATCTATATAAACTCCCAATTTCCTTATAATTATCCTCCTCCTCTGTTCTTTTAGTCGCCAAGATAAAATGCCATGCTGAAGACTTGCTAGAAAATGAACTAGTTCAGGTGACATATTAAATTTCTTGTTATGAAGCTATGTTTTTGTTTAGAAATCCCATATTGCTTTGATTGAAGGTACATCTCTTGTGTTTCTATTGAGCATGTGGCACCAAGTTAAAAGCTATGAAATTCAACATTGTGATCAGTCATAGACTATTTAATGTGAGAGTTTCTTAACTACCTCGTCTCATCTATATATATATATATATATATAATAGATTAGTACTTTCAACATCAGGTAGCCATACAATTTGGATGGATCAAGTTTTTCTAGGCTTTATGGCTAGAATCGATCGCACTCCTACTCTATATAAGTGTTCACTTATACCTTGTGTCTTTTCAGCAATTAAACCTGGAAAGCAAAGGAAGATCGGGAAAAACAAATTACCTTATCAGAAAAGGCGCATGGGTTATGCAAACCCTTGAACTCAAGGGTTTGCATGCCCCTCCGCCCTTTTTAACAGGGGGTATATATTTTTTCCCAGGGTCCTTTCCTTTTCTAGAGTTAATTCTTGTGAAGAGATGCAATTATATATAGGTCACCAGTTACATTATCACTTATATATGTCAATAGTTGCCATTGATTCTCTCTACAAAGCTTGGAATGTCTTGATCAATGCCAAATTGCATAGCCACATTGTGTTGGAGGTACTGCTATTCTATTATATAAATAAAGGATGTCAACTAGCTTAGAAACTCTAACTTAAAGAGTCTTATATCCACACATCATGGTTATTATATAAAAACTGTCATATATTATAAATGTTTATGGTTCTTTTTTATAAATTGTTATTTATGTACTTATTTCATAACTGTTGTCTACGTGAGATTGTTATTAAGTTTATTAAAAGTCACGGTTCTTTTATACAAACTGTTATATATGTTACTGAATAAATAACGATTATAAAATGAGACTGTTATGTATCATGCAGGCATTATCATATATTATAACGATCGTTTATGTGTATTCGTTAATTATTATCACAACAATGGGTAGATCATGGTCTCACCAAACTTCAATACATAATGGGTGTTAAATTATAACCGTTATAATAGGTTTGAAATAAATAACGATTTGGAGCTATAATATATCTGTGACGAGCTTTTAAAGCGTCTGTATATATGATGGTTTGAAACTGCGATGTATGGTAGTTAATAACTGTCATATATCACGATTTTTGTAGTTGTGCTTATAGCTTGGCAACTGATATCTCATGTTCTATATCCCACATCCATGCATAAGTTTGTGCAAGAGTGACACATAGAGCTGCAAATAGATAACATGGAGACCTTCATTTTGTGAGAGTTTTAAACACGAGAGGCCGTATGTGTCTGATTATCACATTTAGTAAGTGCATGTTTGACATCACTTATGAAAGGCTTATAAGTGCTTATGCACATAAGTCGTGACAACACTCCTGCCACATACTTACCTCGTATACCATAAATCACGATTTAAAAGCTACTTTTAAAGACTCCAATCGCTGTTTTGAATGAGCACTAAGTATATACTATATATAGAGTGCCATCTTGTGTTATTCCTCATCGTTGGTTTGACTCTCAACATTAGTGCCATCTTGTGTTATTCCTGCTGTTGTTAGTCCAGTCTCATCATCCACATTTTCAAGTGCAATTGGTGGTTGTGCCATGCTATTCAACCTTCTCAAACAAATCAACAACTTTAAGATAAAAACTGACTATTGAAAATTTTGGCAACGATAAATATCCTCTATCTTACCCATGATAATTGATAAATATATGTTGCATAATATAAAAAAAATGGATAGGTTGCACAAATATCAGGACGTTTGTCTGCTTTTAACCACAAAATTAAATGAATCATATCATACTATCTACTTTTAACCATAAATATAGCCACAAATATCAGTTTATTGAAATCCAATCACAAACCAGAGACCCAAATAAGACCAAGGATGATGTTGATTCAACCGAAAAACCACAAGACAAGAGAAAGGAAGCAGATCTAAATGGGAGACTCACCCCAAAGCAGATTCACATTAACAGATTCACAACACAATGGTAGCTCAAAACAGATTCACATTAAAACAGATTCACATTGCTACCCAAAGCAGATAAAAAACACAATGCTACATCAAAACACAAAATATAAAAATCAGATATCAAAGAGAGAGAGAGAAGTGGAAATATAAAAAACGGCGACACCTTGAAGGGACCGACGAGCGACGACGGCGAGACCTCGGTCGACGGGGAGAGACCTCCTCGGTCAGCACAGAGCAGGCCTTGACGCTGGACGAGAAGAGCTATCTGAGTCTGACGCTGGACGAGAACGAGGGGATGGTGTCTGGCGAGACCTCGGTCGACGGGGAGAGACCTCCTCGGTCAGCACAGCAGCAGGCCTTGACGCTGGACGAGAAGAGCTATCTGAGTCTGACGCTGGACGAGAACGAGCAGGCCTTAACGCTGGACGAGAACGAGAAGAGCTATCTGAGTCTGCAGTTTTTTTTTTCAAATGAGACTTCTGCAGTTGAGAGAAGACAGAAGACAGAAGACAGAAACAGAATGATCACGGACTGGTGTCTGGTGGGACGGTGTTGAGCTTGAGTTGAGAGTGTTGAGCTTGAGACTTCTGCAGTTGAGAGAAGACAGAAGACAGAAACAGAATGATCACGGACTGGTGGGACGGTGTTGAGCTTGAGTTGAGAGTGTTGAGCTTGAGACTTCTGCAGTTTTTTTTGGTTCAAATGAGACTTCTGTTCTGCAGTTGAGAGAAGACAGAAACAGTAGACAGAAACAGAATGATCACGATTCACGGACTGGTGGGCCAGAAGACAGAATGATCATGGACGCTGATGACACGCTGTTGTGCTGTGCCTGTGCATGTGGTAATGCAGTGATGTGGGTCAAAGTTTCATATATATTAATCATAAATTCATATTCGGCGAGAATGAGTGGGTGACACTGTGACTAGGGGTGAGTGGGTGACAGACTACGGGTATTAAACGGGTAACGGGTAACCCGTTGGTTAACCCGTTACCCGCCCGTTTTTAATAAACGGGTACGGGTTAACCCGTACCCGTTACGGGCCCAATTCTGGGCGGGTACATACGGGAAAAATTATACGGGTTGCGGGCGGGCGGGCGGGTCGCTGATATTTTGCTCACCCCTAATAGAGTCGAATGTAAAGGACTAACGAATCTTGCATTTGCAACCAAAAAAGGAGGAGTGACCGCTGTGAGAGTCAGGTTAATTGAATTAATTTAAAATAGGGTTAAGATGTAAATTTATCTTAGAAGTTTTTGCTGAGAGGTAATGTTACCTTGAAAGTTTTTTTAGGTTCAGTATTACCCCAGAAATATTAAAATAGAACAATGTTGCCTTTTTCCGTTAAAAAGTTAACGGTCAACATTAGTTTTTTTAATGGTATGGGTCAACATTACTACGTTTTGAAACTTTTGGGGTGACATTGAACCTAAAAAAACTTCTAGAGCAACATTGCTCCTTGGCAAAAACTTTTGGAGCAAATTTACATCTTAACCCTTTAAAATAATAAAACAAGTTAGCTTAATTACAATACTTAGGCAACATACCTAGGTTAATTAACACTGGATTGAAATCGTTTATTCTAATACAACACCCCCCAGCCCACACGCACACTTATACTTAAAGAGTTGACATACATAAACGCATTAATTTAATGATCTTGGCGTGGGTTGTCTTGGCGACTTTAAATGGAGCTATGAATAAAAAAATCACATTGAAAAAGTTATTCATTTGAATCTACCAATTAAATATCACTGAATACAGAAAAAAAAAATTCCAGATTTATTCTACTATTATAATTACTTGGATAAAAAATTTATTTTATTTATCTTTTTTATACTCGTAAACTTTATTATTTGTATTACTACAAGTAAACTTTATTCAAACAAAATTAATTTTGATTGAGCTTGTTAGTCTATAGACATTATACTAAAATCATGAAATAACAATAACCTGTTTTTTTACAAATGTTGTGCTTTCTATTGGGTTGAAGATAAATTGTACTTTTCATAATTAAAAAATAACGTAATTTTTTCCATAGATTTTTATCATATATAGATTTATAACTTATAGGTATATAAATTAAAGATTGTGTGGGCCGATTGAATTTATTTTTGTCCTTTCTTGGCCAAAAAAAGTTCGCAATCAATGATATTCAGTATTCTGGAACCCGGACTGGAGCAGCTGGTCTAACCTAGAAACCAGTGAACCGGCTAGTAAACCGATCCGATTTGGCTCATTATTTTATTTTTTAATTTTTTTAGGATTTCATATTAATAAGCCTGAAACTTTCAATTTTTCACCGGTTTAACCTCGGGTTAACTCTGATTTAATCCGATCTGACTCACTGACCTTTAATCTAATACTCCGATCAGTTAGTACTTGGTCCAAGGTTGATGAACCTTGATGATAATAATTGGAGTGATGGCCCCAAGAGAAGAGGATGGAAGTTCAGACCCAACAAAAACGGGAGGATCAAATTTGATCTCCCAAATGCAATGGACTGGTCTTCCTTGACAGGCCCAATTCACACAATAATAATCCTTTTTTCACTTCGGCCCTTATTTGCTTGAAAGACAACAATTAGGCTTGAAGGGTAGTCGCAAGTCACCCTCAATCTCAAGCGAACGAGATGAACTCAACGGGCTTCAATACTGTTACCCTCAACACCATTTTGCTTTCCCTCAATACATTCTCTCTCTCTCTCTCGATTCAGTTTGTTTTGTTTAATTTAGTAATATATTTTGTCCTTATCCGCTTTCTCCATCTATCTGGGGTGCCATTGAATGCGTAATCCAGCGTTTATTTTAGAATTTTTGTCAAAGCCAAGTCCAAGTCCAAGGGCAATAGTTTTAGTAGGGTTGTAGTGTATTCTTCTGCGTGCCTCATTGCCACGTTTTACGTACTGAGGAGAAAATAGTTGTTGGAGAAGAAACGATAGACTTCAAAGAATGATTCTCTTAGTGAAAGATATTATGGCTCAAAATTGGACAATATGTTTGATGATGGATGATCCAGGAATAATGTAGAGCATAAAGCCTACATATAACTTTGTTCCCAAGAAAATAAAATTGTCGTTCTTGCTGTAGCAGGAATAGTGTTAAAGAGTCTTATTGGAGGTCTCTGTAACACATGCTTTATAGTTGGAGCTTAATAATGTAGAACCAGAGGAGTTACTGTTAGATGCAGGAAACCAAGTAATTAATGCAAGCCAGGAATTATTGCATTCAACACTGGCGGGTCAATCAATATCACTTGTTCAATAAAATGCTGGAAACACAAGGACCTGAGGCATAGCCTTACGTGTTTTTTCATCTTGAAACCACTAGACTTCACATAGAGATCTTCAAGGGGGATTTAACAATTGCTTCCAAAACTTAGTGAACCCTAAACAGGTTTTTTCAAAAGTTTTGCTGCCAACAGTATAACAACTGAGATTATAGCTTTGCATTGAATACTTGTGTTGTTTCAGACACGTATGGTTTGTGTTGTGCCCGACATTGGAGAAATTAATATGAACAGAGAATTCAGCTTTGCATCAAATCTTTCTCTACAACTTTTTGCTGAGACAATTATATTCATGTTTTGTTTACAGAACCCACTGGATTTCTTAAAAATTTAAATGGAACCTATCAGCACTTGGTGAATACTAAAATTCCACGAGTAGGCTCGAATCAGATGTGAACTTGCTATCACAAGTGTTAGTTAGGGCCTGTAACTTAAAAGATCGAAGCTTTCCGTCAATGAACTTTTGCAGAGCCATACCCTATTTTCTATTGGGTCATCGGAGTTGAGGGGCTTGAAGTTGCGAAAGAAGAATTGAGAAAAGTGTGAACGGGACGGGAAACAATGCTCTCGTTGAGAGTCGAACTCAAGACCTCCCGCTTACTAAACGGGTGCTCTAACCAACTGAGCTACGAGAGCAGCACGTGATGGCATCTGTTTATTTAAATAACTAAATCAATTGTGGACCGGAATCCCCGCCTGGGAAATTTCCAATGGCACCGAGGAAAAGGTCGTTAAGGGCACATTAGTAATTTAAAAGAAAAACGTGGGTTTTTGTCGGAAGCTTCGTGTTCATAAAAAGAGAGGACATCGTGGCTACTCGGCCTAGAAGGGCGGTAGCGAGTATCTGTCCTCCCTCTCCCCTGTTCGTAAAATTCTGGTTGGCTCCGTCCTCTCTCTCTCTGCTCCTTTACTTCCTTAGGGTTTTATCGTTGACGCTCTTTTCCAATCTGGGTCTAAGTTCTCCATAAAACTTACCCAACTGCCCCTTTCGCATCCAACAAGGATCATTTCCATTCCCAAACTCTTTCCTTCCCGATCGAATTGTGTTATCATGGACTCCGATTCCTGGATTTCTGCTCGTCTCTCGACTTCCTCACGCCGCTATCAATCTCGATCTGGTTTGTTTTCCTTTTCTTTTATCTTTCCTTTGTTTCTTGGAAACTTTCGGTTCTGTGATGTTGTTCTTCTTCGTCTGTTTGTTTTCCGAGAAATTGAGCGAATTATGGTTGTCTGGACTTATTGAACGAGTTGCGTGGGTCTTGTTACAGATCTGTACCTTGGTGGGTATGAAGATTTGGAGGGAGACGATGATTTGCGCGCGGAGTTTATCTGTCCTTTCTGCGCCGAGGATTACGACGTAGTTGGGCTTTGCTGTCACATTGATGAGGAGCATCCCGTGGAAGCTAAGAATGGGGTATCTGTTTGTATTTCTTTTTAATTTTATTTTTGAGCATCGTGATTAAACACTAGCCCGTTTTTCCCCCCTTTTTATTTCAATTTGCAACTTTATTTTTGGGTGAATTGGTTAGTACTTTTAATTGATTATCAGAAGTGTTTGTGGTGAATTCCAGTTTGCGTCAATCTATAGTTCCCTTATTTCTCTTTTAGTTCTTTTATGTGTGTTTTGCTGTAGGACTGTCGAGCTAAAATGCAACTGCAGTTATGTATGCTATTGTCTCATAAATATGCTACTGCTGTTATGTATGCGTTTGGAAAAGAAAATATCTTACTACCGAAATTATGCATTCGGGATTCTAGTGATTTATGACAATCTCTTTATAACCTTCGACAAAAAAAAGTGAAGTTTTGGATTGTCTATCTGACTTTTATAGAATAAAGATAAGTTTTAAGTGGTTCATGTGGTTTTAGTGAGTATGGGATTTAGAGGAGAGAGGGGTTAGACAATTTAAGTACTTCAATTTAATGAGTATGGGAACTTGTTTGAGTGTTTTGTACTTCAATTTAAGTAGGATGAAGTTTTTTCATTTCTTTCTTTGTACAATTTATCATTTTAAGTGTTGTGGTCTAGCCATGATCTATTATTTGGCATTGCCTATCTTCAGGTATGTCCAGTTTGCGGGAAAAAGGTTGGAATGGATCTTGTCGGCCATATTACGATGCAACATGGGAATTTCTTAAAGATATCCTTATTGCAAGTCGGCATTGTTTAATGTTTTGTTTTTGTCATCTTTTCCTTACATGAACCAATCCATGCTCATCATGCAGGAAGTGGTATATTCATATGGCTTTGGCAATCTATTTGAATGAAAAAAATGACCTATTTTTTGTTTTGCCATAAAAAAATGATCTATTTTGGACAGTGTTTATTCTTCTCAAGTTATTGGAAAATTTGAAGTAGGTACTTGAAATTGTAGAACAACCATGGAATTTAAAAATTGGTTGCATATATGATAGGGAGGTGCTACGAAGCTTGGCGTATGGTTTTGGATGATGAAAATTTTATTGTCTACATTATCTCCCTCTTACTCCTGAGGTAGCCTGTTTGGGTATCGTATACTTCAAGCTTGTTTCTGTTTAAACATTTACAATGGTTCTGACTTCTCTCATTAATCTGGTATATTTAACAAATTATAGCCTGTTTATTATGTCTTCTTGTGGCGTGTGTAAACCTGTTATCCTGGTGCTCATCTCAACTCTCTAGCACTTGATTCTGGGCCTGGTAGTGGGTTCTTTGTTTTCGGTTCCTTTTAATATTTGCTGTCACTGAGTGTAAAATACGTACAGAGAGTCCCAGTCTCCGAGAGCCTCTGGTTGAAACTTAAAGTTAAAACTTTTGGTCTTTGCATCGCATCAAGAGATACTTCATCCTTTGGGTCAATGTCTTTGGTTTGCTGTCTTAGTTTCTATGACTGTGTCAGACTTCACTGTTGGTCCTTAACTAGAGATTACGTGCAGCGCAAGAGGAGGTATAGGAAAGGAGGCTCTAGTTCAACACTGTCACTATTGAGAAGAGAATTGCGAGAAGGAACATTGCAATCTCTTTTTGGAGGTTCTTCATATGTAGCTTCCTCCAATTCAGAGCCTGACCGTCTGCTTTCATCATTTATTTATAACCCCACTGCTGCTGATGAATCTGTTAGTCCACAACCTTGTCCATCGGTTGAAAGTACCCTGGTGAAGGAAAGTTCAAAAGATGATTTCTTGGAAAGGTGGGGATTGTTGTTTAATTATGCTTTTGCTTTGCTTGAGAAAAGAAAAGAAAATTTGTCCTTATAGTTGCATAATTGTTTAGCATGCTAAGATGTTGCGTGGTTGCATGTGCCGATGTTACACCATTTATGGGGTTCAGATTTGTTGCAATTTTATGTTGCTAAAAAGTAAATGATGAAAGCAAGCTATGTTTTGCAGGAGTGATGCTTTGGTTCTTGTTTAGTAATTTGGCTGTAGAATGATCATCCTCACTTTGTGTTTTTATGTGCGGGGTTTAAAAATGAAAACTATGTCATACTGTGATGATACTACCTCTGATCTTTAATATATGATCTAGTTTGTAGTGCAATTTTTACTACAAAGTAGATCTTATATTAAGAACTGGAGGTAGTATATCTTTTCTTCTCCCTTTTTTTGATAACCTGTGATGTGGTGGTTTCACAGAAACTTGTAACAATCATTCTGCCTTTTTGATTATCTTCATACTGTGGAATTCGTTGTTTCTCCTTCTGAAACATTCACAATTTTTTCAAAACTTAAGCTATTATAGTCTGACAAGAGTGTATGATTACAGAAAACCCCAAGAGTTGCAGCTGTCAGACAAGGATAAACAAGAGAAAACTCGGAGGTTTGAGTTCGTGCAAGGGTTGTTGATGTCTACTATTCTGAACGATGACTTGTGATTGGAATTGCGGCTGGTGGTAAATTATTGGAGTAGGAGCAGGATCTCTATGAACACGAGGAAGGAGTTCATTCAGATTGTTATGGGTTGATGGTAGCTAGATTCCAAGGAAGTGTATGTATGTATGTATATCTAGTTTATGTTATAGAACAAGGATGGAAGAAACCTTTATAATTCCGCTGGTGTTCTATATGGCTATGCTAGTTGCTCTTAGCGAGTTGGAATAAAAGTTATGTGTGAGGACGACCATGGGCGCTTAAATTATTTGAACCTTTTGCGGAAATTTCACCTCTTGTATTAATAGCCTTAAATGGGTCGTCCTTTTCTGTTACTAGTTGAACTTCCTGGGTTTTCATTTCAGAATATCGTCAAATGCCACGGTAGGTAATGCTAGTATAAAGTCTGTCTTGGTCAGTATATAAGGAAATACAATTTGATATTTTAGGGTTTAGTCCAATTCCATTATGACAAGTAGCCGAAAGGTCAGAACCTCCTATAAATTTTTGTCTGAGCCACAGGATGCTGAACCATTGGGCCAATTGGTGGGGACCAAGGGAGAAGGGAAAGTAGAACTGTATAAAGTTGATGATACACTTGTACAGTTGGGTCGAGTAACGGTGCAAATTAAGACATAACTTCCCATATAAAATTTTGGGGTATTATTTCCCAAGAACGGTGAAAGAAAATCAAATACTCCAAATAGAAGAAAATGAAATATTTGAAAACTATTAACTCATCAACGTCCTGATGAATGAGGCACTTACACTGATAATTACAAGCATACTCTAGCCTCTCATCAAACCACCCAAGAACCTAAAATCTTCTAAAAAAACCTCCCTTGTACGTATCAGTTTTGTTCTTGACCTCGTCAATTACCATGGGAGTTTTCACTTACCAAAAAGAAGAAAATCAAATACTCCAAAAAGAAGAAAATGAAATATTTGAAAACTATGAACTCATCAACGTCCTGATGAATGAGGCACTTACACTGACAAATACTAGCATACTCTAGCCTCTCATCAAACCACCCAAGAACCTCAAATCTTCTAAAAAACCCTCCCTTGTACGTATCAGTTTTGTTCTTAACCTCATCAATTACCATGGGAGTTTTCACTTACCATAATGAGATCAACACAAGCGTAACCCGTTATAGACTCTTCAAAGCTGTGGTTCTAGATTTGGAACGAGCTTCCCTGCTCATCCTTTGGATGAGCAGAAAGAGCTACTTCCATCTGGGCCATCTAGATGGGATCTGGACGGTTCATATTTATTTATTTTACCTTTTTTTAAAAAATTATTTTAATATGTACAAAAACTAAAATAAAGATAATATCTTAACTAATATTTTTCAAAAAATGATTTTTTATTAAAACATAACCAATTTAAAAAAATTAACTATGGACCGTCCAAATCCCATTTGGACAGTTCAGATGGGGCAAGCGCCAAGTGCCTATCCAAAAGATAGCTAGGCACCAAAACGGGTTCCCCTAGATTTCGACAAGCTCATCCCAAAGATCATGAAAATGGCTCTGAACATTGAAATCCTTGAAGGCAATGGAGGACCTGGCAATCTCAGGAAGATCACTTACGTTGAAGGTAACTGTTAGTGTTAAATGATGTAATTAATAAGTAGTTGATAGTAGATAATAGTAGGTAAATTGTAGGTGGTGGTAGGTAGTAGTTAGGTGGATAATAGGTGGTAGTAGATAGTACTTGGTGGATAGTAGTTGAGGGTATTTAATAAGTGCTCTTTATAAATACTTATGTAAGTCTTGTAAATGATATTATTTAGAAACATTTCTCATCAAATACTTTATCATAGTATCGAGCCTAGGGCTTTCTAAAATTGTTCATCCTGTTCGTCGTTTGGTGTTCATCCGGTACTGTTCATTCGGTGTTGCTCATATTTTCATGGTCTGTTTCACCCATCCTACTTCTATAGGTTATCACGCTTTAGTTTCACGTTTTCAGGTGTGGGTTTCCTGTTCTCCTTACTTTGAAACTAGTATTTGCCTTTGGCATGTGAAAGTTTGGTATTTTGGTGTGGTTAGCGATTGTGCTCGCTGTTTGATGTTTCTATTGATTGCTGGTTCATCTCTTGAATGTGCTTGCTGTTTTTTTATTGTGATTATTTGGTTACTCTTCCATGGATGAATCTAAGATGTCTAATATGCTGCCCATGTCTGCTAAGATTACTGATTCAAAATTGAATTGGACAAACTATGGTGATTGGAATAAAACTGTTAGTGTTTATCTTTTGGGTATTGAGAAGGAAGCCTATTTAACTCAGGATCCCCTTTCTGGTGATAATGAAAAAAGTTTGGCTTGGTCTAGAGCATATGCTTGACTCTTTTTCCAAATTCGAAACTCTATTGAACCACGAATTCTGTCATTTGTCAATCATTGCAATACTGTGAAAGAAATTATGAGTTACATTGAATTTATGTTATCTGGTAAAGGGAATTTTACTCGGATTCACGAAGTGTGTAAAGGTTTCTATTGCTCTCAGCAGCATGGTCGTCCTTTGAAGGATTTCTTCTTAAACTTTGAGACGTTGTACGAAGAGATGAAGGTATTTATGTCTTCGCAAGCAGATCTTCATACACGTATAAAAAATTTGGAATTTTAGGCTAATATCAGTTTTCTTAAAGCTCTTGATCCATCTTATGACACCATCCGATCTTAGATTTTGTCTAGTCAGAAACTTCCATCTCTTGAAGATGTGTTCTCACAAGTTCTTCATGCAGATAGTTTAGTTCGTCCATCTGTTAATATGACTCATGAAGTTGTAAAACAAGGTTGAAGAAGTTGTTAAAACACAAATCAGCTGTTGTGACAGACCCTGCAGGAATAAGTCAAGCAGTTGTAACTATGACTTATAAATTTGTAAAACAATGCTGAAAAAGTTGTTAAAACACAAATAAGTTGTTGTGACAAACCCTCCGGAAATAACGCAAGCAGTTGTAAATATAACCCATAAAGTTGTAAAAAAAGGCTGAAGAAGTTGTTAAAACACAAATCAGTTGTTGTGACAGAACCTCCGGGAATAACGTAATCAGTTGTAAATATGACTCATAAAGTTGTAAAAAAAGGTTGAAAAAGTTGTTAAAATATAAATAAGTTGTTGTGACAGACCCTCCGGGGATAGCGTTTCTAAAGACGACTCATCAAGTTGCGAAAAAAGGCTGAAGAAGTTGTTAAAATACAAATCAATTGTTGTGACAGACACCCTAGGAATAATGCAAGTAGTAGTAAATATGACTCATAAAGTTGTAAAAAAAGGCAAAGAAGTTGTTAAAATACAAATAAGCTATTGTGACAGCTGTTGAACACATTCTTTTTTAAATTACTAAGGGCAAGTTAGTCATTTTACTTTGCCAATTAATCACAGAAAATTGCCTAGGGACTTTTTTCTGATTTTGAAATTTCCATAGGGACTTTATCGCCGGATTGTCTTTGGTTTGAATTTTTGGAAATGACATGGCCTAGGGGTTATGTTACCAAAATTGGGTCTAAATGGTAGTTGTAATTTAATTAAATAGTTAATAAAGTGGTTAGGAGTAGAAAGGGGCACGTCTGCGAAGTTAGAACGAAAAAAACCCCAATTTTCCCCGGAGACTTCAAGATTTCGGCCAAGGCTAGAAAATGGGCCTTAGAGTTAGATTTTTAATGATTTGATGGTTTCATTGAGTTCTGAAGGGAAAATTATGTGGGGTTACAGTTGGCCACTTTTTTGAAAAAGCCCGTAAAAGCATAATTACAAAAATGCCCCTAAAACATTGAAATTAGGGCTGCCAAGGGCAATTTCATCTTTTGGAAGTGAATTTGGTAATTTTGAGTTCGGAGATGGATTTATTGGGAAAAAATAAGTTAGAATAGCCTTAGTCAAAATTTCAAGAAAAGTACAATCGGACCAGATACTGCGAGGCCGGGTCCCTTGGGGCATTTTAGTAATTTTTCACTATAGACTCATATAACCCCCAAAAACACTATGGAAGTGTCTAAACGATACATTTGGCATTGTAGGATCCAATATAGAGCCTGAGCTATTTGCATGTAGATCGAGGAACTATTTCTGTTTAGCAAAAGGGATACAAGGTGTTCACAAAAAAAAAAGGGATACATGGTAGGGGACTTACCTTACTTGCATGTATTTGATTTCTTTGCTTGTGTAATGATGTATGTGATTGCTTTACTTGATTATGTATATCATAGTTGAATAAATGAAGCTCTATTTCTATTTTTGCTGTGGCCATAGCCTATTTTGTACTGATTGTCCATCAAGACGCTTAGTATATTATTCTATGCCTTATTGCCTTGTTGGAACACTGCCTCAATATACTTAGCCTTATAACCTATCTCATTCTATTATCATGTGCAGGCTCACAAGTCATGTAACACCATAGTCATATTCTCATCAATAATCACTTTTAAATAGGGACATCTTTGTCACGGTGAATATTCCCCAGAAAAGTCCATTTGACAGGGTTATGGAAATTTGAGGCATAGTAAATATTTTGAAGTTCTCCATGCTAAGTGATGATCCTTAGTAACCCCATGGTGTTAAAGTTATGTAGGGACATTATTCTTCATACATCACGCCATAATTCATATGATTGTGTGGTTGCCTTGTTTGTACTTTTATTAATCAGCATGATTTACCTAGAAGGGGCAGTTAGTGTCAGAAGTGCGCTTACATTGGGAGTTGGGTAAGAATCCAATCGGTGTACAATTAGTGATACCAAAAATGTCAACATCCGTTTCTATTTTGATATGTGTAGGGCAATAATGAACAAGTTCCACAGGCAAACAGAAAAGTATAGTTATACTGATAATAAGTATTTGTTTACAGACAATAATTAACAGAGTAAAATTCACTAATAATTACAAATATGTGATTTAGTAGCGGTTAAAAATGGGTATTCGTAGCGGTTCTAACCGCTACAAAATAGGTTAGTAGCGGTTTGAAAAACCGCTACTAAATCGTACGTTGCAAGCCGTTTTGTAGCGGTTTTATAAAACCGCTACTCAATCAAAAATAACCGCTACAACCTTTGTAGCGGTTATCATTAACCGCTACAACACCCAGAGATATTTGTAGCGGTTATATAACCGCTACAAATATAAAAAATTTTATTTACAGCTTAAAAAAAGAATTTTTTTTTGTAGCGGTTAATAAACCGCTACAAATATAAAAAATTCAAAATTAGTAGCGGTTTTTAAAACCGCTACTAATTTCATGAAATTCAAAATTAGTAGCGGTTTTTAAAACCGCTACTAATTTCATGAAATTCAAAATCCGCGCCAAAAAATTTAAATTGAGCCGTAAAAAGGCGCGTTATTTAGTAGCGGTTTAATAACCGCTACAAATATTTAAATTTTTTTTCATAAATATACGATGATTTTTTTTTTTCCCGTTTTTTCAATATTATATTAAATAGTTTATTTTGTTATTATTTGATCTATTTCAATTAGTTTATTATTTAATAGTTTAACTTATTAATAAATAAAAAGGAAAAATGTAATTGAATAGGATTAGTATAAAATTTATATTAATAATATTATTAAGGATATGTAGGTAATAAGGAATTATTATGTTTTCTAATATAATGTAATTGTGTATGAAAAATAGATGAAAATGAGATAGAGTTATGATATATCTAGAAAAAAAAATAGTTAGAATAAATTTTATAGAAAGGAAAGAAGTATTCTAAAAAAAATTGAAAATCTTGTTACCATATTTGATCGTATTATTCAGCTCCTCTACTCATACGAATGAAGTTGTAAATGAGAGGAAATGAAAGAAAGGTAAGGTGAAAAGAAATTGGGGAGTGTTTGAAATGAGATGTGATAAGGGTATTTATAGGGATCCACGAATCATTTGTAGCGGTTAATGTAGCGGTTAATGTAGCGGTTAATGTAGCGGTTATTAATTAGTAGCGATTATTTATATTTTTGTAGCGGTTTAATATTCATCGTGCTATTTGTAGCGGTTAATGTAGCGGTTAATGTAGCGGTTATTAGTTAGTAGCGGTTATTTATATTTTTATAGCGGTTTAATAACCGCTACAAATATTATTTTAATTTTTTTTTAAATTTTTTTTTACATTTTATTTTAACACAAATTTTTTGCATTTTTTGTAAAGGCAAATTTTTTACACTTGATTTTGATCACAATTGTTTTTTTAAATTTTTTTTTACATTTTATTTTAACACAAATAGTTTGCATTTTTTGTAAAGACAAATTTTTTACACTTGATTTTGATCACTCATCGTCGCCATCCCTACAGAAATTTTGTAGAAAAATTATTGTTATTGATGTATTATTAAATTTAAATAATTTAATTGAAATGACGTGGACTTAAAAAAACTCACCGCAGTAGAGGTAAATTGTCATCGCCTTCAGGGAAGTAGTTTTCAAAATCAGCTGGCTGAAATGACTCACTCTCGTAGGCGATGTTATCGCCTTCACCCATGTCGTAAAGGTCTCTTGGCTTTAAATGAACGACCATGTGCCAATCCCTATGCCTCTCGTCCTCGACATAATAAACCTGATGTGCCTCTGAAGCTAGAATATACGGCTCATCATCTTGAGAAATACCAGTATGAATCGGGCGTGAGAAATTGACTGATGTGATCCCTAGGTCGTCAGTTGTCAGTCCCCGAGAAGTAGTGGTATTTGCCCACAAACACTTGAACAGCGTCACGGTGAAACGGCCTTGATAATTAAGCTCGACCACATCAAGAAGCTTGCCATAGTAAGGGACGCCTCCGAATTGCATGTTGGCGTCACTGCTGCTCGCATAACTCCTTGTCCCAAATGTGCCATAAATACCCGAATTCTGTGTTTGCAATCCCTGATCCCGTGAAACCGTGCAAAACTTAAAACCATTGACATTGTATGCTGTAAACCGTTTTACATGATCAAGAGGGCCGATTGCGAGAGATCTGAAATCCGGTGAGTGTGGGTTGTGGTCATTTAGTATTCTGTGCGCAAACCTGGCCGGGAATTCTCTGTGGACCCTCCTATCAACTTCCGAGGATGTCTGTGTACGGATCCTGAGCTGACGCTTGACATGACTTCTGAATTCCCTGCAATTAATAATGGAAAGGCGTTAGTGAAATGAAAGTGAGAAATGTTACGAAAGATATAGATCGAATAACATACATGTGAGTGTACAATTCTTACCGTATGAAAGGCTCAACTTGAGTGCAATTAATCAAGACATGTCTATGTGCTTGGAACTTCTCAGTTGCCGTTAGTTTGAAGTTCTCAGTTGCTCCAACTGGTTTACCAACACGAGGGATAAATTCTCCTGATGTCGGCGCAGGTTCAGGACAATCGTCAACACGAGGCGGGCGGTTGAAAGCCGTCTCAAGATCATCAAAGTACCTTGAGCAAAAATATAGCACCTCATCCCCTATATAGCCTTCAGCTATAGAACCTTCTGGCCACGCCTTATTCCTCACGTAAGATTTTAATTTCCCAAGGAACCTACGAAGTACATAAGAGAAAATTGATATAAAATGATGAAAAGGACGACGAGCAAACATTAAATACGGACAATAAATGAAAGAACATATTTAAAATGAGTACCTCTCAATCGGATACATCCAACGATATTGTACTGGTCCAGCGAGCTTTGTTTCATGAACGAGGTGGACTGTGAGGTGAACCATCACAGTAAAAAAGGACGGAGGAAAGATCATCTCCAAGTGACAAAGCGTAAGAATGATTTTCGACTGCAGCTGATCGAGCTCCTCAACGATCAAAACCTTAGAACACAACTTCCGAAAGAAAGAACAAAGTTCAACCAAAACGATGGAAACATCGGGAGGAAGTGTATTCTTTATAGCCAGAGGGAGTAACTGCTGCATAAGAACATGTGAGTCGTGACTCTTCAGGCCAGCAACCTTTCGAGCCTGCAAGTCGACACATCGAGAAATGTTGCTTGAATACCCATTAGGAACTTTTAATTTCTTCAAGGTCGCGAGGAACACATCCTTGTTCGGTTTTGTGAGGGTAAACTTTGCCGGTGTAAATCTGTCATGCTCATCTGGCCAAGCGTCTTCACGAACTCCCATGTCGCGTAAATCTTTCCTAGCTTGAAGGTGATCTTTTGTCTTGCTGGGTTCGTTAAGCAGCGTATACAGCACATTGTCGCAAACATTCTTTTCAATGTGCATTACATCAAGACTGTGGCAAAGTAAATTAGATCTCCAATACGGAAGCGTGAAGAAAATACTTATCTTCTTCCACTGCTGAGGCGCCGAAGTCCTGCGCGTCTTTTGGCGAGTTTGTGTTGAATCGTCGCTTTTTCCAAACTCGACGTCAACATGCTCAAGCTGCTGTAAGATATCTGTACCGGACAAAGTCTGAGGTGGTCCTCTTTTCTCTGGTTTCCCATTGAAGAGATTCCGTTGCAATATGAACTTATGCGTTCCATCGAGAAACCTCCGATGCCCCATAAAGCACCACTTTCGGCTGTGGGGAAGGCGCAGTGCGTCAGAGTCGAAATTGCAAGCCGGACACGCCGACCCAGTGTGCACATTCCAACCAGATAATGTGCCAAGGTCAGGAAAGTCACTGATCGTCCACATCAAGGCTGCACGCATGTTGAACAAAGTCTTGCTGTGAGCGTCGTACGTCTCCAAGCCGACATTCCACAGGTCAAGCAATTCCGCAATAAGCGGTTGGAGATACACATCGATGTCATTGCCCGGTGCCTTTTTGCCTGGAATGATCATAGACATAATGAAAGAGCTTTGTTTCATACACATCTAGGGGGTAAGTTGTAGGGAACTAAGACTACCGGTCAAATGCTGTAACTTGTGCTAAGATTCCCGAAAGGATTGAAACCGTCGGTCGCCAACGCAAGCCGGACATTTCTGGGGTCAGTCGCAAAATCTGGAAAGTCGTTGTCAAACGTTTTCCAAGCAGCTGCATCCCGCGGATGTCTTAATTTACCGTCTTCATTTTTATCAACGGCATGCCACCTCATGTGCTCAGCAGTTTTAGATGACATAAATAATCTTTGTAGACGAGGTTTCAAAGGGAAATACCTGAGAATCTTTGCAGGTTTCTTCTTCTGCTTTTTCCCCTTCCGAATTGTCTTGTACCTCGATGTGTGACATCTCTTGCACGTCTCCCTGCTGGAATCGTCTCCCCAATACAGCATACAATCATTTGGGCACGCATCAATATTTTGATAATTCAACCCCAACCTGTTGATGATCTTCTTGGCCTCGTAGAAGGTTGTGGGAATCTCGGCGTCGGGGAATGCATCTTGTAATAAGTCGAGCAACATTGACATTCCCTTATCCGTGATCCCACACAAGCACTTGATATGATACAATTTGATCAAGAAAGATAATTTAGAATATTTGCCACAACCTTGATATAAAGGACGATCTGCCTCATCCATCAAGCTGAAAAAATCCCGAGCTGCTTCATTCCCCATAAAAGCCGGCTCAGAGCCGTGCACTTCTTCGTTGAAGTTGTCGCCTTGAAATCCAAACGCATCACGCACAGCATCATTCACAGGATCATCTTCATCTACTTGAACGCCTACTTGAGAACTTCGAGGAAGAGCCTCGTCATATCTAACGCCGGCCTTCTCACCATGAACTGCCCAGAACGTATAGTCCTCAGGGAAAGGCTTCACAAGCAAATGTTCCTTCACAACATTTCGTGGATGCCACTTCTTGAACTTGCATTTCTGACACGGACAGACGATCTTGCCGTTACAGCTGGCGTGAGTGAATGCGAAATCTAAGAAACTGTTTAATCCGTACAAATATTCAGGAGAATTGCGCGGCAACCTTATCCATGATTTATCCATAGCTACAAGTGAGAGAGAAGAAAGTATAGAGAAGAAGATGAGTGAGAAGATAATGACGAATGCCTAGAACCTTATATTTTGAAAATCCAACGTTTATAACTTTGTAGCGGTTATTAAAACGCTACACCAACCGCTACAGAAATTCCAACGTTTATAAATTTGTAGCGGTTACATATATAAAACCGCTACTAATATTCAAGCCGTTAATTGGTGGGAAATTCAAAATGTACTTGTTGAGTATTTGTAGCGGTTTTATATATAGAACCGCTACAAATGTTCAACGTATTAGTAGCGGTTATATATATTAAACCGCTACTAATATTAAAGCCGTTGGACATTAAATATAAAAATAATTTTCTAATTTGTAGCGGTTATACATAAGATAACCGCTACAAATATGCACAAAGGCGGCAAATTTCAAAATTCAAATGATTTGAGTGTTTGTAGCGGTTATTAGTAAATAACCGCTACAAAGATATATATATATTTGTAGCGGTTTCTGAAGGGAAACCGCTACAAATATATAAGTAAATTTGTAGCGGTATGAGTTTAAAACCGCTACAAATATATATATAATTTATTTTTTTTAAATTTAGATTTAAATCATTTATAAATTATTTCAATGCGATATAATAATATAAATATATTTATATAAAACACAATAAGAAAATTCTGAAATAAAATCTCATAAATATTTACAAATGTTTAAAAGAAAAGAAAATGTCCTAAACTAAGAAGCTGGGGGCTGATCCTCTGGTGCTCCCTCAGGTGGGGCTCCCTCAGATGCCGCTGGATCGGGCCGCTGCGTAGACTGAACCGCACCATCCTCATCAGCAAGAGGAGGAGCTGTAGGAGGAGGAGGAGTAGTGCTCGGGACGACGTAGCGAGGGACAGGGGGGACCGCTGGATGCTGCTCGTCCGGGAACAGCCGATTCCATGCTCCCTCGAGCATAGTGTTCGCGATCTCACGCCACTGCGTCTGCTGCGCGTACATAGTGTCTGCGTGGATCTGCAGCAGCAGCTGCTGCTGCACGTGCATCTGCTGCTGCGCCTGCTCCAAATCTGACCGCAGCTGGTCAATCGACTCGTCCCTCCGACGTCTGACCCCTCTAGAGCTGCTAGCCTCAGAGGCGGCGCTCCTGCCGTAGATCATGCTGGGTCTGGCGCCTATCCCCATCCCCCACACTCGTCTGGGGTGCTCAGGCTGAGCCAGACCCGCCTTTAGAGGAGCCGTTGGGTCCATGACCCCTGTGACTCCTCAGGCTGGGTCTGTCGCAGCTCAGCCTGCGACTGCTGCATCCGCTCTTGCCATTTTATGAAACAATTAATAATTACCATTTTTCATTATTAACTTGGTTTTATAAAAAATATAATAATAAAATTACTTACAATGGCCGCCTCTGCCTGCTGAGAGGTCGCAGTCCCGTCACGGTGTCTGTGTGTGATGGCGTACAGCTCCGCATAGTCCGTCTGACGGTTCTCCTGCTGAGCCCTCGTCTCCTGAAACAATTACAAAACAATTAGTATTATGAAATAATCAATTAAAAGTAAGTGAAGCACTTGAAAAGTTACCAGCTCGCTGTAGGTCACAGCAAAGGTCTTCGATCCTGCTGTGTGGTGGATCGTCTGCTGCGCCCGGATCTCGGCGTTCCTCCGAGCAAGCTCCTGGAAAAAAAAATTAAATGTATTATAATTTAAAATTAAATACAAAATAAATTGATATTATAATTTAATATTTAACAATTACAAAATTATATATCAAAAATCTAATAAATACATTACCTGCGCCTCAGGGCTCCTCCTGAACTGGACAAAACGCGCCCAGTCGTTCGGCGGCACACCGTCCGGGACGCTCTCCTGCAGCTGCTCTAGAGGCATCGTCCCGTCCCCATCCACACTGTGGAAGAGACGGTTCCTCCAGGCGTCGCCCATCTTCACGAGGGCGTACCTCTTCCGGTTGGCCCGAACGGCAAACCGCAGCTGAAAAAAATACATTTAAATGTCAATAATTATAAAAATCATAATTTAAAAGAATTAATTAAATAGAATTAATTAAAAAAATATTAATTAAATAGTTTTAATTACCTGAACCACCTCCTCCCAAGCCTGGTCCTTCGGCCCCTTCGGAATGTGCCTCCACGTCGGGAAGTGAAGGGGGAACCGCATCCAATTCGATCCCAGGTCGCTCAGGAAGCGGTTGAGCAGGTGACCCTCATTGTGGATCGGCTGGTCAGTGCCCTCGTTCCACGGCACTATAACTCGCAGGGACCGGTCCATGCTGTTCAGACCGGCCACATCCAGCCTCCTCGTCGACACGTTCCCCTGCTCATCTGCACAGTTGACCGCACATTAGATAAATTATAATTCAAAGTTAACATTTCTAATTTAAATAAATAATTTACTAAATTAAAAAATTAATTTACCTTCGACCTGCACCTCAAACCCAGTGGACCGCGGAGACGACCCTCGTGGGTTGTTCTGCTCCCGAGCGTCCTCCTCATCGAGGAACCGCTCCATCTCCCTGAACCCCATCGGCATCTCGAACTCCTCCTCGTTGAGGAAGTCCTCAACGCTAATCTCTGGTCCCTCCACCTCAGGCACCTCTGCTGTGGTCGTCGCCTGTGGGATCGTCTGCGGTTCCTGTGGGGGGATGGGCTGAGATGCCTCGGTAGACCTGCCTGCGCGCTGCCCCCTCCCTCTGCCCCCTGCCCGGCTGCTGCCACCCCGTAAAGTCGGTCTGGGGACCACAGGGGCCTTCCCCTTATCCTGTCCTGAAGCCATATCAACTGTACAAATTAAAAAAAAATTAGTCCATTATTATACAAAATATAATAAAAATACAAATATAAATAAAAATACGTGTTATATACGTACCTCAAGTGCAAATACTGCGGAATACGGACCAAAAACTCCTATAGATACGTCTGAACGCTCAAATCTCGAAGAAATCACTCAGAGAAACCTCAGGAAACAAAATGAGCAAACGGAGAAATGAAGGAGGTAGGGGGTTTAAATAGCCAGTAATTAGTAGCGGTTATTAAAATAACCGCTACTCTAACCGCTACAAATTTCCAAATTTGTAGCGGTTCTACAATAACCGCTACAAATCTTCACAACGTTTGAAATTCTGTAGCGGTTATTGTCCAGAACCGCTACAAATTTGGAGTCTCTTGAAATTCTGTAGCGGTTCTTGCCCAAAACCGCTACAAAATTCTGACCTTTGGTATTTTATAGCGGTTATTGTGCATTAACCGCTACAAAATAACCGCTATAAGTTTTGGCGGGAATTTCGCGCCAAATTTGTAGCGGTTTTTTGTAGGAAACCGCTACAAATATTCTTGCCGCTACAAATTTGTAGCGGTTTAGGTAAAAACCGCTACAAATGTCATAATTTGTAGCGGTTTAATATAACCGCTACAAGTCCACCGCTACAAAATACCTTTTTTTTGTAGTGAATTAAGGAAGAACAAAATTAGAGATACTGAAATATTATTATATTCAGTGATTGTCAAATCTTCTTCGTTGTTCATGAAGTAATTAATATCAGTCCAAGAGATGTTCTTATTAAGGATATCTTATCTTGCGTTTAACAAATCAAGCTCACACCAACAAGCTGTTGGTTGATGTAGTAAAGCTCATTTATTGGGAGAAACAAACTCAATCTTAAAAGGGGAAACCCTTAGCCGAATAAAAAAAAAAAAATCAAGCTCACTTATATATAACCGTAACAAAATACTCAATCTGGCCTTGTTCTCCAATACCGATCGTCTGAAATAATCTCAAGAAGAAAACATCATTTCTAATTTTTTTTTTGACATGTTGAAGAGTTTTCGTTATGAAGGATACAACACCAAAGTAGCAATAAGAACCAACAAAATGCCTAAACAAGACGCAACTAAATGTCTAAACAATGTCTACACCAGGAGACACAAACAGAGATGGAGACAAAGCTAAAACAAACAGAACCTAATCCCCAAGGATTAAAAAGAACAATGACAAATTTCTGTCTGCTATGATCAAAGTAGCTAGTGGCTATAGAAAGTGGTAGTCTAAGGACTAGCTTCAAAGAAGAAAGCCTCACACCCTTAGATCCTTCAGGTGCATAAGGGGCCCTCCAATCTTTAGTATTGGAATCAGAGTCTCTTCAGTGGTCTCCTTCCCGGTCGTTGCCATTTGTGTTGCCTTCACCCATCCCCCATCACCAACCCTCGAACTGCCTTCACCCATCCTGCTCTACTCCAACAGATGCCGCGGAGAAGATGAAAAGAGGAGACAAATCTCCGGAAGAAACCTAACACCAGAAGAAACCTAGGCTCACCCATCCTGCTCTACTCCAACGTCATTTCTCATTAACACAACACTACAATATTGTTGCTTCTTTTTGAACGTTGCCAAATCGCCTTCGTTGACTAAAGCTAGAAATAATAATTTCAGGAAGGAAAGTTGAATAAATAATGTGCATGTATATATCATCAAAAATATTTTGACATGCCTGTTAGGCTGGGTTAGATTTGATCATTGTTACATCGAAAAACATTTTCCGCATTCACACTTACTGAAATTTAAAGCCTTGTTAAACTCACCCTGAGTTAAATAAGAGTTAACTTCACCCAATCAAACTATTAACCCATTGCCTATAAATACAAACATACTCTCCCCTCTCAAACCACACCCAAATAACCTAAATGGCCTCGAAAGCCCTCCCTCGTACGTACTTATCTGTTCTTATATTTTCCTATTATATCGTCTTATCAATCGCCATGGGAGCTTTCACTTACCATAACCAGATCACCTCAAGTGTGGCCCACTCTAGACTCTTCAAAGCTTTTGTCGTAGATCTCAACAGCCTCGAACCAAAGATCATGGAAGGCTTTAAGATTGAGATCTTGGAAGGCCATGGAGGACCTGGCACCCTGAAGAAGACGACTTACCATGAAGGTGGGGAAACAAAGTATGTGGTGGAGAAAGTGGAAGCAGTGGATGAAGCAAACTATATATATAACTACAGCGTAGTGGAAGGGAATCCCTTACCAGAGGGAGTGGAGAAGATAACATATGAGACGACGGTAGAGGAAGCAGCCAATGGAGGATCGCTTGGGAAGGCCTCTATCACTTACTTCACCAAAACCGATGCTCCTCCCAGCAATGACGTCATCGCTGCTGCTAAAGCCCAATGTGGTGGCTTCTTCAGGGCTGTTGAGGCTTACCTTTTGGCTCACCCCGAATACTAATTAAGCTCTTTCTTATATATATATATATATATATATGCTCACACCACCTTGCTTCTGTATCATTGTTGTTCTTGTTTGCTGTGTTTGTAATGAAGAGGGTTGATCTCTGAAGTACTCTGGTGAAGTTATGGAGGGTTAATCTATCCTTTACTTCTCTTACGTATGTTAGAGAATCTATCCAGATTTGTGTTTGTCATTATGGAATAATAATATATAATAATAAAGAGAAAGTGGTTGCTTTTCTTTTCTGTCCTGTTTTCTTCTTTAATGTAGTTTGTAGTACAATTTGTACTATAAAATTTATCTTATATTAAGAACAGGATGTAATAGACCTTTTCTTCTCCCTTTTTATGATAAACTGTGATGCGGCGGTTTCACAGAAACTTGTAACAGTCGTTCTGGCTTTTTGATTATTTTCATACCGGGGAATTCGTTGTTTCTCCTTGTGAAACATTCACAAATTTTTCAAAACTTAAAAAGCTATTATAGTCTGACATGAGTGTATGATTACAGAAAATCCCAAGAGTTGCAGCTGTCAGACAAGGATAAACAAGAGAAAACTCGGACGTTTGAGTTCGTGCAAGGGTTGTTGATGTCTACTATTCTGAACGATGACTTATGATTGGGAATTGCTGGTGGTGGTAAAGCCATTATTGGAGTAGGAGCAAGATCTCTATGAACACGAGGAAGGAGTTCATTCAGATCGTTATGGAGTGATGGTAGCTAGATTCCAAGGAAGTGTATGTATGTCTAGTTTATGTTATAGAACAAGGATGGAAGAAACCTTTATAATTCGGCTGGTGTTCTGCATGGCTATGCTAGTTGCTCTTAGCGAGTTGGAGTAAAAGTTATGTGTGAGGACGACCGGGGGCGCTTAAATTATTTGAGCCTTTTGCTGAAATTTCATCTCTTGTTTTATAGCCTTAAATGGGTCGTCCTTTTCTGTTACTAGTTGAACTTCCTGGGTTTTCATTTCAGAATATCGTCAAATGCAACGGTGGATAATACTAGTATAAAGTCTGTCTTGGTTAATATAGAAGGAAATACAATTTGATATTTTAGGGTTTAGTCCGATTCCATTATGACAAGTAGCTGAAAGGTAACAACCTCCTATAAATTTTTGTCTGAGCCACCGGATTCTGAACCATTGGGCCAATTGGTGGGGACCAAGGGAGAAGGGAAAGTAGAACTTTTTAAAAAGTTGATGGTATGCTTCTACAGTTGGGTTGAGTAACGGTGTAAATTAAGTGCTTTTTGGTTTACGGAAACCGGAGGTAAAATAATACTCCCTCCGGTCCTAAATATAGGACAAAGTTTATAGTACAATTTTGCACTATAAACTTTGTCCTATATTTAGGACCGGAGGTAGTAGAATGTAGTGCAATGTAATGAAATGAAATATAATGATCATTATATGAAATTATTTAGTTCGCTATTAAAGAAAGATAATGTATATGCATAAAAATGTTTGATTGAATTATATAAAAAAATGAGAATATATGAGAATAATATAGTAAGAGACAACATTACCCCTATATATATATATGTATAATATATATGTTGGGTTCAAAGTAATTTTTTTCAATTTGTGCAGTATATACGTTGGGTTCATAATAGTTTTTTAATATTTAATGGTGGAAATATTATGAAGGGGTTCATGGTAATTTTTTAATTACTTGTGGGAATATTATTTAATAAGATGTTTTAATATTTTTAATGGTCGAATATAAATTTTAACTCTTTTTAGTGGGGAATATTTTTTTATATTTTTATATAATTAATTATTTTCTTAAAATATTTAATGGTGGTAATTATTTTATATTTAACATCATTTATGGGTGGACACTTTGGTCAAATTAAAAAATTATAATGGCAATAATGTTTTTTTCACTTGATTAAAGGATGACTGCATTCTCATTCATCAGTCATAGCAGTGTAATCTTGATTATATCAAATGATGTAATCAGGATTACTAAAATGTAATCATCTTTACATTACATAAGACCAACTAAACACAGTAATTGGTCTGTTGTGTCAGGATTACATGTAATCCTCTCCCATGGAATCGAACCAAACAGGCTATAAGAAATAACTTCTCATAAAATTTTGGGGTATTATTTCCCAACTGTTTTAGATTAATTTTAAAAATTCTTTTGATAATTAAATTCCTCAAACTTGAAATAAGGATATTTACTCGTTAACGGTAAAATTTGATATTTTCGGAAAATATACTTTTTAGGAACTAAGTTCTCAGAATTACGAATAGTTAAATAAATCAAGCTACTCCTATACCTTCAGCCCTATTAATAAGGATTCAATTTTCCGGTTTAATATATAAAATTCTGAGTCATTTTACCTCTAGAAGGATTAAAATTCATGTTTTGAAACTTGAGCTTAGAAGAACCAAAACTAAAATGGGGCACTAAAAATTGTATTAACCCTTCTTCAATTCTCGATAACTACAGAAATGGGGGTGCTTTCTTGTTTCCTTTGTCTGGACAATATTGTTCATGGTAATTTTCTTTGAAATTTAGAGATTTGATAATCTTTTTAACGAAAAATCAAGTTGGCCTTGTTGTTCGGTGCTACCCATTCTGTGGATGTTGGCCCAATTAAACGATTGACGTCTCGATCGTAACCGGCGGAGCGATATACTACCCTATATGAACATCAATTTTGCCCAGAAAACGGGAGTAAGGACACGTTATAGCAAAATTTTTCGTCCATCAAGTTTATTCTCATTTTGATTTTAATTCCTTAAAATTTAAATCATGGGTTTAGATTCCTTAAATTTAATTCTGTTTAAAACATTGTTCTTTATAATTTAAGAAAAACATGGATAATTCTATCTTTTGAGAAACCAAAACTCATAATTTGAAACTTGAGACATATCAAAACTAAAATAAGGACAATAATGAGGAAGCAAGGATTGTATTAACCTTATAAAAAAAATCAATTTTTTAACCAAAAAAATTAAATTCATTTTCTAGAAGGGCGTCTAAATTTATCCATGATTTTTCGGTTTCTCGTTAATTTATCTTCAAGCAGGATGACATTGATACATAGCATTTTGTTTTCCCCGCAAGGTATGGATCCACTATTTAGTTTATTTAATTATCCGAACATGTGATGTGAGTCTGACTCCGTAATAGGCATTAATTAAATACAAGTTACAGTCTAATCCTATTCATAAGTTATTTTTTTACGTTTAACCAAAATTCAGAAAACTTTTAAATTTATTAGACTATGGTTTAAAATTTAATAACCTTTCAACTATACTTCTATTTAATATATACTTGGCTCTAGTATAAAATATACACAATAATACATCAATAATAAAATTATATATTTATATGTAAAATTTAATAACATGGTTTATAAATATGATAAAAAAAACTTCTCTCTAACTTATATATAAGACTAAAGGAGTATATATATGACACATCGTGCTATCATTTTGCCTTTTTATTCATTTAAGGTATCTACCTAATTTTTGCTCTTACTGTGCATCATGGTGAAACTAGGAGTCCCAAATTCAAATCATTTACTCCATATTTGTGTGAAACACATTATCATCATCATATCATGCACACAAATTTAACCTAATATTTTATTCAACCGAGAACAAGCTAATTTCCATTACTTCCTTATTGTCTTTAATATAAGATCTCTTGTCGTGCAATGTGTTATGTGTACATGAGGGTGGGGAAACAAAGTATGTGGTGGAGAAATGGGAAGCAGCGGATGAAGCAAAGTATGTATATAGTTAGAGTATTAGAAGGGAGTGGATTAGCAGAGGGAATGGAGAAGATAACTATTGAGCAGAAATTAGAGGAAGGAGCTGATGGAGGATGCGTAGGGAAGGACTCTATCACTTTCATCACCAAATCCGATGCTCCTCCCTCTGATGTGGTGGTCGCTACTATAAAAAGCCATTCATGAGGGCTTCATCAGGGCTGTTGAGGCTTAGCTTTTGGCTCATCCTCATCAATGCTAACCTCTTTCTTATATACTCACACATTGCTTCTATATATACCAAGTGTTATTGTTGTTATGGTTCAATTTGCTGTGTTTGTAATGAATAAGATTGATCTCGATCTGAAGTACTTTATGGTTCAAGTTATGGAGAGAGAAAGGAAGATGGATATTTGAGCCCACTCATATGGGATTCACATATCAAGATACGGAACCTTGCAAGCTATCACTTTATTTCTTTTTCTCCTATAAGCTTTACTTCTCTAAAGTATTTTAGAGTATTTACCCGGATTTGTATTTGCTTTTCTTTCATGTCCTACTTTCTTGGCTCTGGATTTCTCAAATTTGACTTCAAGATTAAGGAGTGTTGAGAGTATATATTGGACGATGTAATTTGGTTTGAATTTGATAAATATATTTGTCGCTCTCCGTATATTGCGCAGTACTTGGTATGGTTGAATGAAAATGAATTGCGTAATAGTGTGTTAAATTGGGGGGAATGAAAACGAAATGTATATACATAAATAATTTCTTAACTATCATTTTTTGTTTTTTGTAAGCAATATTATCTCTTATAGGATAGTTCTTAATATAAGGAACAAATTCCTTTTCTCTGGAATTTTAAATTAGTCTTTTTATTTTTACCCTTATTAAATATAAGCCACTGATTATCTCAACACTAAATTTTCACCCATTATATCTCATTTATCATCTTAATAAATAAGAGTATAATTGAAACATAAAATACATATTTTATATATTTATTATTTTTAATTAAAATTTTAAATTGTGTGATTTTAGCTGTTGTTTCTTATAATAATAACTGGGGGGAGTATATACATATATATGAGCTCATCATCTAGCTTGCTTTCAGATTCGAATATTCCACCTTGGGATCGTAATGAAGGACAATAATGTTCATCTCATGAACTAGCAAAAGGTCAAAAAAACTGGATTAAGGGGGTTTTGATATTTTTCTTCAGTTCTTGAAATCAAATCCCTTTGGGAGCTCATCATACCGAGCATATCTCCATTGTCCAACTCTAAAATTTTTAATTAACAAATTTTAAATAAAAAAGATGAATTAGTTGAAGTGACTTACATATTGTGACCACCATGCATAACTCTTAGTAGTTATCTTATTAAATATGCCTTAAACTTTAAATTGAAAATTTTCCCATCTTTACCCATATTAAATAAGGTTTTGAAGGAGAAATTGAAAATAAAAAAGTCACATTTACCCTATGTTTAAATGGAGAGAAAATTAAAGTGAAAAGAATATTTGGAGGGAAAACTTTCACAAACGGTAATTTTTTTTTTTCCATTTTTGGAAGTTTTAATTTCATTCTTAGTATTTCCTCCCTCTTATTAATTTTCTTCTCATTTTTCTCTCCATTCAAATTAGCTTTAAGCATAAATTATATGGGCAGAATTGATAAATAAGTATAATTAATTACTCTCTAAGTGACTTATATTATGCACGCATTCTTTTATAAGGACTTATATTGTTGTGAAGTAGAGGGATTATATATAGAAGATTCACATCAATGAGCTTATTCATATCAATTCGAAGATAATATTTTTAAGTAAAGAATATGAGGCTATGTTCTAAATTTTTTTTATTACGAATCCGATTCTTTAGTTAATTCTTCTGTCAATTTCTCATGGGAAGATGTCTTTTATACCTCAATCTGATTCTAGCACTGTAGATTCCTCTTCTTATGCAATCGTGGTTCTGGAAGTTCACAGGAATTCTCCAAACCTCAGAAAAACCACGAGTGTATTTTCTGTTGAAAAAGACATTAGAATTGGTTTATTGGTGATTTTCAGATTTACATTATAATTTGGCTGATATAATTCATTTGATGTTCCATTTTAAAAACGGAGATCTGAGGAAGAGAGGGTTTTGTTCTTTTGTCTAATAAGTTGCAGTTATTTGGATGCACAGTTCTAGAGCTAGGAGAGTTTCTGTTTATAAGAATGATTTTTTTTACGTTTGCTTCTTGCATAAGAAAAGTATACTGACATCAATTGATAAGTGCTATATATAAAAATATTAATCTCCAACTAATTCAATTTGACCATAATTAAATTTAATCAGCTAATATTTTCATAGGTCTTGACTTCATTATAAAATACACACACAATTATAAATTATAAAGTCAAAAAGAAGATGTAAGTTTGATGATGACCAATTTTCAGCAATTGTTAACAGAATTTGGATTTGGTTTCTTTTCACTCTGTTTCTTCTCTTACGTTACTCTCCACTTTTTATTTGGATTGTTAAATTAACTTCGGAATTGTTCAATTAACTTTGGATAGGTTGGGTAATAAAATATATATATATTTTGACTTCATTATAAAATACACACACAATTATAAATTATAAACCACATGACGTCGTAAAGGAATACAATAAAAAATACAAACGACATCAGGCGTTGCCACGTCACTGGCCAGCCATTGCAGTTCGGTCGACCACTTATAGGGTTCTTTGTTTTCAGTTCCTTTTAATATTTGCTGCCACTGAGTCTAAAATATGTACAAGAGAGTCCCAGTCTCCTAGACCCTCTGGTTGAAACTTAAAAGTTAAAACTTTTGGTCTTTGCGTCGCATCAAGAGATACTTCATCATTTGGGTCAATGTCTTTGGTTTATTGTCTTAGTTTCTATGGCTGTGTCAGACTTCACTGTTGTTCCTTAACTAGAGATTACGTGCAGCGCAAGAGGAGGTATAGGAAAGGAGGCTCTAGTTCAACACTTTCGCTATTGAGAAGAGAATTGCTAGAAGGAACATTGCAATCTCTTTTTGGAGGTTCTTCATATGTAGCTTCCTCCAATTCAGAGCCTGATCGTCTGCTTTCATCAGTTATTTATAGCCCCGCTGCTGCTGCTGAATCTGTTAGTCCACAACCTTGTCCATCAGTTGAAAGTACCCTGGTGAAGGAAAGCTCAAAAGATGATTTCTTGGAAAGTTGGGGATCGTTTATGCTTTTGCTTTGCTTGAGAAAAGAGAAGAAAATTTGTCCTTATAGTTGCATAATCGTTTAGCATGCTAAGATGTTGCATGGTTGCATGTGCCGATGTTACAGCATTTATGGTGTTCAAATTGGTTACAATTTTATGTTGCTAAAAAGTAAATGATGAAAGCAAGCTATGTTTTGCAGGAGTGATGCTTTGGTTCTTGTTTAGTAATTTGCTGTAGAATGATCATCCTCACTGTGTTTTTGTGTGCGGGGTCTAAAACCGAAAACTATGTCATACTGTGATGGTACTACCTCTGATATATCCTTAATATTTTATCTAGTTTGTAATTAGTGTTTTGGAACTTGTACCGGACTGCCTGGTTCGGCCCGGGAACTGGTGAACCGGACTATGAACCGGTTCGTCCGGTGACTGAACCAGTTCACCAATTATTTAATTTTTTTAAAATTGATTTTTTAATATTTTTTCTTAGAATTTCATATTAATAAGCCTAAAATATTTAATTTCTCACCGGTTTAGTCCCGGTTTAGCTCCGGTTTAATTCCGGTCTGACCCACTGACCCTTGACCTAGTACCCCGACCGGTCCAGTGATCGGTCCGGATTTCAGAACCTTGTTTATAGTGCAATTTGTACTATAAAGTAGATCTTATAGTAAGAACCGGATGTAATAGATCTTTTCTTCTCCCTTTTTATGATAACCTGTGATGCGGTGGTTTCACAGAAACTTGTAACAATCATTCTGGCTTTTTGATTATTTTCATACCGGGGAATTCGTTGTTTCTCCTTCTGAAACATTCACAAATTTTTCAAAACTTAAAAGCTATTATAGTGTGACAAGAGTGTATGATTTCAGAAAACCCCAAGAGTTGCAGCTGTCAGACAAGGATAAACAAGAGAAAACTCGGAGGTTTGAGTTCGTAAAAGGGTTGTTGATGTCTTCTATTCTGAACGATGACTTATGATTGGAATTGCAGCTGGTGGTAAAGCCATTATTGGAGTAGGAGCAGGAACACGAGGAAGGAGTTCATTCAGATTGTTATGGAGTGATGGTAGCTAGCTAGATTCCAAGGAAGTGTATGTATGTATATCTGGATTATGTTATAGAACAAGGATGGAAGAAACCTTTATAATTTCGCTGGTGTTCTATATGGCTTTGCTAGTGGCTCTTAGCGAGTCGGAATAAAAGTTATGTGTGAGGACGACCATGGGCGCTTAAATTATTTGAGCCTTCCGCGAAAATTTCACTTCTTGTATTATAGCCTTAAATGTATCGTCCTTTTCTGTTACTAGTTGAACTTCCTGGGTTTTCATTTCAGAATATCTTGAAATGCCACGGTAGATGATACTAGTATAAAGTCTGTCTTGGTCAATATAGAAGGAAACACAATTTGATATTTTAGGGTTTAGTCCGATTCCATTATGACACTGCCTATAAATTTTTGTCTGAGCCACAGTATGCTGAACAGTTGGGCCACGCGGGGACCAGGTGAGAAGGGAAAGTAGAACTTTTTAAAAGTTGATGATTTGCTTCTACAGTTGCGTCGAGTAACGGTATAAATTAAGAAATAACTTCTCATATAAAATGTTGGGGGTATTATTTCCCAACTGTTTTAGGTTAATTTTAAAAATGCTTTTGATAATTGAATTCCTTGAACTAGAAATAAGGATATTTACTTCGTTAACGCTAAAATTTGATATGTTTATTTTTAAAAATAAAATTTAATTTCTTGATAAATTAATAAAAACCGTATGATTAATTTTCGGAAAATATAGCTTGTAGGAACTAAGTTCTCAGAAGTATGAGTAGTTAAATAAATCAAGCTACCCCTATATTTTAGCCCCATTAATATGGATTCAATTTTTTGAGCTTTGGTCTTGCAAGTTTACTTTTGTTTTAATTTTAGCCTCTTAAGTTTCATTTGGTTTAAAATATTAGTTATTATAACTTGATAAAATTCTGAATCATTTTACTTTTAGAAGGATTAAACTCATGTTTTGAAAGAAAAAAAAGCATAAGAGGCATTTGTTTATGAATTAAGAACATAATTGACAATAGTTTGTAAAGTTATTTAGTTACTATGAATTTGTCCAGTAATTTTGACTTGCATATCAACTATTTCTTTTCTTTAATTAATTAATTCATTCCATTCAACCTTCATCCATTATTACAACTCTTTAAAGTCCTCTTAATTCGTTACATTAATTGTTATTAATAGTGGATATGTTAGAATTGTTAGAAGCCTATGGTAAGGTGTTGATTGAGTGAGTAAGAGTGAAATTATCCCAACGAGGTGAGATGAGAGAAACAGTAATACCGTGAGAATCTCTTGTGTTTCATTCCAATATTCTGGATTGTGTAGTTAGCTAATTTTTTTGTATCTCTTGATTATGACTAGTGTTTGTTTGATAAATTTGATTAATTGATCATTTGTTTTCTAATTATGAAATTGCTCATTTTTCAAATGCATTAATGATTTTAATTTAGAAAATTGTTCTTAATTGTCTTTCTTTAGGAGTATAAAGATCTAAGTGTGGGGGAATTGATTGAACCATATATTTTATATATAATTTTCATAATTAAATTGGGATTTTAATACATTTTTTGAGGCATTATTGTATTATTAAGCACTGATTTAAGTAAAAGACATTTATATTGAATTAAGTGTAAATAGGGGTAAAATGGTCACAATTTTTTAATTATTTATGCAAATGATTTATTAGACTTTTGATACTATATTGTGCTTAATTTTACATCTCAAATATTTTGAGAAGAATTTGGTAATTTTTAGAGGTTCAGAATTAATATTTTAAAGATTAAAAAAATTATAGAAAAGGTCCTGATCAAAACTTGTGTTTTGACCAGGCTTCTTCTTCTCCAGCTGAGCAGCAACGACATGGGAGAGACGTGGCGACCTGGGAATTGGAGAGTGGAGAATAATGAAAGATAATGGGTGAAGTGGGAGACAGGGGGCATCTTATCCTCATCATGTGGCCATCTTATCATTATTAGATTTTTAACGAAATATGTATATTAGATTGATATTTTTATCAAAATGACTTAAATCAATTTAATGGAATCTACCATTAGGTTATATACCTTTATTCTAATATTTGTGTAATCAATGTGGACTATTCTTTATATATTCTAATATTCTCCCTACTTCCTTTTTTTTCTTCATCTTTTTCTTTCTTCTTCTTCTTCTTGTGTCTTTTTTGGCTTGGGTTTATACTTTTTTTTAAGTCTCAGACGCCTCAGATTCATAATATATATTTTTTCAATGTTCATTTTTTTCTTCTTCTTTTTCTTTCTTCTTCCTCTTTTTTTTAGTCCCATTGATCGGATACTTCTGATACCATATTAGATTTTTAATGAAGTATGTATATTAGGTTGATTTTTCCATCAAAATGATTTAAATCAATTTGATAGGATCTATCATTGAGTTATATACCTTCATTTTTTTTTAGTGAAAAGGAAGATTTCATTAATAAATCAATAGTACAAAAGTAAAGCCGAAAGGTACATTACATAAGAAAATGGACTTATAAAAAAGAGAAAGCTACTATGATCAATGACTAATTGCAATGGTATTTGACTGTGTGAGAAATTGTAGTGTGAATATCAATTAAGATTTTGTCTATGTTGTATCTTTCATTCGCAAAAATTTGGCGATTGCGAACTTCCCAAAGCTTTCAAATAGTGATGCAAAAACCAATCTTCCATATATACCTTCATTTTAATATTTATGTAATCATTATGTGACTATTCTTTTTGTATTCCCTTGATCATCATCATCACTTCACTTTTTTCATTCCTTAAATACAGAGCATCACATTGACGACCATCTTCAACCACGACCTTCTTCTTCTTTCCTTGTCGCCGGTGGCACTCTCTTCCTCACCATAGCCGCCGGCGACACCCCTCGATCATCAGCCTTCCCTTTATATCTTCAGTTTTTATTTTCTTGCTTCCTTGCCGAATTACTAGGAGTTGAAGTAAGAAAGACGTCATCTCTATCACCACCGACCTCTTTTCTTCATCATCACAATTCACCTTTACCAGCCTCGGCATCTTTCTCTCCATTATTTTCATCACTGTCAGCACCTTCTTTTTCATAACCACAGTACATCATCATCTCTCTCAACCACCACCGTCACCTCCGTCATCTTCCTCCGTCCTTGTTCATTCTCTACGTTCTCACAATCCCTTTCTCCTGCAACTTAAAAGCTTGAAGCAAGTTTACAGAACTGATCATTGCAACTGATAGGCCGGAAAACACAGCGCCGACGTTACAGCGTCGAGCACCTCCGACGTTCTTCTTCTTCTCCAACAACCACTCCATCACCGTTCACCTTCTTCGTTCATCGTTGGCACCAGAGGGAGAGAGGAGAGACCACAGAAAACAAAGCTGTAGAGAGAGACGAGAGCTTAGGACAGCCGGCACGTTTCTACAACTTTCCGGCCCCCATTTCCGGCGAAGTTGATTTTTCCGGCCAGCTCTTCCTTCACAGTTCCAGTGTCGTCTCTGTCTCACACCACGGCATCATCATCCATTAGCATTCTTTGTGAAGTTCCAGCGGCGTTTGAAATTCTACGGTGGAGTCTTGCAAATTTCCCGGCAACAACCCAGTTTTTCGGCACCCATTTCCCCAGTTCCGGTGACCTCTTTACCTCACAAAATTGCAGAGCTGAGAACTTAGAACAGGGGAGCTGCCAAATCTTCCAACCACGCTGAAGCCACAGTATCATTCACCATTCATCATGTTCTCATTTCTCTTCCAGCAGTGAAACCGTGCGTGTCTCCGACTATGACTTCATGGCTCATGCATGTAGATCATTGTCAATGCACTAAGTGTTTATTTGGAATAGCTTATTTTTGGGTAATAAGTGTTTATAAATCATGATTCACGGTATACAAGATAAGTACGTGAGAGGAGTTTTATCTCGGCTTGCGTAATAAGGACTTATTATCCAAAAATAAGTAATACCAAACACATGCTTTAGCGGAGTTTATTTCTTTTTTCCATTCTTCTTGTTTGATTTAGTTTTGTTTCTTATTTATATATTTTCTTTTGTGTGAAATTTGATAATTGTTTGTATAAATTGTGGATTGAGTTTGTGTGATTAAATTTTACTTGTGAAATTTATATACACATTTTTATTGATTTAAATTAATTTGAGTGGTATGTTTGTTAATGCATTTAATTAAATTGCATTTTCATTTTAGTTATTAATTAAAAAAAATCATCTCTCTTGTTTTGTTGCATTTACATGGCATTTAGATTATTTAAGATTCAATAAAAGACTCCTTCGAAATAGAAAACGACTCAAGTATTATATTATACTGCAATTCTTGGATTAAATATTTTGTATGTGACCCCAACATATAAAAACACAGTCAAATCACTCATGTTTTGAAACTTGAGCTTAGAACGACCAAAACTAAAATAGGATACTAAAAATTATATTAACCCTTATTTAATTCTCGATAACTAAAGAACTGGGGGTGCTTTCTTGTTTCCTTTGTCTGGACAATATTGGTCATCATGGTAATTTTCTTTGAAATTTAGATATTTGCTAATCTTTTTGACGAAAAAATCAAGTTGGACTTGTTGTTTCGTGTTATACATTCTGTGGATGTTGGCTTAAATAAATGATTGACGTCTCGATCGTAACCAGCGGAGAGATATAATAACCTATATGAGCATCAATTTTGTCTAGAAACGGGGAGTAAGGACACATTATAGCAAAAATCTTTGGTCCATCAAATTTGGTCTCATTTTGATTTTTATCTTTTAAATTTTAAATCATGGATTTAGATCCCTTAAGTTTAATTTTGTTTAAAATATTGATCTCTATAATTTAATAAAAACCTGGACAATTTTACCTTTTGAGGAACCAAAATCCAAGATTTAAAACTTGAGACATGTCAAAACTAAAATAAGGAGGAAGCAAGGATTGTATTAATCTTATAAAAAAAAAAAAATCAATTTTTTAACAAAAAAAAAAAATTAAATTCATTTTCTGGCGTCTAAATTTGTCCCTGATTTTTCGGTTTCTCGTTAATTTATCTTCAAGCAGGATGGCATTGTTACATAGCATTTTTTCCCCCCGCAAGGAATGGATCCACCGTTTAGTTTATTTAATTATATCCGAACATGAGATGCGTGTCTAACTTCGTTATAGGCTAATACAAGTGCTAGTATTTAATTGATGCATGCGTATGGCATAGGCGAGAATAATATTGCGCCTGACTTTGTTTACATATTAGGGGACGTTACCGTATAACTTTTGTTATTCTAATCCTATTTATAAATTATTTTTTAACGTTGGCCCCAAATTCAGAAAACTTTTAAATTTATTAACTATGCTTTAAAATTTAATAACATTTTAACTTTACTTCTATTTAATATCTACTTAACCCTAGTATAAATATACATAATAATAAAAAGGAAAATGAATGACAAAAAAGTCAAGGAAAAAGATAGGCATAAGTTCTGTACAAGTTTTTTGCAACTTTTATAGAAGATAAAAATTCGACAAGTTTGTCTCATTTCTGTGTTATTGAATAAGATTGTATATAGTTACAGCGTATTAGAAGGGAGTGAATTAGAAGAGGGAATGGAGAATATAACTATTGAGCAGAAATTAGAGGAAGGAGCTGATGGAGGATGCGTAGGGAAGGACTCTATCACTTTCTTCACCAAATCCGATGCTCCTCCCTCTGATGTGGTGGTCGCTACTATAAAAGCCATTCGTGAGGGCTTCATCAGGGCTGTTGAGGCTTACCTTTTGGCTCATCCTCATCAATGCTAACCTCTTTCTTATATACTCACACATTGCTTCTATATATTCCAAGTGTTATTGTTGTTATGGTTCAATTTGCTGTGTTTGTAATGAATAAGATTGATCTCGATCTGAAGTACTTTATGGTTCAAGTTATGGAGAGAGAAAGGAAGATGGATATTTGAGCCCACTCATGTGGGATTCACATATCAAGATACGGAACCTTGCAAGCTATCACTTTATTTCTTTTTCTCCTATAAACTTTACTTCTCTAAAGTATTTTAGAGTATTTACCCGGATTTGTGTTTGCTTTTCTTTCATGTCCTACTTTCTTGGCTCTGGATTTCTCAAATTTGACGTCAAGTTTAAGGAGTGTTGAGAGTATATATTGGACGATGTAATTTGGTTTGACTTTGATAAATATGCGGAGTACTTGGTATGTTGAATGGAAATGAATTGCGTGTTCGTGTATGTGTATACAAGCACACGCAATTCATTTTCATTGATTAAAGCTAGAAATAATTATTTCAGGAAGGAAACTTCAATACATAATGTGCATGTATATATCATCACAAATATTTTGATATGCCTATTAGACTGGATCAGATTTGATCATTGTTACGTCAAAAAGCATTTTTTGCATTCACACGTACTCAAATTTAAAGCCTCTTTAAACTCACCCTGAATTAAATAAGAGTTAACTTCACCCAATCAAACTACCCATTGCCTATAAATACAAACATACTGTACCCTCTCAAACCACAGACAAAAAACCTAAATCTCCTCCAAAGCCCTCCCTCGTACGTACTTGTTCTTATATTTTTCTATTATATTATCTCGTCAATCACCATGGGAGTTTTCACTTACCATAACCAGATCACCTCAAGTGTGGCCCGTTCTAGACTCTTCAAAGCTTTTACCGTAGATCTCATCAGCATCGAACTAAAGATCATGGAAGGCGTTAAGATTGAGCTCCTGGAAGGCCATGGAGGACCTGGCACCCTGAAGAAGACGACTTACCTTGAAGGTGGGGAAACAAAGCATGTGGTGGAGAGAATCGAAGTAGTGGATGCAGTAAACTATATATACAACTACAGCGTAGTGGAAGGGAATCCCTTACCAGAGGGAGTGGAGAAGATAACATATGAGTCGACGGTAGAGGAAGCAGCCAATGGAGGATCGCTTGGGAAGTCCTGTATCATTTTCTTCACCAAAACCGATGCTCCTCCCAGCGATGACGTCATCGCTGCTACTAAAGCCCAATGTGAAGGCTTCTTCAGGTCTGTTGAGGCTTACCTTTTGGCTCACCCCGAATACTAATTAAGCTCTTTCTTATATAAATAAATATATATATATATATATATATATGCTCTCACCACCTTGCTTCTGTATCATTGTTGTTCTGGTTTGCTGTGTTTGTAATGAAGAGTGTTGATCGCTGAAGTACTCTGGTGAAGTTATGGAGGGTTAATCTATCCTTTACTTCTCTCAAGTATGTTAAAGAATCTACACAGATTTGTGTTTGTCATTATCGAATAATAATATATAATAATAAAGAGAAAGCGGTTGCTTTTCGTTTCTGCCCTGTTTTCTTTGGCCTGGGATTTCTCTAATTTGACTTCAAGATTAAGGAGTGTTGAGAGTGAGTTGGAGGGTGTAATATAATTTAGTTTGAATTTGATGAATATATAGTGTCATTCCTCTGAATATATATTATCGCGTACTAATGAACTTGGTATACTTGAATGTGTCATACCCTAACCTTATTTTCCATAGTTTTAGAGTGTTTGAACATAGTTCGGTGAGCATCACAGGAATAGTATAAATATATTGATATTTTGATATATAGTACTTGATTACATCACAAGTTTTCCCCCGCAGGGTTTGATAAAATTTACAATTTTAAACAAATTATCCAAAATAGTGACTACATATAACCACCTATCCTTGCCCCGGGATTCATGCCCGTCAGTTCCCTGTGTCTATAACCTTACCTTTGGATCCGTAGTTCCCATTGGAACATTTTTGTTTCTGAAAAAGAATGAAATGCTAAAGAATCCCAGTAGCAACATACTATCATTCATGAAAAATGCGGAAAGTAAATATATTATGCGCCATGTATGAACAAATCAATGAACAGTATAAAAATGGCATGTATAGTATACGTGGGATAGGGCTTCACCACCACTATCTGAGTACCATGGTTGGATTGTTACACAATAACCAGGTAGAGTGCACTCCTTGCACTCGCTGTCCATTGTTGGCAGACCGCCCCTTCTGTGTAAACCATATTGATTAATAAAGGCCACAAACAATGGCAACCACATGATCATATGAACTATGGTATGATGATGGCAAAAAAAAAAAAAAAAAAAGAAAACAAAATAACTATGACACGATGTATGAAGGATAATGCTATTACCTCAAGTCTTTTCCTCCTCGAAACGTGTGGCTCGATTTGCATGCCAATAGCCTAGGCTCTCAACTTGATCCTAAAATATCAAATGTACAATAATTAGGTTAAAACTCATTCATGTACTATTTTAGGCACTTCCAATATGTTCTTAGTAGTTATATGAGCCTATTGTGGAAATTTGCCAAAATGGCCCTAGGAACCCGGCCCTATGTTTTTAGGCACTCATGTTTTGAAACTTGAACTTGGAAGGACTAAAACTAAAATGAGACACTAAAAATTGTATTAACCCTTGTTCAATTCTCGATAACTATAAAACTGGGGGTGCTTTCTTGTTTCCTTTGTCTGGACAATATTGTTCATGGTAATTTTCTTTGAAATTTAGAGATATGCTAATCTTTTGGACGAAAAAATCAAGTTGGGCTTGTTGTTTCGCGTTATCCATTCTGTGGATGTTGGCTTAAATAAATGATTGACGTCTCGATCGTAACCAGCGGAGAGATATAATAACCTATATGAGCATCAATTTTGCCTAGAAACGGGGAGTAAGGACACATTATAGCAAAATCTTTGGTCCATCAAATTTGGTCTCATTTTAATTTTGGTCCCTTAAATTTTAAAACATGGATTTAGATCCTCAAGTTTAATTCTGTTTAAAATATTTGTCTCTCTAATTTAATAAAAACCTAGACAATTTTGTCCTTTGAGGAATCGAAACCCATGATTTAAAACTTGAGATATGTCAAAACTAAAATAAGGACAATAATGAGAAAGCAAGGATTGTATTAACCTTATAAAAAAAATAATTTTTTTAAAAAAAATTAAATTCATTGTCAAGAATGGATCCACCATTTAGTTTATTTAATTATATCGAACATGAGATGCGTGTCTAACTTTGTAATAGGCTAATACAAGTGCTTGTATTTAATTGGTGCATGCGCATGGCATAAGCCAGAAAATATTGCGCCTGACTTTGTTTACATATTAGTGGACGTTACTGTGTTGCTTTTGTTATTCTAATCCTATGTATAAATTATTTTTTAACGTTTACCCCAAATTCAGAAAACTTTTAAATTTATTAACTAGGCTTTAAAATTTAATAACATTTTAACTTTACTTCTATTTAATATCTACTTGACCCTAGTATAAAATATACATAATAATAAAAAGGAAAAAGAATGATAAAAAAGTTAAGGAAAAAGATAGGCATAAGTTCTATACTAGTTTTTCCCAACTTTTCTAGAAGATAAAAATTGGACAAGTTCGTCTCATTTCTGTGTACCTTTTCCTGCTTGACAAAATATCCCGAAGCAGAAATTTCCATTTTCTTAAGAGGTTTGCTTCGTTTGACTGATGTAACGGTAAAGAAAATAAAAATGGCCTTGTTTGACTGATGTAACGGTAAAGAAAATAAAAATGGCCTTGTTTGACTGATGTAACGGTAAAGAAAATAAAAATGGCCTTGTTTCTTAAGCGTGACCCATTATAGACTTTTTAAAGCTATGGTCCTAGATTTGGAACGAGCTTCCTTGTTGAGAGCTCCTCCCATCTGGGTGTCCAAATGGGTTCTAGATAATTCAGATTTTTTTTTTACTTTTTTTAAAAAATTATTTTAATGAGTACATAATCTAAAATAAAGATAATCTTTTAATTAATATTTTTTTTTTCAAACCTAATCTAAAATAAAGATAATATTTTAATTAATATTTTTTTTTTCAAAAAAATGATTTTTTATTAACAAATAAACAATTTTAAAAAATCAAATTTGGATCGTTCAAATCCCATATAAACGGCCTAGATGAGATTAACGCTAAGTACCTATCCAAAAGATAACTAGGCACTGAAACGGTTCCCCAAGATTGCAACAACCTCATCCCAAAGATCATGAAAATGGCTCCGAACATTGAAATCCTCGAAGGCAATGGAGGACTTGGCACTCTCTGGAAGATCACTTACGTTGAAGGTAACTAAAACGCATCATCATCATCATCATAACAAGCTAATTTCCACTACTTCCTTCCTATTCTTAATATAAGATCTCTTGTCGTGTGATGTGTTATGTGTACGTGAGGGCGGGAAAACAAAGTATGTGGTGGAGAAATGGGAAGCAGCGGATGAAGCAAAGTATGTATATAGTTACAGCGTATTAGAAGGGAGTGGATTAGCCGAGGGAATGGAGAAGATAACTATTGGGCAGAAATTAGAGGAAGGAGCTGATGGAGGATGCGTAGGGAAGGACTATCAATTTCTTCACCAAATCCGATGCTCTTCCCTCTGAAGTGGTGGTCGCTACTATAAAAGCCATTCGTGAGGGCTTCATCAGGGATGCTGAGGCTTAAGTTTTGGCTCATCCTCATCAATGCTAACCTCTTTCTTATATTGTCACGCATTGCTTCTATATATACCAAGTGTTATTGTTGTTATGGTTCAATTTGCTGTGTTTGTAATGAATAAGATTGTTCGCGATCTAAAGTACTTTATGGTTCAAGTTATGGGGAGAGAGTAAGATGGATATTGGAGCCCACTCATGTGGGATTCACATATAAAGATATGGAACCTTGCAAGCTATCACTTTAGTTCTTTTTCTCCTATAAACTTTACTTCTCTAAAGCATTTTAGAGTATTTACGCGGATTTGTGTTTGCTTTTCTTTCATGTCCTATTTTCCTGGCTCTGGATTTCTCAAATTTTACTTCAAGATTAAGGAATGTTGAGAGTATATATTGGACTATGTAATTTGGTTTGAACTTGCTAAATATATTTGCCGCTCTCCGTATATTGCGCAGTACTTGGTATGATTGAATGAAAATGAATTGCGTGTGCGTGTGCGTGTGCGTGCGTGCGTGTGTTAATAATAGTTTGTTAAATGGGGGGGGGGGGGGATGAAAACTAACGGCCCGTTTGGTTAGATTGCAGACCCCTCTGGTAATGCAATGGACTGCAATGCAATGGGGTGCAATGTAATAATGATTACCATCATCATGTTTGGTTGCTTAATAATAAGATGTGGAGAAATTTTTTTTATATTTAAATTGAATTATAAAAGGTCCAAAATACCCCTTAAACATAAAAAAAAACCTCCATCACCAATCATCTCCTTCCTCACCCCAAATCACAGCGTCCGTGCATAACTCAAACAAGAATAAACAAGTTAAAATTTTTTTGTTTCTGTAAGTTAGAATAACCAATCATCTCCTTCCTCACCCGAAACTTACCTCGCCGGCGACAGTAAAGCAGGGGTCTCTGTTTCTGCAGTCCTTTGCCGTGGAGTGCGTCGCGTTAGGGCTTTCGGTTCTACACATCAATTGATGATCACCCGAAACTTGCTTTCGATGTTCTGCGCTCACGTTAGGGCTTTTGCTTTTGAAAGGCAAAAAAAATGAATACAAATTTTATGTTTTATCTATTGAGGGTATATATTGTCTTTTTATTATATTAGTAGGGTCAAAATTAAGATTTCATCAATAATTACAAGCCTGCAATGAGTTTTCATAGGGGTCCCCTATGAATGGAGATTACCATAAAATATGCAATCTATTTTACAATTGTAATCTACATTACCATTAATAAGCTCAACCAAACAGGCCACCAATGGTAATGCAATCAAGATTACCATCGCATGTGTGTAATGCAATCTAACCAAATGGGCTGTAAGTGTATATATATAAATAATTTCTTAACTATCATTTTTTGTATATATATGTGTATAAACCGTTTTGCATGATCAAGAGGGCCGATTGCGAGAGATCTGAAATCCGGTGAGTGTGGGTTGTGGTCATTTAGTATTCTGCGCGCAAACCTGGCCGGGAATTCTCTGTGGACCCTCCTATCAACTTTCGAGGATGTCTGTGTACGGATCCTGAGCTGACGCTTGACATGACTTCTGAATTCCCTGCAATTAATAATGGAAAGGCGTTAGTGAAATGAAAGTGAGAAATGTTACGAAAGATATAGATCGAATAACATACATGTGAGTGTACAATTCTTACCGTATGAAAGGCTCAACTTGAGTGCAATTAATCAAGACATGTCTATGTGCTTGGAACTTCTCAGTTGCCGTTAGTTTGAAGTTCTCAGTTACTCCAACTGGTTTACCAACACGAGGGATAAATTCTCCTGATGTCGGCGCAGGTTCAGGACAATCGTCAACACGAGGCGGGCGGTTGAAAGCCGTCTCAAGATCATCAAAGTACCTTGCCCGGTGCCTTTTTGCCTGGAATGATCATAGACATAATGAAAGAGCTTTGTTTCATACACATCCAGGGGGTAAGTTGTAGGGAACTAAGACTACCGGTCAAATGCTGTAACTTGTGCTAAGTTCCCGAAAGGATTGAAACCGTTGGTCGCCAACGCAAGCCGGACATTTCTGGGGTCAGTCGCAAAATCTGGAAAGTCGTTGTCAAACGTTTTCCAAGCAGCTGCATCCCGCGGATGTCTTAATTTACCGTCTTCATTTTTATCAACGGCATGCCACCTCATGTGCTCAGCAGTTTTAGATGACATAAATAATCTTTGTAGACGAGGTTTCAAAGGGAAATACCTGAGAATCTTTGCAGGTTTCTTCTTCTGCTTTTTCCCCTTCCGAATTGTCTTGTACCTCGATGTGTGACATCTCTTGCACGTCTCCCTGCTGGAATCGTCTCCCCAATACAGCATACAATCATTTGGGCACGCATCAATATTTTGATAATTCAACCCCAACCTGTTGATGATCTTCTTGGCCTCGTAGAAGGTTGTGGGAATCTCGGCGTCGGGGAATGCATCTTGTAATAAGTCGAGCAACATTGACATTCCCTTATCCGTGATCCCACACAAGCACTTGATATGATACAATTTGATCAAGAAAGATAATTTAGAATATTTGCCACAACCTTGATATAAAGGACGATCTGCCTCATCCATCAAGCTGAAAAAATCCCGAGCTGCTTCATTCCCCATAAAAGCCGGCTCAGAGCCGTGCACTTCTTCGTTGAAGTTGTCGCCTTGAAATCCAAACGCATCACGCACAGCATCATTCACAGGATCATCTTCATCTACTTGAACGCCTACTTGAGAACTTCGAGGAAGAGCCTCGTCATATCTAACGCCGGCCTTCTCACCATGAACTACCCAGAACGTATAGTCCTCAGGGAAAGGCTTCACAAGCAAATGTTCCTTCACAACATTTCGTGGATGCCACTTCTTGAACTTGCATTTCTGACACGGACAGACGATCTTGCCGTTACAGCTGGCGTGAGTGAATGCGAAATCTAAGAAACTGTTTAATCCGTACAAATATTCAGGAGAATTGCGCGGCAACCTTATCCATGATTTATCCATAGCTACAAGTGAGAGAGAAAAAAGTATAGAGAAGAAGATGAGTGAGAAGATAATGACGAATGCCTAGAACCTTATATTTTGAAAATCCAACGTTTATAACTTTGTAGCGGTTATTAAAACGCTACACCAACCGCTACAGAAATTCCAACGTTTATAAATTTGTAGCGGTTACATATATAAAACCGCTACTAATATTCAAGCCGTTAATTGGTGGGAAATTCAAAATGTACTTGTTGAGTATTTGTAGCGGTTTTATATATAGAACCGCTACAAATGTTCAACGTATTAGTAGCGGTTATATATATTAAACCGCTACTAATATTAAAGCCGTTGGACATTAAATATAAAAATAATTTTCTAATTTGTAGCGGTTATACATAAGATAACCGCTACAAATATGCACAAAGGCGGCAAATTTCAAAATTCAAATGATTTGAGTGTTTGTAGCGGTTATTAGTAAATAACCGCTACAAAGATATATATATATTTGTAGCGGTTTCTGAAGGGAAACCGCTACAAATATATAAGTAAATTTGTAGCGGTATGAGTTTAAAACCGCTACAAATATATATATAATTTATTTTTTTTTAAATTTAGATTTAAATCATTTATAAATTATTTCAATGCGATATAATAATATAAATATATTTATATAAAACACAATAAGAAAATTCTGAAATAAAATCTCATAAATATTTACAAATGTTTAAAAGAAAAGAAAATGTCCTAAACTAAGAAGCTGGGGGCTGATCCTCTGGTGCTCCCTCAGGTGGGGCTCCCTCAGATGCCGCTGGATCGGGCCGCTGCGTAGACTGAACCGCACCATCCTCATCAGCAAGAGGAGAAGCTGTAGGAGGAGGAGGAGTAGTGCTCGGGACGACGTAGCGAGGGACAGGGGGGACCGCTGGATGCTGCTCGTCCGGGAACAGCCGATTCCATGCTCCCTCGAGCATAGTGTTCGCGATCTCACGCCACTGCGTCTGCTGCGCGTACATAGTGTCTGCGTGGATCTGCAGCAGCAGCTGCTGCTGCACGTGCATCTGCTGCTACTGCTGCGCCATCTGCTGCTGCGCCTGCTCCAAATCTGACCGCAGCTGGTCAATCGACTCGTCCCTCCGACGTCTGACCCCTCTAGAGCTGCTAGCCTCAGAGGCGGCGCTCCTGCCGTAGATCATGCTGGGTCTGGCGCCTATCCCCATCCCCCACACTCGTCTGGGGTGCTCAGGCTGAGCCAGACCCGCCTTTAGAGGAGCCGTTGGGTCCATGACCCCTGTGACTCCTCAGGCTGGGTCTGTCGCAGCTCAGCCTGCGACTGCTGCATCCGCTCTTGCCATTTTATGAAACAATTAATAATTACCATTTTTCATTATTAACTTGGTTTTATAAAAAATATAATAATAAAATTACTTACAATGGCCGCCTCTGCCTGCTGAGAGGTCGCAGTCCCGTCACGGTGTCTGTGTGTGATGGCGTACAGCTCCGCATAGTCCGTCTGACGGTTCTCCTGCTGAGCCCTCGTCTCCTGAAACAATTACAAAACAATTAGTATTATGAAATAATCAATTAAAAGTAAGTGAAGCACTTGAAAAGTTACCAGCTCGCTGTAGGTCACAGCAAAGGTCTTCGATCCTGCTGTGTGGTGGATCGTCTGCTGCGCCCGGATCTCGGCGTTCCTCCGAGCAAGCTCCTGGAAAAAAAAATTAAATGTATTATAATTTAAAATTAAATACAAAATAAATTGATATTATAATTTAATATTTAACAATTACAAAATTATATATCAAAAATCTAATAAATACATTACCTGCGCCTCAGGGCTCCTCCTGAACTGGACAAAACGCGCCCAGTCGTTCGGCGGCACACCGTCCGGGACGCTCTCCTGCAGCTGCTCTAGAGGCATCGTCCCGTCCCCATCCACACTGTGGAAGAGACGGTTCCTCCAGGCGTCGCCCATCTTCACGAGGGCGTACCTCTTCCGGTTGGCCCGAACGGCAAACCGCAGCTGAAAAAAATACATTTAAATGTCAATAATTATAAAAATCATAATTTAAAAGAATTAATTAAATAGAATTAATTAAAAAAATATTAATTAAATAGTTTTAATTACCTGAACCACCTCCTCCCAAGCCTGGTCCTTCGGCCCCTTCGGAATGTGCCTCCACGTCGGGAAGTGAAGGGGGAACCGCATCCAATTCGATCCCAGGTCGCTCAGGAAGCGGTTGAGCAGGTGACCCTCATTGTGGATCGGCTGGTCAGTGCCCTCGTTCCACGGCACTATAACTCGCAGGGACCGGTCCATGCTGTTCAGACCGGCCACATCCAGCCTCCTCGTCGACACGTTCCCCTGCTCATCTGCACAGTTGACCGCACATTAGATAAATTATAATTCAAAGTTAACATTTCTAATTTAAATAAATAATTTACTAAATTAAAAAATTAATTTACCTTCGACCTGCACCTCAAACCCAGTGGACCGCGGAGACGACCCTCGTGGGTTGTTCTGCTCCCGAGCGTCCTCCTCATCGAGGAACCGCTCCATCTCCCTGAACCCCATCGGCATCTCGAACTCCTCCTCGTTGAGGAAGTCCTCAACGCTAATCTCTGGTCCCTCCACCTCAGGCACCTCTGCTGTGGTCGTCGCCTGTGGGATCGTCTGCGGTTCCTGTGGGGGGATGGGCTGAGATGCCTCGGTAGACCTGCCTGCGCGCTGCCCCCTCCCTCTGCCCCCTGCCCGGCTGCTGCCACCCCGTAAAGTCGGTCTGGGGACCACAGGGGCCTTCCCCTTATCCTGTCCTGAAGCCATATCAACTGTACAAATTAAAAAAAAAAATTAGTCCATTATTATACAAAATATAATAAAAATACAAATATAAATAAAAATACGTGTTATATACGTACCTCAAGTGCAAATACTGCGGAATACGGACCAAAAACTCCTATAGATACGTCTGAACGCTCAAATCTCGAAGAAATCACTCAGAGAAACCTCAGGAAACAAAATGAGCAAACGGAGAAATGAAGGAGGTAGGGGGTTTAAATAGCCAGTAATTAGTAGCGGTTATTAAAATAACCGCTACTCTAACCGCTACAAATTTCCAAATTTGTAGCGGTTCTACAATAACCGCTACAAATCTTCACAACGTTTGAAATTCTGTAGCGGTTATTGTCCAGAACCGCTACAAATTTGGAGTCTCTTGAAATTCTGTAGCGGTTCTTGCCCAAAACCGCTACAAAATTCTGACCTTTGGTATTTTATAGCGGTTATTGTGCATTAACCGCTACAAAATAACCGCTACAAGTTTTGGCGGGAATTTCGCGCCAAATTTGTAGCGGTTTTTTTTGTAGGAAACCACTACAAATATTCTTACCGCTACAAATTTGTAGCGGTTTAGGTAAAAACCGCTACAAATGTCATAATTTGTAGCGGTTTAATATAACCGCTACAAGTCCACCGCTACAAAATACCTTTTTTTTTGTAGTGAATTAAGGAAGAACAAAATTAGAGATACTGAAATATTATTATATTCAGTGATTGTCAAATCTTCTTCGTTGTTCATGAAGTAATTAATATCAGTCCAAGAGATGTTCTTATTAAGGATATCTTATCTTGCGTTTAACAAATCAAGCTCACACCAACAAGTTGTTGGTTGATGTAGTAAAGCTCATTTATTGGGAGAAACAAACTCAATCTTAAAAGGGGAAACCCTTAGCCGAATAAAAAAAAAAAAAATCAAGCTCACTTATATATAACCGTAACAAAATACTCAATCTGGCCTTGTTCTCCAATACCGATCGTCTGAAATAATCTCAAGAAGAAAACATCATTTCTAATTTTTTTTTTGACATGTTGAAGAGTTTTCGTTATGAAGGATACAACACCAAAGTAGCAATAAGAACCAACAAAATGCCTAAACAAGACGCAACTAAATGTCTAAACAATGTCTACACCAGGAGACACAAACAGAGATGGAGACAAAGCTAAAACAAACAGAACCTAATCCCCAAGGATTAAAAAGAACAATGACAAATTTCTGTCTGCTATGATCAAAGTAGCTAGTGGCTATAGAAAGTGGTAGTCTAAGGACTAGCTTCAAAGAAGAAAGCCTCACACCCTTAGATCCTTCAGGTGCATAAGGGGCCCTCCAATCTTTAGTATTGGAATCAGAGTCTCTTCAGTGGTCTCCTTCCCGGTCGTTGCCATTTGTGTTGCCTTCACCCATCCCCCATCACCAACCCTCGAACTGCCTTCACCCATCCTGCTCTACTCCAACAGATGCCGCGGAGAAGATGAAAAGAGGAGACAAATCTCCGGAAGAAACCTAACACCAGAAGAAACCTAGGCTCACCCATCCTGCTCTACTCCAACGTCATTTCTCATTAACACAACACTACAATATTGTTGCTTCTTTTTGAACGTTGCCAAATCGCCTTCGTTGACTAAAGCTAGAAATAATAATTTCAGGAAGGAAAGTTGAATAAATAATGTGCATGTATATATCATCAAAAATATTTTGACATGCCTGTTAGGCTGGGTTAGATTTGATCATTGTTACATCGAAAAACATTTTCCGCATTCACACTTACTGAAATTTAAAGCCTTGTTAAACTCACCCTGAGTTAAATAAGAGTTAACTTCACCCAATCAAACTATTAACCCATTGCCTATAAATACAAACATACTCTCCCCTCTCAAACCACACCCAAATAACCTAAATGGCCTCGAAAGCCCTCCCTCGTACGTACTTATCTGTTCTTATATTTTCCTATTATATCGTCTTATCAATCGCCATGGGAGCTTTCACTTACCATAACCAGATCACCTCAAGTGTGGCCCACTCTAGACTCTTCAAAGCTTTTGTCGTAGATCTCAACAGCCTCGAACCAAAGATCATGGAAGGCGTTAAGATTGAGATCTTGGAAGGCCATGGAGGACCTGGCACCCTGAAGAAGACGACTTACCATGAAGGTGGGGAAACAAAGTATGTGGTGGAGAAAGTGGAAGCAGTGGATGAAGCAAACTATATATATAACTACAGCGTAGTGGAAGGGAATCCCTTACCAGAGGGAGTGGAGAAGATAACATATGAGACGACGGTAGAGGAAGCAGCCAATGGAGGATCGCTTGGGAAGGCCTCTATCACTTACTTCACCAAAACCGATGCTCCTCCCAGCAATGACGTCATCGCTGCTGCTAAAGCCCAATGTGGTGGCTTCTTCAGGGCTGTTGAGGCTTACCTTTTGGCTCACCCCGAATACTAATTAAGCTCTTTCTTATATATATATATATATATATGCTCACACCACCTTGCTTCTGTATCATTGTTGTTCTTGTTTGCTGTGTTTGTAATGAAGAGGGTTGATCTCTGAAGTACTCTGGTGAAGTTATGGAGGGTTAATCTATCCTTTACTTCTCTTACGTATGTTAGAGAATCTATCCAGATTTGTGTTTGTCATTATGGAATAATAATATATAATAATAAAGAGAAAGTGGTTGCTTTTCTTTTCTGTCCTGTTTTCTTTAATGTAGTTTGTAGTACAATTTGTATTATAAAGTTTATCTTATATTAAAAACTGGATGTAATAGATCTTTTCTTCTCCCTTTTTATGATAAACTGTGATGCGGCGGTTTCACAAAAGCTTGTAACAGTCGTTCTGGCTTTTTGATTATTTTCATACCGGGGAATTCGTTGTTTCTCCTTGTGAAACATTCACAAATTTTTCAAAACTTAAAAAGCTATTATAGTCTGACAAGAGTGTATGATTACAGAAAATCCCAAGAGTTGCAGCTGTCAGACAAGGATAAACAAGAGAAAACTCGGACGTTTGAGTTCGTGCAAGGGTTGTTGATGTCTACTATTCTGAACGATGACTTATGATTGGGAATTGCTGGTGGTGGTAAAGCCATTATTGGAGTAGGAGCAAGATCTCTATGAACACGAGGAAGGAGTTCATTCAGATTGTTATGGAGTGATGGTAGCTAGATTCCAAGGAAGTGTATGTATGTCTAGTTTGTTATAGAACAAGGATGGAAGAAACCTTTATAATTCGGCTGGTGTTCTGCATGGCTATGCTAGTTGCTCTTAGCGAGTTGGAGTAAAAGTTATGTGTGAGGACGACCAGGGGCGCTTAAATTATTTGAGCCTTTTGCGGAAATTTCATCTCTTGTATTATAGCCTTAAATGGGTCGTCCTTTTCTGTTACTAGTTGAACTTCCTGGGTTTTCATTTCAGAATATCGTCAAATGCCACGGTGGATAATACTAATAAAGTCTGTCTTGGTTAATATAGAAGGAAATATAATTTGATATTTTAGGGTTTAGTCCGATATTCCATTATGACAAGGAGCTGAAAGGTAACAACCTCCTATAAATTTTTGTCTGAGCCACCGGATTCTGAACCATTGGGTCAATTGGTGGGGACCAAGGGAGAAGGGAAAGTAGAACTTTTTAAAAAGTTGATGGTATGCTTCTACAGTTGGGTTGAGTAACGGTGTAAATTAAGTGCTTTTTGGTTCACGGAACTGGAGGTAAAATAATAGAATGTAGTGTAATGTAATGAAATGAAATATAATGATCATTATATGAAATTGTTTAGTTTGCTATTAAAGAAAGATAATGTATATGCATAAAAATGTTTGGTTGAATTATATAAAAAAATAAGAATATATGAGAATAATATAGTAAGAGACAACATTACCCCTATATATATATATGTATAATATATATGTTGGGTTCAAAGTAATTTTTTTCAATTTGTGCAGTGTATACGTTGGGTTTATAATATTTTTTAATATTTAATGGTGGAAATATTATGAAGGGGTTCATGATAATTTTTTAATTACTTGTGGGAATATTATTTAATAAGATATTTTAATATTTTTAATGGTCGAATATAAATTTTAACTCTTTTTAGTGGGGAATATTTTTTTTATATTTTTATATAATTAATTATTTTCTTAAAATATTTAATGGTGGTAATTATTTTATATTTAACATCATTTATGGGTGGACACTTTAGTCAAATTAAAAAATTATAATGGCAATAATGTTTTTTTCACTTGATTAAAGGATGACTGCATCCTCATTCATCAGTCATAGCAGTATAATCTTGATTATATCAAATGATGTAATCAGTATTACTAAAATGTAATCATCTTTACATTACAAAAGACCAACTAAACACTGTAATCGGTCTGTTGTGTCAGGATTACATGTAATCCTCTCCCATGAAATCGAATCAAACGGGCTATAAGAAATAACTTCTCATAAAATTTTGGGTATTATTTCCCAACTGTTTTAGATTAATTTTAAAAATGCTTTTGATAATTAAATTCCTCAAACTTGAAATAAGGATATTTACTTCGTTAACGCTAAAATTTGATATTTTCGGAAAATATACTTTTTAGGAACTAAGTTCTCAGAATTACGAATAGTTAAATAAATCAAGCTACTCCTATACCTTCAGCCCTATTAATAAGGATTCAATTTTCCGGTTTAATAAAATTCTGAGTCATTTTACCTCTAGAAGGATTAAAATTCATGTTTTGAAACTTGAGCTTAGAATAACCAAAACTAAAATGGGGTACTAAAAATTGTATTAACCCTTCTTCAAGTCTCGATAACTACAGAAATGGGGGTGCTTTCTTGTTTCCTTTGTCTGGATAATATTGTTCATGGTAATTTTCTTTGAAATTTAGAGATTTGATAATCTTTTTAACGAAAAATCAAGTTGGCCTTGTTGTTCGGTGCTACCCATTCTGTGGATGTTGGCCCAATTAAACGATTGACGTCTCGATCGTAACCGGCGGAGCGATATACTACCCTATATGAACATCAATTTTGCCCAGAAAACGGGAGTAAGGACACCTTATAGCAAAATCTTTCGTCCATCGAGTTTATTCTCATTTTGATTTTAATTCCTTAAAATTTAAATCATGGGTTTAGATTCCTTAAATTTAATTCTGTTTAAAACATTGTTCTTTATAATTTAAGAAAAACATGGATAATTCTATCTTTTGAGAAACCAAAACTCATAATTTGAAACTTGAGACATATCAAAACTAAAATAAGGACAATAATGAGGAAGCAAGGATTGTATTAACCTTATAAAAAAAATCAATTTTTTAACCAAAAAAATTAAATTCATTTTCTAGAAGGGCGTCTAAATTTATCCATGATTTTTCGGTTTCTCGTTAATTTATCTTCAAGCAGGATGACATTGATACATAGCATTTTGTTTTCCCCGCAAGGTATGGATCCACTATTTAGTTTATTTAATTATCCGAACATGTGATGTGAGTCTGACTCCGTAATAGGCATTAATTAAATACAAGTTACAGTCCAATCCTATTCATAAGTTATTTTTTTACGTTTAACCAAAATTCAGAAAAATTTTAAATTTATTAGACTATGGTTTAAAATTTAATAACCTTTCAACTTTACTTCTATTTAATATATACTTGGCTCTAGTATAAAATATACACAATAATACATCAATAATAAAATTATATATTTATATGTAAAATTTAATAACATGGTTTATAAATATGATAAAAAAAACTTCTCTCTAACTTATATATAAGACTAAAGGAGTATATATATGACACATCGTGCTATCATTTTGCCTTTTTATTCATTTAAGGTATCTACCTAATTTTTGCTCTTACTGTGCATCATGGTGAAACTAGGAGTCCCAAATTCAAATCATTTACTCCATATTTGTGTGAAACACGTCATCATCATATCATGCACACAAATTTAACCTAATATTTGATTCAACCGAGAACAAGCTAATTTCCACTACTTCCTTCTTATCTTTAATATAAGATCTTTTGTCGTGCAATGGGTTATGTGTATGTGAGGGTGGGGAAACAAAGTATGTGGTGGAGAAATGGGAAGCAGCGGATGAAACAAAGTATGTATATAGTTAGAGTATTAGAAGGGAGTGGATTAGCAGAGGGAATGGAGAAGATAACTATTGAGCAGAAATTAGAGGAAGGAGCTGATGGAGGATGCGTAGGGAAGGACTCTATCACTTTCTTCACCAAATCCGATGCTCCTCCCTCTGATGTGGTGGTCGCTACTATAAAAAGCCATTCATGAGGGCTTCATCAGGGCTGTTGAGGCTTAGCTTTTGGCTCATCCTCATCAATGCTAACCTCTTTCTTATATACTCACACATTGCTTCTATATATACCAAGTGTTATTGTTGTTATGGTTCAATTTGCTGTGTTTGTAATGAATAAGATTGATCTCGATCTAAAGTACTTTATGGTTCAAGTTATGGAGAGAGAAAGGAAGATGGATATTTGAGCCCACTCATGTGGGATTCACATATAAAGATATGGAACCTTGCAAGCTATCACTTTATTTCTTTTTCTCCTATAAACTTTACTTCTCTAAAGTATTTTAGAGTATTTACCCGGATTTGTGTTTGCTTTTCTTTCATGTCCTACTTTCTTGGCTCTGGATTTCTCAAATTTGACTTCAAGATTAAGGAGTGTTGAGAGTATATATTGGACGATGTAATTTGGTTTGAATTTGATAAATATATTTGTCGCTCTCCGTATATTGCGCAGTACTTGGTATGGTTGAATGAAAATGAATTGCGTAATAGTGTGTTAAATTGGGGGGAATGAAAACGAAATGTATATACATAAATAATTTCTTAACTATCATTTTTTATTTTTTGTAAGCAATATTATATATCTCTTATAGGATAGTTCTTAATATAAGGAACAAATTCCTTTTCTCTGAAATTTTAAATTAGTCTTTTTATTTTTACCCTTATTAAATATAAGCCACTCATTATCTCAACACTAAATTTTCACCCATTATATCTCATTTATCATCTTAATAAATAAGAGTATAATTGAAACATAAAATACATATTTTATATATTTATTATTTTTAATTAAAATTTTAAATTGTGTGATTTTAGCTGTTGTTTCTTATAATAATAACTGGAGGGAGTATATACATATATATGAGCTCATCATCCAGCTTGCTTTCAGATTCGAATATTCCACCTTGGGATCGTAATGAAGGACAATAATGTTCATCTCATGAACTAGCAAAAGGTCAAAAAAACTGGATTAAGGGGGTTTTGATATTTTTCTTCAGTTCTTGAAATCAAATCCCTTTGGGAGCTCATCATACCGAGCATATCTCCATTGTCCAACTCTAAAATTTTTAATTAACAAATTTTAAATAAAAAAGATGAATTAGTTGAAGTGACTTACATATTGTGACCACCATGCATAACTCTTAGTAGTTATCTTATTAAATATGCCTTAAAGTTTAAATTGAAAAATTTTCCCATCTTTACCCATATTAAATAAGGTTTTGAAGGAGAAATTGAAAATAAAAAAGTCACATTTACCCTATGTTTAAATGGAGAGAAAATTAAAATGAAAAGAATATTTGGAGGGAAAACTTTCAAAAAAAGTAATTTTTTTTTTTCATTTTTGGAAGTTTTAATTTCATTCTTAGTATTTCCTCCCTCTTATTAATTTTCTTCTCATTTCTCTCTCCATTCAAATTAGCTTTAAGCATAAATTATATGGGCAGAATTGATAAATAAGTATAATTAATTACTCTCTAAGTGACTTATATTATGCACGCATTCTTTTATAAGTGACTTATATTGTTGTGAAGTAGAGGGATTATATATAGAAGATTCACATCAATGAGCTTATTCATATCAATTCGAAGATAATATTTTTAAGTAAAGAATATGAGGCTATGTTCTAAATTTTTTTTATTACGAATCCGATTCTTTAGTTAATTCTTCTGTCAATTTCTCATGGGAAGATGTCTTTTATACCTCAATCTGATTCTAGCACTGTAGATTCCTCTTCTTATGCAATCGTGGTTCTGGAAGTTCACAGGAATTCTCCAAACCTCAGAAAAACCACGAGTGTATTTTCTGTTGAAAAAGACATTAGAATTGGTTTATTGGTGATTTTCAGATTTACATTATAATTTGGCTGATATAATTCATTTGATGTTCCATTTTAAAAACGGAGATCTGAGGAAGAGAGGGCTTTGTTCTTTTGTCTAATAAGTTGCAGTTATTTGGATGCACAGTTCTAGAGCTAGGAGAGTTTCTGTTTATAAGAATGATTTTTTTTACGTTTGCTTCTTGCATAAGAAAAGTATACTGACATCAATTGATAAGTGCTATATATAAAAATATTAATCTCCAACTAATTCAATTTGACCATAATTAAATTTAATCAGCTAATATTTTCATAGGTCTTGACTTCATTATAAAATACACACACAATTATAAATTATAAAGTCAAAAAGAAGATGTAAGTTTGATGATGACCAATTTTCAGCAATTGTTAACAGAATTTGGATTTGGTTTCTTTTCACTCGGTTTCTTCTCTTACGTTACTCTCCACTTTTTATTTGGATTGTTAAATTAACTTCGGAATTGTTCAATTAACTTTGGATAGGTTGGGTAATAAAATATACGCTAGTGCAAAAAGTTAATCTGGCATCAGTTAAAATTACATTTTCGCCACAGTATTTAGGGTGTAGCGGAATTAGCCGTAGTGAAAAATATATGGTTCAATTTGCTGTGTTTGTAATGAATAAGATTGATCTCGATCTGAAGTACTTTATGGTTCAAGTTATGGAGAGAGAAAGGAAGATGGATATTTGAGCCCACTCATGTGGGATTCACATATCAAGATACGGAACCTTGCAAGCTATCACTTTATTTCTTTTTCTCCTATAAACTTTACTTCTCTAAAGTATTTTAGAGTATTTACCCGGATTTGTGTTTGCTTTTCTTTCATGTCCTACTTTCTTGGCTCTGGATTTCTCAAATTTGACGTCAAGTTTAAGGAGTGTTGAGAGTATATATTGGACGATGTAATTTGGTTTGACTTTGATAAATATGCGCAGTCCTTGGTATGGTTGAATGGAAATGAATTGCGTGTTCGTGTATGTGTATACAAGCACACGCAATTCATTTTCATTGATTAAAGCTAGAAATAATTATTTCAGGAAGGAAACTTCAATACATAATGTGCATGTATATATCATCACAAATATTTTGATATGCCTATTAGACTGGATCAGATTTGATCATTGTTACGTCAAAAAACATTTTTTGCATTCACACGTACTCAAATTTAAAGCCTCTTTAAACTCACCCTGAATTAAATAAGAGTTAACTTCACCCAATCAAACTACCCATTGCCTATAAATACAAACATACTCTACCCTCTCAAACCACACACAAAAAACCTAAATCTCCTCCAAAGCCCTCCCTCGTACGTACTTGTTCTTATATTTTTCTATTATATTATCTCGTCAATCACCATGGGAGTTTTCACTTACCATAACCAGATCACCTCAAGTGTGGCCCGTTCTAGACTCTTCAAAGCTTTTACCGTAGATCTCATCAGCATCGAACTAAAGATCATGGAAGGCGTTAAGATTGAGCTCCTGGAAGGCCATGGAGGACCTGGCACCCTGAAGAAGACGACTTACCTTGAAGGTGGGGAAACAAAGCATGTGGTGGAGAGAATCGAAGTAGTGGATGCAGTAAACTATATATACAACTACAGCGTAGTGGAAGGGAATCCCTTACCAGAGGGAGTGGAGAAGATAACATATGAGTCGACGGTAGAGGAAGCAGCCAATGGAGGATCGCTTGGGAAGTCCTGTATCATTTTCTTCACCAAAACCGATGCTCCTCCCAGCGATGACGTCATCGCTGCTACTAAAGCCCAATGTGAAGGCTTCTTCAGGTCTGTTGAGGCTTACCTTTTGGCTCACCCCGAATACTAATTAAGCTCTTTCTTATATAAATAAATAAATATATATATATATATATATTCTCTCACCACCTTGCTTCTGTATCATTGTTGTTCTGGTTTGCTGTGTTTGTAATGAAGAGTGTTGATCGCTGAAGTACTCTGGTGAAGTTATGGAGGGTTAATCTATCCTTTACTTCTCTCAAGTATGTTAAAGAATCTATACAGATTTGTGTTTGTCATTATCGAATAATAATATATAATAATAAAGAGAAAGCGGTTGCTTTTCGTTTCTGCCCTGTTTTCTTTGGCCTGGGATTTCTCTAATTTGACTTCAAGATTAAGGAGTGTTGAGAGTGAGTTGGAGGGTGTAATATAATTTAGTTTGAATTTGATGAATATATAGTATCATTCCTCTGAATATATATTATCGCGTACTAATGAACTTGGTATACTTGAATGTGTCATACCCTAACCTTATTTTCCATAGTTTTAGAGTGCTTGAACGTAGTTCGGTGAGCATCATAGGAATAATGTAAATATATTGATATTTTGATATATAGTACTTGATTACATCACAGGTTTTCCTCCGCAGGGTTTGATAAAATTTACAATTTTAAACAAATTATCCAAAATAGTGACTACATATAACCACCTATCCTTGCCCCGGGATTCATGCCCGTCAGTTCCCTGTGTCTATAACCTTACCTTTGGATCCGTAGTTCCCATTGGAACATTTTTGTTTCTGAAAAAGAATGAGATGTTAAAGAATCCCAGTAGCAACATACTATCATTCATGAAAAATGCGGAAAGTAAATATATTATGCGCCATGTATGAACAAATCAATGAACAGTATAAAAATGGCATGTATAGTATACGTGGGATAGGGCTTCACCACCACTATCTGAGTACCATGGTTGGATTGTTACTCAATAACCAGGTAGAGTGCACTCCTTGCACTCGCTGTCCATTGTTGGCAGACCGCCCCTTCTGTGTAAACCATATTGATTAATAAAGGCCACAAACAATGGCAACCACATGATCATATGAACTATGGTATGATGATGGCAAAAAAAAAAAAAAAAAAGAAAACAAAATAACTATGACATGATGTATGAAGGATAATGCTATTACCTCAAGTCTTTTCCTCCTCGAAACGTGTGGCTCAATTTGCATGCCAACAGCCTAGGCTCTCAACTTGATCCTAAAATATCAAATGTACAATAATTAGGTTAAAACTCATTCATGTACTATTTTAGGCACTTCCAATATGTTCTTAGTAGTTATATGAGCCTATTGTAAAAATTTACCAAAATGGCCCTAGGAACCCGACCCTATGTTTTTAGGCACTCATGTTTTGAAACTTGAACTTGGAAGGACCAAAACTAAAATGAGACACTAAAAATTGTATTAACCCTTGTTCAATTCTCGATAACTATAAAACTGGGGGTGCTTTCTTGTTTCCTTTGTCTGGACAATATTGTTCATGGTAATTTTCTTTGAAATTTATAGATATGCTAATCTTTTGGACGAAAAAATCAAGTTGGACTTGTTGTTTCGTGTTATCCATTCTGTGGATGTTGGCTTAAATAAATGATTGACGTCTCGATCGTAACCAGCGGAGAGATATAATAACCTATATGAGCATCAATTTTGTCTAGAAACGGGGAGTAAGGACACATTATAGCAAAATCTTTGGTCCATCAAATTTGGTCTCATTTTAATTTTGGTCCCTTAAATTTTAAAACATGGATTTAGATCCCTCAAGTTTAATTCTGTTTAAAATATTTGTCTCTCTAATTTAATAAAAACCTAGACAATTTTGTCCTTTGAGGAATCAAAACCCATGATTTAAAACTTGAGATATATGTCAAAACTAAAATAAGGACAATAATGAGGAAGCAAGGATTGTATTAACCTTATAAAAAAATAATTTTTTTTAAAAAAATTAAATTCATTTTCAAGAATGGATCCACCGTTTAGTTTATTTAATTATATCGAACATGAGACGCGTGTCTAACTTTGTAATAGGCTAATACAAGTGCTTGTATTTAATTGATGCATGCGCATGGCATAGGCCAGAAAATATTGCGCCTGACTTTGTTTACATATTAGTGGACGTTACTGTATTGCTTTTGTTATTCTAATCCTATGTATAAATTATTTTTTAACGTTTACCCCAAATTCAGAAAAATTTTAAATTTATTAACTAGGCTTTAAAATTTAATAACATTTTAACTTTACTTCTATTTAATATCTACTTGACCCTAATATAAAATATACATAATAATAAAAAGGAAAAAGAATGACAAAAAAGTTAAGGAAAAAGATAGGCATAAGTTCTATACAAGTTTTTCCCAACTTTTCTAGAAGATAAAAATTGGACAAGTTCGTATCATTTCTGTGTACCTTTTCCTGCTTGACAAAATATCCCGAAGCAGAAATTTCCATTTTCTTAAGAGGTTTGCTTCGTTTGACTGTTTCAAAATGGCCTTGTTTGACTGATGTAACGGACTAACGGTAAAGAAAATCAAAATGGCCTTGTTTCTTAAGCGTGACCCATTATAGACTTTTTAAAGCTATGGTCCTAGATTTGGAACGAGCTTCCTTGTTGAGAGCTCCTCATATCTGAGCCGTCCAAATGGGTTCTAGATAATCCAGATTGTTTTTTCCTTTTTTTAAAAAATTATTTTAATGGGTACATAATTTAAAATAAAGATAATCTTTTAATTAATATTTATTTTTTCAAAAAAAATAATTTTTTATTAAAAAATAACCAATTTTAAAAAATCAAATTTAGATAGTTCAAATCCCATATAAACATAAACAGCCCAGATGAGATGAATGCCAAGTACCTATCCAAAAGATAGCTAGGCACTGAAACGATTCCCCAAGATTTCAACAACCTCATCCCAAAGATCATGAAAATGGCTCCGAACATTGAAATCCTCGAAGGCAATGGAGGACTTGGCACTCTCAGGAAGATCACTTACGTTGAAGGTAACTAAAACACATCATCATCATATCATGCACACAAATTTAACCTAATATTTGATTCAACCGAGAACAAGCTATTTTCCACTACTTCCTTCCTATTCTTAATATAAGATCTCTTGTCGTGTGATGTGTTATGTGTACGTGAGGGCGGGAAAACAAAGTATGTGGTGGAGAAATGGGAAGCAGCGGATGAAGCAAAGTATGTATATAGTTACAGCGTATTAGAAGGGAGTGGATTAGCAGAGGGAATGGAGAAGATAACTATTGGGCAGAAATTAGAGGAAGGAGCTGATGGAGGATGCGTAGGGAAGGACTATCACTTTCTTCACCAAATCCGATGCTCTTCCCTCTGAAGTGGTGGTCGCTACTATAAAAGCCATTCGTGAGGGCTTCATCAGGGATGCTGAGGCTTAAGTTTTGGCTCATCCTCATCAATGCTAACCTCTTTCTTATATACTCACACCTTGCTTCTATATATACCAAGTGTTATTGTTGTTATGGTTCAATTTGCTGTGTTTGTAATGAATAAGATTGACCTCGATCTAAACTACTTTATGGTAAGTTATGAAGAGAGAAAGGAAGATGGATATTTCTGCCCACTCATGTGGGATTCACACATAAAGATATGGAACCTTTCAAGCTATCACTTTGTTCTTTTTCTCCTATGAATTTTACTTCTCTAAAGTATTTTAGAGTGTTTACCCTGATTTGTGTTTGCCTTTCTCTCATGTCCTGTTTTCTTGGCTCTGGATTTCTCTAATTTGGCTTCAAGATTAAGGAGTGTTGAGAGTATATTGGACGATGTGATTTGGTTTGAATTTGATAAATATATTTGCCGCTCTTTGTTTATTGCGCAGTACTTAACTTGGCATGGTTGAATGAAAATGAAGAGTGTGTGTATTAATAATAGTGTGTTAAATTGGGGGGATGAAAACGAAGTATATATATAAATAATTTCTTAACTATCATTTTTTGTTTTTTATTTAAAATTATTTAATTAAAAAATTTTAGATTTGGACAATGGAGATCTGCGCGGTATGATGAGTGAGCTTCCAAAGGGATTTGATTTCAAGATAAATATCAAAACCCCCTTAATCAAGTCTTTTTGACCTGTTGCTAGTTCATGAGATGAACATTATTTGTCTTTAATTACGATCGCATATAGTACAAGTATATTATAGTATTATGTCAGACCCATGGTGAAATATTCGAATCTGAAAGCAAGCTGGATGATGAGCTCACGCACACACACTCCCCCCCCCCCCGGGTCATTATTATAAAAAACAACAGCTAAAATCGTGTAGTTCAAATTTTTGTTAAAAGTAATAAATATATAAAATATGTATTTTACGTTTCAATTATACTCTTATTTATTAAGATGATAAATGAGAAATAATGAGTAAAAATTTATTGTAAAAATAATGAGTGGGCTTGTATTTAATAAAGATAAAAATAAAAAGACTAGTTTAAAATTTCAGATAAAAGGGATTTATTCCTTATGTTAAAGATCATCCTATGAGAGAGAATGTTCCTTATAAAAAAGACCGTGGGAGCATATAGCACTGACTACTAAGAGTTATGCATGGTGATCATAATGTAAGTCATTTTAACTAATTCATCAGAATCAAAAAATAGTAGTTATCTTATTAAATAGGCCTTCAAATTTAAATTGAAAATTTTTACCAACTGTGCCCATATCAAATAAGGTTTTGAAGGAGAAATTAAAAATAAAAAAAGTCACACTTACCCTATGTTTAAATGGAAAGAAAATTGGAGGGAAAAGAATACTTGGAGGAAAAACTTTAAAAAATAGTAATTTTTTTTTTTCATTTTTGAAAGTTTTTAATTTCATTCTTAGTGTTTCCTCCCTCTTATTTTCCCCTCACTTTTCTCCCAATTCAAACAGTCTTAAGAATAAATTACATGGGCAGAATTGATTTTTTTTTCTTTTGCTTCTTGCATAAGAAAAGTATACTGACATCATCTGATAAGTGCTATATATATATATATATATATATTAATGTCCAACTAATTCAATTTGACCCTAATTAAATTTAATCAGGTAATATTTTCATAGCTATCTTGACTTCATTATAAAATATAGACACAATTATAAATTATAAAGTAAAAGAGAAGATGTAAGTGTGATGATGACCAATTTTCAGCAGTCGTTAACAGAATTTGGATTTGGTTTCTTCACTCTGTTTCTTCTCTTACTCTCCACTTTTTATTTGGATTGTTCAATTAACTTTGGATAGGTTAGGTAATAAAATAGATTTTTTTTTTCCAATTCATTTTGAATTTTTATTCATTTCTTTATAATCAAATAATCAGAAAAGAAATAGAAGCTGGGAGGGAAGAGTGGACGAAGAAGAAGAGAGAAACCAAAAGAAACTATGAAGAGTTTGTATATTACTCTAAAGAAGGGAAGGGATGTCGGTCGATTAGTTAAAATTATACAAGGCATCATCATGGGTGGTTAAAACCTAAAACATGACTCTCAAATTCAATACTAGTATGATAATTTTATTTAGTTTTTGATTAGATGAATCCATTATACATGGAGGAAGCATTAACAAAGACTTGAATAATTAAGGAAGGACAAAACTAGAGATACTGAAATATTATTATATTCAGTGGTTGTCAAATCTTCATCGTTGTCCATGAAGTAATTAATATCAGTCCCAGAGCGCATCTTGCGTTTAACAAATCAAACTCCCACCAACAAGGTGTTGGTTGATGTAATAAAGTGTATTTATTAAGAGAAGCTAAACTCAGTCTTGAAAGGAAAATCCTTGACCAACACTTATGTATAACTGTAATACAATACTCAATCTGGCCTTGTTCTCCAATACCGATCGTCTGAAATATTCTCAAGAAGAGAACATCATTTCTAATTTTTTTTTGACATGTTGAAGAGTTTTCGTTATAAAGGATATAACACCAAAGTAGCAAAATGCCTAAACAAGACCCAACAAAATGTCTAAACAATGTCTACACCAGGGGACACAAACGGAGATGGAGACAAAGCTAAAACAAACAGAACCTAATCCCCATGTGTTGGAATATGCCTAGTCCACCTTGGTGGATCAGGGTCCAAGCCCAATTCAGTTGGGGCTATTATGTAATTATAGAGAAGTATGGGTCTAAATAAGGAATTTTATCCTTATGATTTGAATTTCAAATCATAATAACTCTTATACGTTAATATATGGGGTTATCCTCACAAGGTGGAAGTAAGTTAATTTTTTTCCAAGAAAAACTTCCAAAAAGTCCTCTCTTTGTTCCTCTTCATCCGGATAGTGAATCTGCCATATAACGTAATCGGAGTCCGAATTGGTGCTCCAATCTCGTGTAGATACTCAGTGAGTCAATCGGATTCCAAATATACCAGAAATCCTACACCATGGATTAGAAAGAGCAGTGACAAATTTTTGTCTGCTATGATCAAAGTAGCTAGTGGCTATAGAAAGTGGTAGTCTAAGGACTAGCTTCAAAAAAGTCCACAATCTTGGGTGCCAATGCTGCAAAACAAGCAGCTCCAAACACCCCTGCAATCGCAGGAGAAGAAAGAAACAACCGAAAGTTAACAAAAACTTCCGAATGCAAAGCAAATCATCGTAGACATAAACCAGCCACCACCAAAATTAACCCAAAGGACAAAGTAATTGCTGAAACAAAACAACCTACACATAAGAAGCAAAGTAAACACCCTACAAAGACAAATCCTAAAACCAAACAGGGGCAAACAAGACAACATACACTACTACAAAAAAAGTAAAGTTGTGGCGCTAAAGAAGTATTACATATCTGGATACCACTAAAAAAAGCTATGGCGTTTGAAGTGCCACAACATTTAAATTTGTTTTTTAAAAAATACCTTCCTGTGGCGCTTGTTGGCCACAGGAGGGTATTTTTAAAAAAAAAAATTTAAAAAGTTAAGCTAAAGAAATTGTTTTATTTTAATTTACAAAATAATATTAATTGTCCAGATTTATTTTCAAAATTGAAGATATTGAGGCCAGTGTTAAACTGGAAACTGTTGGGAAAAACGTTAAGCTAAAGAAACTTATATTATGATACAAATATTATATTTTTCTTAATCATGCGTATGGCTAGAAGACTATTTTCTTTTAAATTACTAAAATAAGGTTTTTTGAAATTTAAAATTTTTTCAGGCAAAAAATGTTAAAATTGCTTAAGCCTAATATAAAATCAAGTACTCCGAATATGTAAAAACATATGTATATGTTGGTAAATGATTTTGTACTTTAAAAAAGCTAGAAAAATAGTGTAAGGGTTAATATATACATGTACATTACACTAAGGGAACTTCCAATAAGTTCGAAGTCCTGAAATAGGATATATAAAACACGCAAACACTTCTGCATAATATTGACTATTGATTTGAAAGAAAAAATTACAGAAATTATATGCCAAAAAAGAAGAAGAAGAAGAAGAAGAAGAAGCACGTTGAACTTACAGCTTAATTGATCAGTGCAGTGCAGTGGGGGACCACGTTGCCCGTTGGTGACGCATTGTTGAGTGAGGAGGAGGAAACTTGAGCAGTTGGGACCAACTAGAGTAGGGACCAAAAGTGGAAGACAATACAAAAAAAAGGGAATAATTGAGACAGGAATGGGGGTGTCAGTTGGAACAAAACAAAGAAGTAGATTTGATGATGAAGACGTTTGTGCTTGTGGGTGTGTTTTTAAGTGGGAAGATAACAGGAAATTGAGGGAGGGGGGCGACGTCCACGGCAAGAAGATAAGAAAGGGAAAGTGAGAGAGGAGGGAATAATTAAAGTGGGAGTCAAAATAAAAGAGAAGGAGGGGGACCACACGCGGGAAAGGAAAAAAAAGATAAGGGTGGGGGTGGGGGCAATTGTGATTGGTTGGGAGTGGATTACATTATCCACTTAAAAGTTAAAAATTTTTTTTTTAAAAATCTAAAGGCCAGCTGTGGCACCTGGTTGGTCAGGCGCCACAGCGGGTGGTAAACTTTTTTGATTGTTTGTTTGCACTCAACCATATCATCATGTTTAAGGCCTATATATATTATATTATATTATATTATATTATACTATACAAACACACCCACACATTGTTAAAAAATGTTCAAGGCCTACCATTAATTTCCTATTGACCTCGAAAAAATGTTTTATCGATTCCAAGTGGTCTAAATATTCCATTTTCCCATTTCCTTAGATACTCATTTTTTTAATTTTTTATCATTCTTTCTTCAGAAGGCTACAACAGCTTTTGGAAATGTCTTCAGTTAATTTTTGTTTAATATTGAAGTATTTTATCTGATGGGAATAGAATTGTAAAACAAGATTGCAGCTTTACCCTGTTTTTCAGTTCTATTTAGCCAAAAAAATTTTTTATAATAAAACCAGGCGCCATAGCTAGTAAAATTTTTGATATATATATATTATAAGGGGCCACTGTTAACTTCAGGAAATTCTTACTAGAATTTCATATTTCATACTGTTTCACTTTACTTTGGACGCATGAGTGGGCATTAGAATGGATTAAAGTGATAAATTGTGTTTATCTCATGCTATGCACAACAAAATGAAATTGTGGAGGATATTACCCCCTAATTGTTATGAATGTCTAACCTTGTGTGGAAGTCCTTTGTGTGAACTGGTACAGATTAAGTCAGGGCTAACCCAGAGGAAGCTGCAGGCAGTGAAAAAGAGAGGAAGGAAGTTGAAGCTGACAACCAGTGAATGAAAGACCAGCTGGAAGATCAGAACAGAACAAAAGGAGCCCAGAGAGTGCTGGGCCGTGGCCCACCACATCTTGGGCCGCGGCCCAGGATGCCCACACCAGCACAGAAAGTGGTGGGCCGCGGCCCAGGATGTCCAGAGGAGCACAGAAACTCCTGGGCCGCGGCCTATGAAGGAAACAGGAGCACAGAAAGTTGTGGGCCGCGGCCCACAACCTCTTGGGCCGTGGCCCACAAGCACCAACTGGAGGTCAGAGACTCTTGGGCTGCGGCCCAACCCCGAAAATGAAGATTTGCGTTTTGACAGCTGAGATGATATAAAAGGCAAATGGAGGGTTTTGAAAGGGGGTTCCCACTTTTGGAAAGAACGACAGAGGCGGCTAAGGAGGTTCTAACAGCTGGGAATTGCTAGAAGCAAGGAGAATCAAGTGGGCTCGAGGATCAGAAGAGATTTCATTTCAGATTTTCTTGATACTTCTGTATTCTATCCCTTCTCCACTGTGATTCTGTTATGACTTCTTTAATTCTTGTTATTTGTACTCAGCTGGTAAACATGTGTAGCTAGTTTCTCTCATTCTAGGATTGTTCAATAATTTTGTATGGATTAAACTCGAATTCTTCTTCCTCTTCATTAGATAATGGTTTATATGTGTTAACTCTTCTCTGTTTTCACTGACATTCATAAATTGCTAGCTATAAATAACATGTTCAACTAGATTAAGCTTGAGAGAGTTAATCTAATTGAAGAACGTGGGTAGAGTTATGCTAGACCTAAAGTTTAAAGAGTTAAATGGAGGGTTTGTTAATAACATGGAGACATAGTTATTAACCTAGCATTGTTAAAGTGAGGAGGTTGTTTAATGATTATTTTCCCTTAAGTGTAGCAAGAGATTGTGCATTTAATTGGAGAATATAAGCTTGGTTAGGACTTGAGAGAGCTTAACTAACGAATATTGAACTTCAAACTGACGCATATAAAACCCATAAACAGTGATATCGAAGAGGAAGTAGGTTGAGTTCATGATATACAAAAGGGGAGAGCAATCCTAGATTCACTCCACTTGATTAATTTCTCAAAGAAGCATACTTTGTCATTATTTTTCCTTAGTTGCTGTCATTTCAATTTGTAAATCTGATTTTCTTAAACCCAACATATTTTACCTGAGTCAACTTGATCAAACACATAAAGCTATTGTTCGACTAGTTGTTAATCAAATCCTCGTGGGAATGATCTTTACTTATCACTCTATTACTTGGCGCGACCCGTGCACTTGCGGTAGAAAACAAGTTTTTGGCGCCGTTGCCGGGGATTGGTTTAACAAATATTTTAGTTGACCTTAGGTTTATGTTAGTAGATTTCGCTTGATTCTTTAGTTAGCATTATAATTTTGCTGTCATTGTTTTCTGAATTCAATTTCACTTGTGTAGCTTGATACTTGCTGTCTTGACCTTTTCACAGGTATCAGTCCAGTTCATGCAACATTTGCAAGGAAACGAACTGATTGTGGTGCTGGACAGAATACAGCGCGTTGAGGAGGACCCAGAATCAGCAGCAGAATCTGAATCTGGTACAGAAACAATAGCAGAATCTGAGTTTGGTGCTGAAACAATGGCGGATGAATATGATAGAGCCACGGTCAATGATTTTGCCAGCAGAAACATGAGAGGAACTCAATCATGCATTCGAATGCCGGAGATGCAAGCCCACACTTTTGAGATCAAACCGGTGATGATAATGATGTTGCAAATGCACGGGTTATACCATGGCCTTTATAATGAAGACGCCAACAAGCATTTGATGTATTTCTTAGAAGTGTGCGATTCCTTCAAGCAGAATGGTGTTCCTCAAGATATACTGCGGTTGCGGCTATTCCCTCTCTCTCTTCAAGGGAAAGCTAGAGATTGGTTTAACAATCTCCCGGAAGGATCCATAACATCTTGGGCTGATCTTGAAGCTAAATTCAGAGCTCGATTTTTCTCCGATGATAAATCAGTGGAAGCAAGAGATGAGTTTCTAAGCTTTAGACAACAGCCGGATGAGTATTTGTATGCCGCATGGGAAAGATACAATATGCTAATGAAACAATGCCCCAATCATGGGGTGGACAAGTGGGTAGTAATCCAGATTTTCTGCACAAGATTGAATCCTCAATCTAAAGCCATGGTGGACTCTATGACTAATGGAGGGTACCGGAATGTTCCTGTCAATGAAGTTTTCAGACTTTTGGACCAATTATCTGCAAATAACACCCAAGGAAATGATAGGAGAACTCCAACTACCCCAGCCCTACTCAACACAAAAGAAGACTCTTCATCACAAATTGCCACTATTTTATCTGCTTTGAACAAACGTTTTGATGTCTTAGAGTCTCAAATAAACAAGGGCAGTACCCGTGGCGTGCATTCTGTTCAATCCACTCCGATTGTATGTGAGCAATGCAATGATGTCCACATGCCGAACAATTGCCCTCTTTACATGGACACTGAATCTGTCAATTATATGGGCAAATTCCAACCTTCTCAAGGTAATCCATACTCACAAACTTACAATCGTGCTTGGAGAGCTCATCCCAACTTTTCTTGGAGTCAAGGTAACACTTTGAATCCTCCTCATGAGTCTACTTCTGGCACCAAGCCGGTCCCTCCACCGGGTTTTCCAATGCAAGCAAGGCAAGCTCCTATGAAAGAAGAAGAATCAAAGACGGACAAAATGTTGTCCCGAATCTTAACCGAAGTGGAATCTTCAAGGGGAGAGAGTAAGGCCACCTTTTCTCTTCATGAATAAGCTATTAAGAACCTTGAAGTTCAAGTTGGGCAACTAGCTATACAAGTGAATGCCATGGCTCAAAACGGTCTCCCAAGTGATACCATCCCTAACCCAAAGAGGGGTGGAAAAGAAGAATGTAAGGCCATTCATTTGAGAAGTGGCAAGGTGCTTTCGAACATGCCTAGCTCAAGCACAACGGAACCAAAGCAAGTGGATATGGAAGTTGATGAGGAGGAAGTCATAACTCCAGAAATTATGGTGGAGGATGAGGAGACTAAAAAGAGAAAGCACACTGAGGGCGGATTAGATGATGTTGACAAGAGCAAGAAGAGGGAACAAGAACTAAATGATGAAAAGAAGAGCAAACCAAGCGCCTCCACTGTCATGCCTCCCTTACCATTCCCTCAAAGATTCAAAAAGAAGGAGGAAGACGCACAATTCAAAAGGTTTGTAAATATGTTTAAACAATTACATGTCAACATTCCTTTTGCTGAAGCGTTAGAGGGGATGCCTAAATATGCCAAGTTCCTTAAGGATGTGTTATCTAAGAAGAGGCGATTCAATGAATTTGAAACTGTCGCTTTAACTGAAGAATGTAGTGCTGTGATCCAGAGGAAGTTACCTACCAAGTTGAAAGATCCGGGTAGTTTCTATATTCCTTGCAACATTGGTACAAACTTCAACGGTAAAGCTCTATGTGACTTGGGTGCTAGCATAAATTTGATGCCCTTGGCTGTTTTTAACCAATTGGGGCTGGGAGAACCAAGGCCTACCACTATTACCCTTTTATTTGCTGACCGGAGTATTTCTAAGCCTAAAGGAATTATTGAAGATGTTTTAGTGAAGGTAGACATGTTTATCTTCCCAGCAGATTTTGTGGTGCTTGATTGTGAAGTTGATTGGAAGATCCCACTCATTTTAGGCCGTCCATTTTTAGCTACAGCAAGGACTCTTATTGATGTGGAAAAGGGTGAAATTACCTTAAGGGTAGATGACGAAAAAGTGGTCTTTAACATGCCAAAAGCCTTGAAGTTCCATGATAATTCAGCTCAATGCTCATTCGTGGATATCTTTGACTCCCTCATTCCTCAAGAAGCCTATGCTCCCATGATCAAAGACCCTTTAGAGGCATTTCTAATTGGGGAGAAAAGCTTGGATGAATTTGATGAAGAAGCTCTTGAAAACCTTTTTCGTATGGAGGCCTTCCCTCACTCAAGACAAAGGAATTTTGAACCACTTGAGGTGGCTGAGGCATTGAGCACTCCTTTGAAGCCATCTATTGAAGTTCCACCATCTCTTGAGTTGAAGCCCTTACCATCTCATCTTAAGTATGTCTACTTAGGAGAGGCCGACACATTACCGGTGATTGTCTCTTCCGATCTTTCGAATCTGCAAGAGGAAAAGCTCCTACGAGTTTTAAAAGACCACAAGAAAGCAATCGGTTGGACCATAGCTGACATTAAGGGAATCAGCCCTTCTATGCGTATGCACAAAATTTTGCTCGAAGATGATCATAAAACTTCTATTGAGCATCAAAGGCGATTGAATCCAATCATGAAGGAAGTGGTCAAGAAAGAAATACTTAAGTGGCTCTCCGCTGGAATTGTGTATCCTATCTCTGATAGTTCATGGGTGAGCCCAGTCCAATGTGTCCCTAAGAAGGGTGGCATGACTGTAGTGGCTAACACCTAAAATGAACTAATTCCTACTCGCACGGTGACTGGTTGGCGGGTGTGTATGGATTATCGGAAGCTCAACACAGCTACAAGAAAGGATCATTTCCCTTTGCCATTCATTGATCAAATGTTGGACAAGTTAGCCGGGCAGGAATTCTTTTGTTTCCTTGACGGATATTCCGGGTACAACCAAATTGCAATAGCCCCAGAAGATCAAGAGAAGACCACCTTCACTTGTCCATATGGCACTTTTGCTTTCAGAAGAATGCCCTTTGGACTATGCAATGCACCAGCCACTTTTCAACGGTGTATGATGTCCATTTTTGCTGATATGATTGAGAAAACAATTGAGGTATTCATGGATGATTTTTCTGTCTTTGGTTCATCTTTTGACTCATGTTTGGAGAATTTAGATGCTGTGCTCACTAGGTGTGAAGAGGCAAACCTAATTCTCAATTGGGAGAAATGCCACTTCATGGTGCAAGAAGGCATTGTACTTGGTCACAGAGTGTCTAAGAACGGGTTGGAGGTGGATAGAGCTAAAATTGCTATTATTGAGCAATTACCACCACCTATTAATGCCAAGGGTATCCGCAGTTTTCTTGGACATGCCGGGTTCTATCGGCGGTTTATCAAGCATTTCTCTAAAATTGCCAAACCCCTTTCTAAGCTTCTGGAAAAAGATGTAGAATTCAAGTTTGATGATGAGTGCTTAAATGCTTTTGAAGAACGAAAGAAGCGTCTCATTTCAGCTCCTATCTTAGTGGCTCCAGATTGGGTTTTACCTTTCATTATTATGGCCGATGCAAGTGATTATGCTGTTGGTGCTGTTTTAGGGCAAAAGGCAGAAAAACTCTTATTTGCATGTATTTGGTATCTCTGCTTATGTAGTGACGTATGTGATTGCTTTGCTTGATTGTGTAGAGCATATTTGAATAAATGAAGCTCTGTTTCTGTTTATTTGTGGCCATAGTTTTGTTGCACGAAACATTGAGCACGCATATATGTCATTGTGTGAGCATGAGTTTATGTAATGCAAGCATGTAATGTATTAAGTACTTATCTTGCATGCATATTGGTACTATTTTTCTACTGAGTTTCTCTCGAATCTCACCCTCCCCTACTAACAAATTAGACAGGAAGAGATATAAGATATGTTGAGAAGCAAAGAAGAGAACCGTACGAGGGGATTGCAGTGGTGGAACGAAGACGGGAAGATGTATCCATTTCACTAGGATGGGTTTAGATACCTTAGCAGTCCTGTACGGCTACATTGATGGTAATTATCTTGTACGAACCCCTATGGGGATTTTCTGTAATCATGCTCATATTATTAGTATATTTATGTTATTCCTGTGTTGCTCACCGAACTGCATATCATTTTCTGTGAATACTCTGATAAAGGTAAAATTAAAATAAGGGTATGGCAGCAACCCCAAGCATAAGCTTAACCAAGTTAATATACAAGAAATTGCTACTAATTAAGTTCAAAGTATCAAATGTTCAAAGTTAAAATTAAATACACATCTAGACTAGAGAATTGTATGGAAGCGCAATACAAAACTCTAATCCAATATATTAATTAAACTCTAAACTTATAATTTAACTAATATAAAAGATTAGATGTAGACATTAAATAGTAGAACACTCCCCTTTGAAGCTTCAAGCTCAAGAATTAACTCATTGCTCTAAGAGAAGAGAAATTAGCCACGTACAACCATCAAATTAGCTCCTCCAAACACAATCAAATCCTTAACCATATGGAACACTGATTAAAGAAACCAATTAACACTAAATCAAGGGAGCTCGGTGGCTGAAAGTGAACATAGAATAATTCAGGGGAGCCACGATTTGGACAGAGGATGTTACCGGTGGTGAAGTTGGTGAAGAAGTTAAAAGTGAGAGTGAGAGCAGAGGAAGAAGAAGTCAATGGACCTCAAGGCTCAATCTGATCTTTGGAACTCCAGTGGCGACACCGATGGTGGCTTGACGGTAGTTCGGTGGAAGAGAGTGATGAAGTTGGTGATGGCATCGATGGTTGAAGCGAGGAAGGTGGAAGGCGATGGTGGATTTGAGAGTGAAAGAGAGGTCGAGCTTCCTCTATTTTCGTTCGCGGCAACTCTCCTCCTCTCCCCAAATCGGATGACAAAGGCTGACGGTGAAGGCTCAAGTGATGAAGGTGGGAGGGGACCGATCGTGATGGTGGTGTGGCGGTGGGGAAGGTGAGAGCTCAAGGAAGACAACCCAGAGCTCAGTCCCCCCCGCTCCTCAGCTCTCCTCCCTCAGCTCTCTGTCCGAATTGAACAAGGAAGAAGAATCACCGGGTCGGGCTCCAGGTGCAATCAGATCCCTTGGTCAAGATGGGCGTTTAGACCAAGGGACTAAATAGACGATTTGAAAGTTTGTTGAGGGACAAACTTAAAAATTTAAAAACTTTTGTCAGTTTAACCACAATTTTCTATCCTTTTGAGACCTTTTCTAAAATTTTCTCTGATCCTTTCCTCATCAATTTGTATTTTCTAAATATTATGGGTTCTGTCCTGTAGATTTTACCAAATTGATCTGCAAAGAAAAAAATATCCAAAATGTAATATCTTATATTCTAAAAATTAATTAATTAAGAAAAATAATAAAATATATGACATTTTTACCCTTATTCAACCTTAATTTCGTACAAACTCCTTTAATCACAATTAATCACAAAGAAACATTTTAAGCTCAATTATTATGACAAAAACCTCAAATAAAATATAAAAATATATAATAAAAATAAATATTTGTCACTGGTTCTAGACTCTTCAAAGCTTTTGTCCTAGATTCCCACAACCTCCTCCCAAAGATCATGGAAGGGGTTAAGATTGAAATCTTGGAAGGCAATGGAGGACCTGGCACCCTGAGGAAGACAACTTGCCCTGAAGGTGGGGAAACAAAGTATGTGGTGGAGAGAGTGGAAGCAGTGGATGAAGCAAACTTTGTATATAACTATAGCGTATTGGAAAGGAGTTTCTTAGCAGATGGAGTGGAGAAGATAACATTTGAGACGAAGATAGAGGCATCAGCCAATGGAGGATCCCTAGGGAAGGCCTCTTTCACTTCACCAAAACTGATGCTCCTCCCACTGATGACGTCATCGCTGCTGCTAAAGCCCAAGGTGATGGCCTGTTCAAGGCTGTTGAGGCTTACCTTTTGGCTCATGCCGAGTACTAATTAAGCTCTTTATTAATTATAGGCTCACATGATCTTGCTTCTATACCATTGTTGTTCTGGTTTGCTATGTTTGTAATGAAGAGGATTGATCTCTAAAGTACTCTGGTGAAGTTATGGAGAGAAAGGAAAAATAATGGATGGAAAACCTATCACTTTATTACTTCTCTCAAGTATCTTAGAGTATCTATCCAGGTTTGTGTTTGTCAGTATGGAATAATAATACGGGGAAAGTGTTTGCTTCTCTTTTAATGCCAGTTTTCTTTGGGAGTAAATTGGAGGGTGTAATTTAGCTTGAATTTGATGATGAATATATACATATACATATACATGCATGCATGCATACATACATACGTACATACATACATATATTTGTCACTCTTTGCATAATGCGCAACAATGAACTTGGTATACTTGAATGAAAATGAAGTATATATATTAATATAACAGCGTGTTCAAGAGGGACAGAGAGACGAGCTGAGCCAAAATTTCAAAACTTCAGGACTACAAGACAAATATCAAAACCCCATTAATCATGTCTTTTTTGACCTGTTTCTAGTTCATGAGGGGAACATTGTAGGAATTAACTAGTTTATGCATGGGTTTGCTTGAATCCTAGATGTAAGGTAAATCCATTTTGTCTCTCAAATTTATAATTTTTTCCTAAACCATCCCTACTGATGAAGACATATATTAAAAGTGTGTTTTCATCAAGGGAGATTAATGTAAAGAAAACCAACACATATTTATTAAAAATAATTAGCTTTACAAAATTTTTAATATATGAAATTTACATTTGTGTAAAATGCTATATTTGACATCGGTTAGAAATGTATTATCATTACAGCATATAGGGTATAGTAGAGATTGGAGTAGTGAAAAATAAATATTATGGCGTCAGTTATAAAGGACCTAATGTTATAAACGAATATATTTCAGCATCAATTACAAACAACATGACATCGTAAAGGAATACAATAAAAAATAAATAAATTGGTTCACCCCAGGTGTTGCCACGTCACTGGCCAGCCATTGCAGTTCGGTCGACCACTTATAGGGTTCTTTGTTTTCAGTTCCTTTTAATATTTGCTGCCACTGAGTCTAAAATATGTACAGAGAGTCCCAGTCTCCTAAAGCCTCTGGTTGAAACTTAAAAGTTAAAACTTTTGGTCTTTGCGTCGCATCAAGAGATACTTCATCATTTGGGTCAATGTCTTTGGTTTATTGTCTTAGTTTCTATGGCTGTGTCAGACTTCACTGTTGTTCCTTAACTAGAGATTACGTGCAGCGCAAGAGGAGGTATAGGAAAGGAGGCTCTAGTTCAACACTTTCACTATTGAGAAGAGAATTGCTAGAAGGAACATTGTAATCTCTTTTTGGAGGTTCTTCATATGTAGCTTCCTCCAATTCAGAGCCTGATCGTCTGCTTTCATCAGTTATTTATAGCCCCGCTGCTGCTGCTGAATCTGTTAGTCCACAACCTTGTCCATCAGTTGAAAGTACCCTGGTGAAGGAAAGCTCAAAAGATGATTTCTTGGAAAGTTGGGGATCGTTTATGCTTTTACTTTGCTTGAGAAAAGAGAAGAAAATTTGTCCTTATAGTTGCATAATCATTTAGCATGCTAAGATGTTGCATGGTTGCATGTGCCGATGTTACAGCATTTATGGTGTTCAAATTGGTTACAATTTTATGTTGCTAAAAAGTAAATGATGAAAGCAAGCTATATTTTGCAGGAGTGATGCTTTGGTTCTTGTTTAGTAATTTGCTGTAGAATGATCACCCTCACTGTGTTTTTGTGTGCGGGGTCTAAAACCGAAAACTATGTCATACTGTGATGGTACTACCTCTGATATATCCTTAATATTTTATCTAGTTTGTAGTTAGTGTTTTGGAACCCGGACCGGACTGGCCGGTTCGGCCCGGGAATCGGTGAACCGGACCATGAACCGGTGACTGAACCAGTTCACCAATTATTTAATTTTTTTTTAAAATTGATTTTTTTAATATTTTTTCTTAGAATTTCATATTAATAAGCCTAAAATATTTAATTTCTCACCGGTTTAATCTCGGTTTAGCTCCGGTTTAATTCCAGTCTGACTCACTGACCCTTAACCTAGTACCCTGACCGGTCCAGTGACCGGTCCGGGTTTCAGAACCTTGTTTATAGTGCAATTTGTACTATAAAGTAAATCTTATAGTAAGAACTGGATGTAATAGATCTTTTCTTCTCCCTTTTTATGATAACATGTGATGCGGTGGTTTCACAGAAACTTGTAACAATCATTCTGGCTTTTTGATTATTTTCATACCGGGGAATTCGTTGTTTCTCCTTCTGAAACATTCACAAATTTTTCAAAACTTAAAAGCTATTATAGTGTGACAAGAGTGTATGATTTCAGAAAACCCCAAGAGTTGTAGCTGTCAGACAAGGATAAACAAGAGAAAACTCGGAGGTTTGAGTTCGTAAAAGGGTTGTTGATGTCTACTATTCTGAACGATGACTTAAGATTGGAATTGCAGCTGGTGGTAAAGCCATTATTGGAGTAGGAGCAGGAACACGAGGAAGGAGTTCATTCAGATTGTTATGGAGTGATGGTAGCTAGCTAGATTCCAAGGAAGTGTATGTATGTATATCTGGTTTATGTTATAGAACAAGGATGGAAGAAACCTTTATAATTTCGCTGGTGTTCTATATGGCTTTGCTAGTTGCTCTTAGCGAATCAGAATAAAAGTTATGTGTGAGGACTGTTAGAAGTCAGAGATTAGAAGTCAGAGAAAATGTCTACCGACAGAGAAGAAGGAGATGAGTCAGAAATATTGTCCACCTACCATACGCGTTTTCATATTTGTCTAATTTGTATATAAATATGTGTTTGTACATTACATGAATATAATGAGAACTTACATTTGCTACATGGTATCAGAGCCGTGAGAAGTTCTTTGTTTTCTGTTCCTCTGTTCGTCAGTTTTTTTTCCTCTCCGGCCAAAATCCATTTTTTTCGACGAACTAGCTTACATTCCCCGTTTCAGATCTCCCTCTTCCGGCCATCACCTGACTACACGCGCCACCTCTGCAGATTCCTTGGTGTCCGATCGGCTTACCCCAGAAACAACTTCCAGATCCGGCGGCGCGTCGCTCCTCACGCGCCGTTTGAAGCTCGGCCACCAGTGACATGCACCAGCGCGTGGGAGCTCCTCCGGTGGCCGTTTGCGACGCCGTTTGCGGTGATCTGATCGACATTGTGTCCTCTTCCTGCCTCTGAAGTTTCATGCCCATCCGACGATTTTGAAATTTTGAGCTCTAATCTTCACTTCTGTTTACACGTTCGTAAGGTGCAGTTTGTCACTAAACTTTTGTGTTCTAAGTTGGTGTTTTATGTCTACGGGTCCCTTCCCTTGTTTGAAGTCTTTCTCTTCCTGACATATTAGATTGATTGGGCATATATCTGTGGGTCCTGAGAGTTGCAGCTAGTATTGAATTAAGGGCGTGGTACGTTCTTTTTTGATTGGTTATTAACCTTGCTACTTGTGAAGATTATTTGCATACCACTATTCAACTTATATTATGGCTGATTCTAAAAACTCTGATATGTTACCTACGTCCGGTAAGATCACTGCTTCACAGTTGAATTGGACAAATTACAGTGATTGGAACAAAACTATTAGAGTCTATTTTCTGGGAATTGAAATGGAAACTCATTTAACTGAGGATCCTCCTTCTGGTAATGAAACAAAACTTTTGACTTGGCAAAGAGCGGATGCTTGACTTCTGTTTCAAATTCGAAACTCTATTGAACCAAGGATTTTGTCTTCAGTTAGTCACTGCAATTCTGTTAAAGAAATTATGCAGTACCTTGAATTTATGTTTTCTGGCAAAGGAAATATAACTCGGATTCATGAGATCTGTAAAGGCTTTTATCGCTCTCAACAACAGGGCTATTCCTTAAAGGACTTCTTTCTCGACTTCAAGCGGTTGTATGAAGAAATGAAAGTACTTATGTCTCCACAGGCAGATCTTTCAACTCGTGTTAAGAATCTAGAACTTCAGGCAATTATCAGCTTTCTTGAAGCTCTTGACCCTTCATATGAAACGATTCGTTCCCAGATTTTGTCTAGTCAAGAGCTTCCTTCTCTTGAAGATGTTTTCTCCCGGGTTCTTCGTGCTGATAGCTTGATTCACTCTTCTGTAGATCCAACTGCAGGTGCTCTAGCTGGACGTGGTCCCTTTGAGAACAGGAATTATGGGTACAAACAAAATACTCATTCTCCTACAATGACTTCTGGCAGTATTATTTGCAATTATTGCAAGGAACCTAGACACATTAAGAAAAATTGTTGAAAATTGCAAAATAAACAGCAGCGTGATCAACAGCGTGGCCTTGCTCATGTTGCCCATACACCTGGTCTCCCTGTTCCTGGATCTTCTTCTGCCGGGGCACTAGCCATAGGTACTTTGTCATCTGGTCTTACTACTGCTTCAACTAAGTGGATCATTGATTCTGGTGCCACCGATCACATGACAGGTAATCATCACTTATTCTCTTCATATGCCCCCTATACCAACCCATCATCCATATTTGTCGCCAATGGTTCTCCCGTATGTGTTACTGGCTCAGACACTGTTCAACCAACTGCCTCCCTCTCATTATCCTCCGTTCTTAACGTTCCAGATATTACCTTTAACCTTTTGTCTCCAAGTAAACTTACTTGTAAGTTAAACTGTTTTATCTCATTCTTCCCTGATCATTGTATAATTCAGGATCTATCGACGAAGCAGATTATTGGTAGAGGCTATGAATATGGTGGACATTACATCCTTGATGATCAGGTTCCACGTTCTGTTGCTTGTTCTGGTGGGTCATCTCTGTTTGACGTTCATTGTCGTTTAGGTCATATGTCGCTTTCGTTTCTCCGAAAAATGTATCCTCAATTTTCTTCTGTGTCTACTTTAGAATGTGAGTCCTGTCAGTTTGCCAAATATCATCGTATTCATTTGGCACCTCGCGTCAATAAACGGGCTGCGTCCCCTTTTGAGTTAGTACATTCTGATGTTTGGGGTCCTTGTTCAATTATGTCTCAGACTGGTTATCATTATTTTGTCACTTTTGTTGATGATTTTTCCCAAACCACCAGGCTTTACTTAATGAAACAGCGTTCTGAATTGTTTACTCATTTTCGTAATTTTTGTGCTGAAATTCAAACCCAGTTTAACACACCTGTGAAAATCTTACGAAGTGATAATGCAAAAGAATATTTTTCCGCCCAATTCACCAATTACATGCAACTTCATGGTATTCTTCACCAATCCTCTTGTGCTTATAACCCTGCTCAAAATGGTGTTGCTGAAAGAAAGAACCGACATCTCTTAGAGACTGCTCGAGCTCTCATGTTTCATTCCTCAATCCCTAAACGTTTTTGGGCTGATGCTGTCTCTACTGCTTGTTTTCTCATCAATCGCATGCCTTCGACTGTTCTTGGTGGGGATATTCCATATTCTGTTCTATTTCCCACATCTAAGCTGTTTCCTGTGGATCCTAAAATTTTTGGCTGTGTTTGTTTTGTTCGAGATGTCCGTCCTAGTGTTAGCAAACTTGATCCCAAGTCCCTAAAATGTGTTTTTCTTGGTTATTCTAGAATTCAGAAAGGTTATCGGTGTTACTCTCCAGATCTCCGTCGTTACCTTGTATCTATCGATGTTATGTTTCATGAGTCCTCTTCTTTCTTCAAAACTTTGTCTGTCTCTGAGTCTCCCTCTGTCATGGATAATTCAGATGATATCCTAGTTTATCCTGTTCTTCTCTCACCAGTACAGGCTGCTGTTTCGGAACTTGACATCGTCAATGATGCTGATGTTACTAATGATTCACCTACACCACCTCCTGCTTCGCCAATTGATTCTGTTGATGTCTCCCTCATTCCTGCCTCTATTTCCGCCAATCCTCCTCTTGCTGTTACTGAACCAGTTGTTCCTGCTTCTATTGGTAATACTTCTGATGACCAACCCATTGCACTTCGTAAAGGTACACGTCCTCATTGTCCTCCCAAATGATATGCTGACTGTGTCTATCCTATATCATCTTTTGTCTCTTATCAGTCTTTATCAACTGTTTCCTCTTCTCTTGTGGCCACTCTTGATTCCATTTCCACACCTACTACCCTTCACCAAGCTCTAGCTCACCTTGGTTGGCGTGCCGCAATGGAAGAAGAACTCTTGGCATTGGAAACAGCTGGTACCTGGACTCTTGTTGATCTACCTCCTGGCAAGAAAGCCATTGGATGTAAATGGGTATTTGTTGTTAAGACTAAGGCAGATGGTTCCTTGGAACGACTCAAAGCTCGCCTTGTTGCCAAAGGATATGCCCAAACTTATGGTCTTGATTACTCCGAGACTTTCTCTCCTGTAGCCAAACTCACTTCAGTTCGTCTTCTTGTTTCTTTGGCTGCTACATATCATTGGGATCTGCATCAATTAGATGTTAAAAATGCTTTTTTAAATGGTGATCTTCTGGAAGAAGTTTATATTGAGCAACCACCTGGGTTCGTTGCTCAGGGGGAGAATAGGAAAGTGTGCTACCTTCGGAAGTCACTGTATGGTCTAAAGCAAAGTCCTCGAGCCTGGTTTGATAAATTCTGTAATGTGGTCAAGAAGTTTGGGTTACATCAAAGCAAGTGTGATCACTTTGTGTTCTACCAACAATCTGATACAGGCATGATTCTTCTTGTAGTATATGTTGATGATATTGTGATTACAGGAAGTAATTGTTCTGGAATCTCAGAACTTAAAATCTTTCTGAACTCTCACTTCCAGACAAAAGATTTGGGATCATTAAAGTACTTCCTTGGTATTGAGGTTTTGAGCAGTAAGAAAGGTATTCTTTTGACTCAAAGAAAGTATGTTCTTGATCTCTTAAAGGAGACTGGAAAACTTGGCGCTGCACCAAGCAGCATCCCCATGATTCCGAATCCCTTTCTAGATCTTGATGCTAGTATGTTTGATGAGCTTCCTGATGATTTGAAGAAGAAGATTGATCCAAAGAAATTATAGCCATTTCCATTTCCTGAGAGATATAGAAGACTTATTGGGAAAATGAATTATCTAACAGTAACTCGTCCTGATATAATCTTCTCAGTTAGTAGGCTCAGCCAATTCATGGCATCACCAACAGTGGCACAATGGGAAGCTTTAGAACATATCTTGCATTATTTGAAAGGCTCTCCAGGTCTTGGTATTCTCTATACAGATTATGGGCACACTAAAGTCGAGTGTTTTTGTGATGCGGATCATGCAGGATCAAAGGCCACAAGACGATCTACTACAGGTTACTGTGTATTTGTTGGTGGAAATTTGATATCTTGGAGAAGTAAGAAGCAAGGAGTTGTGTCAAAGTCAAGTGCCGAAGCAGAATACAGAGCCATGTCACAATCAGTACAAGAAATTGTGTGGGTATTTCAGCTGTTGAAGGAAATTAGCATCGTCACAACATTACCTGCAAAACTATGGTGCGACAATAAAGCAGCACTTCATATAGCATCGAACTCTGTGTTTCATGAACGAACAAAACATATTGAGATTGACTGTCATTTTATTCGTGATAAAATCAAAGAAAATATTGTATCTACAGTGCACATACGATCCGATGATCAACTGGCAGACCTCTTGACAAAAGCCTTAAATGGGACACGGGTTCAATATCTTTGTAACAAGTTGGGCATGATAAATATATATATTCCAACTTGAGGGAGAGTGTTAGAAGTCAGAGATTAGAAGTCAGAGAAAATGTCTACCGACAGAGAAGAAGGAGATGAGTCAGAAATATTGTCCACCTACCATACGCGTTTTCATATTTGTCTAATTTGTATATAAATATGTGTTTGTACATTACATGAATATAATGAGAACTTACATTTGCTACAAGGACGACCATGGGCGCTTAAATTATTTGAGCCTTTCGCGGAAATTTCACTTCTTGTATTATAGCCTTAAATGTATCGTCCTTTTCTGTTACTAGTTGAACTTCCTGGGTTTTCATTTCAGAATATCTTGAAATGCCACGGTAGATGATACTAGTATAAAGTCTGTCTTGGTCAATATAGAAGGAAACACAATTTGATATTTTAGGGTTTAGTCCGATTCCATTATGACACTGTCTATAAATTTTTGTCTGAGCCACAGTATGCTGAACAGTTGGGCCACGCGGGGACCAGGTGAGAAGGGAAAGTAGAACTTTTTAAAAGTTGATGATTTGCTTCTACAGTTGCGTCGAGTAACGGTATAAATTAAGAAATAACTTCTCATATAAAATGTTGGGGGTATTATTTCCCAACTGTTTTAGGTTAATTTTAAAAATGCTTTTGATAATTGAATTCCTTGAACTTGAAATAAGGATATTTACTTCGTTAACGCTAAAATTTGATATGTTTATTTTTAAAAATAAAATTTAATTTCTTTTTTTGATGAATTAATAAAAACCGTATGATTAATTTTCGGAAAATATACCTTGTAGGAACTAAGTTCTCAGAAGTATGAGTAGTTAAATAAATCAAGCTACCCCTATATTTTATCCCCATTAATATGGATTCAATTTTTTGAGCTTTGGTCTTGCAAGTTTACTTTCGTTTTAATTTTAGCCTCTTAAGTTTCATTTGGTTTAAAATATTAGTTATTATAACTTGATAAAATTCTGAATCATTTTACTTTTAGAAGGATTAAACTCATGTTTTGAAAGAAAAAAAAAGCATAAGAGGCATTTGTTTATGAATTAAGAACATAATTGACAATAGTTTGTAAAGTTATTTAGTTACTATGAATTTGTCCAGTAATTTTAACTTGCATATCAACTATTTCTTTTCTTTAATTAATTAATTCATTCCATTCAACCTTCATCCATTATTACAACCCCTTAAAGTCCTCTTAATTCGTTACATTAATTGTTATTAATAGTGGATATGTTAGAATTGTTAGAAGCCTATGGTAAGGTGTTGATTGAGTGAGCAAGAGTGAAATTATCCCAACGAGGTGAGATGAGAGAAACAGTAATACCGTAAGAATGTCTTGTGTTTCGTTCCAATATTCTGGATTGTGTAGTTAGCTAATTTTTTTGTATCTCTTGATTATGACTAGTGTTTGTTTGATAAATTTGATTAATTGATCATTTGTCTTCTAATTATGAAATTGCTCATCTTTCAAATGCATTAGTGATTTTAATTTAGAAAATTGTTCTTAATTGTCTTTGTTTAGGAGTATAAAGATCTAAGTGTGGGGGAATTGATTGAACCATATATTTTATATATAATTTTCATAATTAAATTGGGATTTTAATACATTTTTTGGGGCATTATTGTATTATTAAGCACTGATTTAAGTAAAAGACATTTATATTGAATTAAGTGTAAATAGGGGTAAAATGGTCACAATTTTTTAATTATTTATGCAAATGATTTATTGGACTTTTGATACTATATTGTGCTTAATTTTACATCTCAGATATTTTGAGAAGAATTTAGTAATTTTTAGAGGTTCAGAATTAATATTTTAAAGATTAAAAAAATTATAGAAAAGGTCCTGATCAAAACTTGTGTTTTGACCAGGCTTCTTCTTCTCCAGCTGAGCAGCAACGACATGGGAGAGACGTGGCGACCTGGGAATTGGAGAGTGGAGAATAATGAAAGATAATGGGTGAAGTGGGAGACAGGGTGCATCTTATCTTCATCATCTGGCCATCTTATCATTATTAGATTTTTAACGAAATATGTATATTAGGTTGATCTTTTTATCAAAATGATTTAAGTCAATTTAATGGGATTTATTATTGGATTATATACCTTCATTCTAATATTTATGTAATCAATGTGGACTATTCTTTATATATTCTAATATTCTCCCTACTTCCTTTTTTCTTCTTCTTTTTCTTTTTTCTTCTTCTTCTTGTTTTTTTTGCTTGGGTTTGTACTTTTTTTTAAGTCTCAGAGGCCTCAGATTCATAATATATATTTTTTCAATATTCATTTTTTTCTTCTTCTTTTTCTTTCTTATTCCTCTTTTTTTTAGTCCCATTGATCGGATACTTCTGATACCATATTAGATTTCTAATAAAGTATGTATATTAGGTTGATTTTTCCATCAAAATGACTTAAGTTAATTTGATAGGATCTATCATTGAGTTATATACCTTCATTCTAATATGTACATCATCATCTCTCTCAACCACAGTACATCATCATCTCTCTCAACCACCACCGTCACCTCCGTCAACTTCCTCCGTCCTTGTTCATTCTCTCCGTTCTCACAATCCCTTTCTCCTGCAACTTAAAAGCTTGAAGCAAGTTTACAGAACTGATCATTGCAACTGATAGGCCGGAAAACACAGCGCCGACGTTACAGCGTCGAGCACCTCCGACGTTCTTCTTCTTCTCCAACAACCACTCCATCACCGTTCACCTTCTTCGTTCATCGTTGGCACCAGAGGGAGAGAGGAGAGACCACAGAAAACAAAGCTGTAGAGAGAGACGAGAGCTTAGGACAGCCGGCACGTTTCTACAACTTTCCGGCCCCCATTTCCGGCGAAGTTGATTTTTCCGGCCAGCTCTTCCTTCACAGTTCCAGTGTCGTCTCTGTCTCACACCACGGCATCCTCATCCATTAGCATTCTTTGTGAAGTTCCAGCCGCGTTTGAAATTCTACGGTGGAGTCTTGCAAATTTCCCGGCAACAACCCAGTTTTCCGGCACCCATTTCCCCAGTTCCGGTGACCTCTTTACCTCACAAAATTGCAGAGCTGAGAACTTAGAACAGGGGAGCTGCCAAATCTTCCAACCACGCTGAAGCCACAGTATCATTCACCATTCATCATGTTCTCATTTCTCTTCCAGCAGTGAAACCGTGCGTGTCTCCTACTATGACTTCATGCCTCATGCATGTAGATAATTGTCAATGCACTAAGTGCTCGTTTGGAAGAGCTTATTTTTGTCCAAAACGTGCTTATAATTCGTGATTCACGGTATACGAGGTAAGTATGTGAGAGGAGTTTTTTCTCGGCTTGCGTAATAAGTGCGTTTTGACTGTTCAAAACGCTATCACAAACACCCCCTAAGTGTTTATTTGGAATAGCTTATTTTTGGGTAATAAGTGCTTATAAATCATGATTCACGGTATACAAGATAAGTACGTGAGAGGAGTTTTATCTTGGCTTGCGTAATAAGAACTTATTATCCAAAAATAAGTAATACCAAACACATGCTATAGCGGAGTTTATTTCTTTTTTTCATTCTTCTTGTTTGATTTAGTTTTGTTTCTTATTTATATATTTTCTTTTGTGTGAAATTTGATAATTGTTTGTATAAATTGTGGATTGAGTTTGTGTGATTAAATTTTACTTGTGAAATTTATATACACATTTTTATTGATTTAAATGAATTTGAGTGGTATGTTTGTTTATGCATTTAATTAAATTGCATTTTCATTTTAGTTATTAATTAAAATAATAATAATCTCTCTTGTTTTGTTGCATTTACATGGCATTTAGATTATTTAAGATTCAATAATAGACTCATTGGAAATAGAGAACGACTCAAGTATTATATTGTACTGCAATTCTTGGATTAAATATTTTGTATGTGACCCCAACATATAAAAACACAGTCAAATCACTCATGTTTTGAAACTTGCAGCTTAGAACGACCAAAACTAAAATAGGATACTAAAAATTATATTAACCCTTATTTAATTCTCAATAACTAAAGAACTGGGGGTGCTTTCTTGTTTCCTTTGTCTGGACAATATTGTTCATCATGGTAATTTTCTTTGAAATTTAGATATTTGCTAATCTTTTTGACGAAAAAAATCAAGTTGGACTTGTTGTTTCGTGTTATCCATTCTGTGGATGTTGGCTTAAATAAATGATTGACGTCTCGATCGTAACCAGCGGAGAGATATAATAACCTATATGAGCATCAATTTTGTCTAGAAACGGGGAGTAAGGACACATTATAGCAAAAATCTTTGGTCCATCAAATTTGGTCTCATTTTGATTTTGATCCTTTAAATTTTAAATCATGGATTTAGATCCCTTAAGTTTAATTTTGTTTAAAATATTGATCTCTATAATTTAATAAAAACCTGGACAATTTTACCTTTTGAGGAACCAAAATCCAAGATTTAAAACTTGAGACATGTCAAAACTAAAATAAGGAGGAAGCAAGGATTGTATTAATCTTATAAAAAAAAATCAATTTTTTAACAAAAAAAAAAAATTAAATTCATTTTCTGGCGTCTAAATTTGTCCCTGATTTTTCGGTTTCTCGTTAATTTATCTTCAAGCAGGATGGCATTGTTACATAGCATTTTTTCCCCCCGCAAGGAATGGATCCACCGTTTAGTTTATTTAATTATATCCGAACATGAGATGCGTGTCTAACTTCGTTATAGGCTAATACAAGTGCTAGTATTTAATTGATGCATGCGTATGGCATAGGCGAGAAAATATTGCGCCTGACTTTGTTTACATATTAGGGGACGTTACCGTATAACTTTTGTTATTCTAATCCTATTTATAAATTATTTTTTAACGTTGGCCCCAAATTCAGAAAACTTTTAAATTTATTAACTATGCTTTAAAATTTAATAACATTTTAACTTTACTTCTATTTAATATCTACTTAACCCTAGTATAAATATACATAATAATAAAAAGGAAAATGAATGACAAAAAAGTCAAGGAAAAAGATAGGCATAAGTTCTGTACAAGTTTTTTGCAACTTTTATAGAAGATAAAAATTCGACAAGTTTGTCTCATTTCTGTGTTATTGAATAAGATTGTATATAGTTACAGCGTATTAGAAGGGAGTGAATTAGAAGAGGGAATGGAGAATATAACTATTGAGCAGAGGAAGGAGCTGATGGAGGATGCGTAGGGAAGGACTCTTATCACTTTCTTCACCAAATCCGATGCTCCTCCCTCTGATGTGGTGGTCGCTACTATAAAAGCCATTCGTGAGGGCTTCATCAGGGCTGTTGAGGCTTACCTTTTGGCTCATCCTCATCCATTCTAACCTCTTTCTTATATACTCACACATTGCTTCTATATATACCAAGTGTTATTGTTGTTATGGTTCAATTTGCTGTGTTTGTAATGAATAAGATTGATCTCGATCTGAAGTACTTTATGGTTCAAGTTATGGAGAGAGAAAGGAAGATGGATATTTGAGCCCACTCATGTGGGATTCACATATCAAGATACGGAACCTTGCAAGCTATCACTTTATTTCTTTTTCTCCTATAAACTTTACTTCTCTAAAGTATTTTAGAGTATTTACCCGGATTTGTGTTTCTTTCATGTCCTACTTTCTTGGCTCTGGATTTCTCAAATTTGACGTCAAGATTAAGGAGTGTTGAGAGTATATATTGGACGATGTAATTTGGTTTGACTTTGATAAATATGCGCAGTACTTGGTATGGTTGAATGGAAATGAATTGCGTGTTCGTGTATGTGTATACAAGCACACGCAATTCATTTTCATTGATTAAAGCTAGAAATAATTATTTCAGGAAGGAAACTTCAATACATAATGTGCATGTATATATCATCACAAATATTTTGATATGCCTATTAGATTGGATCAGATTTGATCATTGTTACGTCAAAAAACATTTTTTGCATTCACACGTACTCAAATTTAAAGCCTCTTTAAACTCATCCTGAATTAAATAAGAGTTAACTTCACCCAATCAAACTACCCATTGCCTATAAATACAAACATACTCTACCCTCTCAAACCACACACAAAAAACCTAAATCTCCTCCAAAGCCCTCCCTCGTACGTACTTGTTCTTATATTTTTCTATTATATTATCTCGTCAATCACCATGGGAGTTTTCACTTACCATAACCAGATCACCTCAAGTGTGGCCCGTTCTAGACTCTTCAAAGCTTTTACCGTAGATCTCATCAGCATCGAACTAAAGATCATGGAAGGCGTTAAGATTGAGCTCCTGGAAGGCCATGGAGGACCTGGCACCCTGAAGAAGACGACTTACCTTGAAGGTGGGGAAACAAAGCATGTGGTGGAGAGAATCGAAGTAGTGGATGCAGTAAACTATATATACAACTACAGCGTAGTGGAAGGGAATCCCTTACCAGAGGGAGTGGAGAAGATAACATATGAGTCGACGGTAGAGGAAGCAGCCAATGGAGGATCGCTTGGGAAGTCCTGTATCATTTTCTTCACCAAAACCGATGCTCCTCCCAGCGATGACGTCATCGCTGCTACTAAAGCCCAATGTGAAGGCTTCTTCAGGTCTGTTGAGGCTTACCTTTTGGCTCACCCCAAATACTAATTAAGCTCTTTCTTATATAAATAAATAAATAAATATATATATATATATATATATATATATGCTCTCACCACCTTGCTTCTGTATCATTGTTGTTCTGGTTTGCTGTGTTTGTAATGAAGAGTGTTGATCGCTGAAGTACTCTGGTGAAGTTATGGAGGGTTAATCTATCCTTTACTTCTCTCAAGTATGTTAAAGAATCTATACAGATTTGTGTTTGTCATTATCGAATAATAATATATAATAATAAAGAGAAAGCGGTTGCTTTTCGTTTCTGCCCTGTTTTCTTTGGCCTGGGATTTCTCTAATTTGACTTCAAGATTAAGGAGTGTTGAGAGTGAGTTGGAGGGTGTAATATAATTTAGTTTGAATTTGATGAATATATAGTGTCATTCCTCTGAATATATATTATCGCGTACTAATGAACTTGGTATACTTGAATGTGTCATACCCTAACCTTATTTTCCATAGTTTTAGAGTGCTTGAACGTAGTTCGGTGAGCATCACAGGAATAGTGTAAATATATTGATATTTTGATACATAGTACTTGATTACATCACAGGTTTTCCTCCGCAGGGTTTGATAAAATTTACAATTTTAAACAAATTATCCAAAATAGTGACTACATATAACCACCTATCCTTGCCCCGGGATTCATGCCCGTCAGTTCCCTGTGTCTATAACCTTACCTTTGGATCCGTAGTTCCCATTGGAACATTTTTGTTTCTGAAAAAGAATGAGATGCTAAAGAATCCCAGTAGCAACATACTATCATTCATGAAAAATGCGGAAAGTAAATATATTATGCGCCATGTATGAACAAATCAATGAACAGTATAAAAATGGCATGTATAGTATACGTGGGATAGGGCTTCACCACCACTATCTGAGTACCATGGTTGGATTGTTACTCAATAACCAGGTAGAGTGCACTCCTTGCACTCGCTGTCCATTGTTGGCAGACCGCCCCTTCTGTGTAAACCATATTGATTAATAAAGGCCACAAACAATGGCAACCACATGATCATATGAACTATGGTATGATGATGGCAAAAAAAAAAAAAAAGAAAACAAAATAACTATGACACGATGTATGAAGGATAATGCTATTACCTCAAGTCTTTTCCTCCTCGAAACGTGTGGCTCGATTTGCATGCCAATAGCCTAGGCTCTCAACTTGATCCTAAAATATCAAATGTACAATAATTAGGTTAAAACTCATTCATGTACTATTTTAGGCACTTCCAATATGTTCTTAGTAGTTATATGAGCCTATTGTGGAAATTTGCCAAAATGGTCCTAGGAACCCGGCCCTATGTTTTTAGGCACTCATGTTTTGAAACTTGAACTTGGAAGGACTAAAACTAAAATGAGACACTAAAAATTGTATTAACCCTTGTTCAATTCTCGATAACTATAAAACTGGGGGTGCTTTCTTGTTTCCTTTGTCTGGACAATATTGTTCATGGTAATTTTCTTTGAAATTTAGAGATATGCTAATCTTTTGGACGAAAAAATCAAGTTGGGCTTGTTGTTTCGCGTTATCCATTCTGTGGATGTTGGCTTAAATAAATGATTGACGTCTCGATCGTAACCAGCGGAGAGATATAATAACCTATATGAGCATCAATTTTGCCTAGAAACGGGGAGTAAGGACACATTATAGCAAAATCTTTGGTCCATCAAATTTGGTCTCATTTTAATTTTGGTCCCTTAAATTTTAAAACATGGATTTAGATCCTCAAGTTTAATTCTGTTTAAAATATTTGTCTCTCTAATTTAATAAAAACCTAGACAATTTTGTCCTTTGAGGAATCGAAACCCATGATTTAAAACTTGAGATATGTCAAAACTAAAATAAGGACAATAATGAGGAAGCAAGGATTGTATTAACCTTATAAAAAAAATAATTTTTTTAAAAAAAATTAAATTCATTTTCAAGAATGGATCCACCATTTAGTTTATTTAATTATATCGAACATGAGATGCGTGTCTAACTTTGTAATAGGCTAATACAAGTGCTTGTATTTAATTGGTGCATGCGCATGGCATAGGCCAGAAAATATTGCGCCTGACTTTGTTTACATATTAGTGGACGTTACTGTGTTGCTTTTGTTATTCTAATCCTATGTATAAATTATTTTTTAACGTTTACCCCAAATTCAGAAAACTTTTAAATTTATTAACTAGGCTTTAAAATTTAATAACATTTTAACTTTACTTCTATTTAATATCTACTTGACCCTAGTATAAAATATACATAATAATAAAAAGGAAAAAGAATGATAAAAAAGTTAAGGAAAAAGATAGGCATAAGTTCTATACTAGTTTTTCCCAACTTTTCTAGAAGATAAAAATTGGACAAGTTCGTCTCATTTCTGTGTACCTTTTCCTGCTTGACAAAATATCCCGAAGCAGAAATTTCCATTTTCTTAAGAGGTTTGCTTCGTTTGACTGATGTAACGGTAAAGAAAATAAAAATGGCCTTGTTTGACTGATGTAACGGTAAAGAAAATAAAAATGGCCTTGTTTCTTAAGCGTGACCCATTATAGACTTTTTAAAGCTATGGTCCTAGATTTGGAACGAGCTTCCTTGTTGAGAGCTCCTCCCATCTGGGTGTCCAAATGGGCTCTAGATAATTCAGATTTTTTTTTTATTTTTTTTTAAAAATTATTTTAATGGGTACATAATCTAAAATAAAGATAATCTTTTAATTAATATTTTTTTTCAAACATAATCTAAAATAAAGATAATATTTTAATTAATATTTTTTTTTTCAAAAAAATGATTTTTTATTAACAAATAACCAATTTTAAAAAATCAAATTTAGATCGTTCAAATCCCATATAAACGGCCTAGATGAGATTAACGCTAAGTACCTATCCAAAAGATAGCTAGGCACTGAAACGGTTCCCCAAGATTTCAACAACCTCATCCCAAAGATCATGAAAATGGCTCCGAACATTGAAATCCTCGAAGGCAATGGAGGACTTGGCACTCTCAGGAAGATCACTTACGTTGAAGGTAACTAAAACGCATCATCATCATCATCATAACAAGCTAATTTCCACTACTTCCTTCCTATTCTTAATATAAGATCTCTTGTCGTGTGATGTGTTATGTGTACGTGAGGGCGGGAAAACAAAGTATGTGGTGGAGAAATGGGAAGCAGCGGATGAAGCAAAGTATGTATATAGTTACAGCGTATTAGAAGGGAGTGGATTAGCCGAGGGAATGGAGAAGATAACTATTGGGCAGAAATTAGAGGAAGGAGCTGATGGAGGATGCGTAGGGAAGGACTATCACTTTCTTCACCAAATCCGATGCTCTTCCCTCTGAAGTGGTGGTCGCTACTATAAAAGCCATTCGTGAGGGCTTCATCAGGGATACTGAGGCTTAAGTTTTGGCTCATCCTCATCAATGCTAACCTCTTTCTTATATTGTCACGCATTGCTTCTATATATACCAAGTGTTATTGTTGTTATGGTTCAATTTGCTGTGTTTGTAATGAATAAGATTGTTCGCGATCTAAAGTACTTTATGGTTCAAGTTATGGGGAGAGAGTAAGATGGATATTGGAGCCCACTCATGTGGGATTCACATATAAAGATATGGAACCTTGCAAGCTATCACTTTAGTCCTTTTTTTTTTTTTTGATAGAAATCACTTTAGTTCTTTTTCTCCTATAAACTTTACTTCTCTAAAGCATTTTAGAGTATTTACCCGGATTTGTGTTTGCTTTTCTTTCATGTCCTATTTTCCTGGCTCTGGATTTCTCAAATTTGACTTCAAGATTAAGGAATGTTGAGAGTATATATTGGACGATGTAATTTGGTTTGAATTTGCTAAATATATTTGCCGCTCTCCGTATATTGCGCAATACTTGGTTGCTTAATAATAAGATGTGGAGAAATTTTTTTTATATTTAAATTGAATTATAAAAGGTCCAAAATACCCCTTAAACATAAAAAAAAACCTCCATCACCAATCATCTCCTTACTCACCCCAAATCACAGCGTCAGTGCATAACTCAAACAAGAATAAACAAGTTAAAATTTTTTTGTTTCTGTAAGTTAGAATAACCAATCATCTCCTTCCTCACCCGAAACTTACCTCGCCGGCGACAGTAAAGCAGGGGTCTCTGTTTCTGCAGTCCTTTGCCGTGGAGTGCGTCGCGTTAGGGCTTTCATGTTAGGGCTTTCGGTTCTACACAGCAATTGATGATCACCCGAAACTTGCTTTCGATGTTCTGCGCTCACGTTAGGGCTTTTGCTTTTGAAAGGCAAAAAAAAATGAATACAAATTTTATGTTTTATCTATTGAGGGTATATATTGTCTTTTTATTATATTAGTAGGGTCAAAATTGAGATTTCATCAATAATTACAAGCCTGTAATGAGTTTTCATAGGGGTCCCCCTATGAATGGAGATTACCATAAAATATGCAATCTATTTTACAATTGTAATCTATATTACCATTAATAAGCTCAACCAAACAGGCCACCAATGGTAATGCAATCAAGATTACCATCGCATGTGTGTAATGCAATCTAACCAAACGGGCTGTAAGTGTATATATATAAATAATTTCTTAACTATCATTTTTTGTTTTTTATTTAAAATTCGTTAATTAAAAATTTTAGAGTTGGACAATGGACATCTGCTCGGTATGATGAGCTCCCCAAGGGATTTGATTTCAATAACTGAAGAAAAATATCAAAAGCCCCTTTTCGTTTTCATTCCCCCCAATTTAACACACTATTATTAATATACACACACACATACGCACACGCAATTCATTTTCATTGACTAAAGCTAGAAATAATTATTTTCAAAGAAGGAAAGTTGAATACATAATGTGCATGTATATATCATCACAAATATTTTTGAGTAAGTGTAAATGTCAAAAATGTTTTTCGACGTAACAATGATCAAATCTGACCCAGCCTGATAAAGCTTCTGATAAAGCTTCGTTAAACTCACCCTGAGTTAAATAAGAGTAACTTCACCCACTCAAACTGTTAACCCATTGCCTATTAATACAAACATACTCTACCACCTCAAACCACAGACAAATAACCTAAATCTCCTCCAAAGCCCTCCCTCGTACGTACTTGTCCTTATATTTTTCTATTATATCATCTCGTCAATCACCATGGGAGCTTTCACTTACCATAACCAGATCACCTCAACCGTGGCCCATTCTAGACTCTTCAAAGCTTTTTCCGTAGATCTCATAAGCCTCCGCCCAAATATCATGGAAGGCGTTAAGATTGAGATCCTGGAAGGCCATGGAGGACCTGGCACCCTGAAGAAGACGACTTACAATGAAGGTGGGGAAACAAAGTATGTGGTGGAGAGAGTCGAAGCAGTGGATACAGCAAACTATATATATAACTACAGCGTAGTGGAAGGGAATCCCTTACCAGAGGGAATGGAGAAGATAACATATGAGAATAAGATGACGGTAGAGGAAGCAGCCAGTGGAGGATCGCTTGGGAAGGCCTCTATCACTTACTTCACCAAAACCGATGCTCCTCCCAGCGATGACGTCATTGCTGCTGCTAAAGCCCAATGTGGTGGCTTCTTCAGGGCTGTTCAGGCTTACCTTTTGGCTCACCCCGAATACTAATTAAGCTCTTTCTTATATAAAATATATATATATATATATATATATATGCTCACACCACCTTGCTTCTGTATCATTGTTGTTCTGGTTTGCTGTGTTTGTAATGAAGAGGGTTGATCTCTGAAGTACTCCGGTGAAGTTATGGAGGGTTAATCTATCCTTTACTTCTCTCACGTATGTTAGAGAATCTATCCAGATTTGTGTTTGTCATTATCGAATAATAATATATAATAATAAAGAGAAAGTGGTTGCTTTTCGTTTCTGTCCTGTTTTCTTTGGCCTGGGATTCCTCTAATTTGACTTCAAGATTAAGGAGTGTTGAGAGTGAGTTGGAGGGTGTAATATAATTTAGTTTGAATTTGATGAATATATAGTTTCACTCCTCTAAATATATATTATAGCTTAATAATGAACTTGGTATACTTGAATGTGTCATACCCTTACCTTATTTTCCATATTTTAGGGTACTGGCATGCAGTTCGGTGAGCATCAAAGGAATAATGTAAATATAATGATATTTTGATACATGGCACTCATGTATGACCACGTCACAAATGCCCTTTGATCTGAGGTCATCATGGATTCTTACATGAGAGTTGCTAAGCTTTGAACTAGTCAAAAGTCATTTTTGACCGGGCGATGATAGAGGCTCCGATCAGGCTTGGTGTTTTTTTTTTCATGTAGAGGAATATGATTGATCAAGATATAATTTATCCCTCACATTAGTAGAGAGATATTACTGGGCCTCTCGATGAGTGAGTCTGAGAAATGTATGGCCATACTATGATGGAAAGGAGTTTCCATTTCTATTGTCAGACTACTCAAGATTCGAGATAGTAATGGTCAGGAACAAGAGGATGACATTATCCATGCCTCATCCTTGACCAATATATATCGTGTGACAAAATGGACGAGACATGGTTGTATGACAGGTTGCATCGTTTTAACAATCCTCATATGAATGGGGTAGTCGTAATGTCTTGCTAGAGGCCGCTTGCGACTTGTGGGTTAGTATAGTTATTGGCCCACTGTCAACTTCGTATGAGCCTACAAGGTCACACACAAGAATGGCCCAACACAAGATAATGTTTAATTTAGGGTGAATGAATTTAATATTTTTATATATAATATAAAAATCGTTAATAATATTATGTATGTATGTATTTATGTGTGTGTGTGTGTGTGTTGTTTCAAAATACATATTTTATATATAAGCGCATATATATATAATGATATTATTATATTATGTTAGTTTTAAATTTAATTTTATTAAGATAAATTAAATTTAATAACTAACATGATAGAAATATAGTATCTCAGATTTAATTTATGAAGATAAATTAAATCTAATGGCTCTTTATTTGGATTAAATAAATAGGTTAAATTAAAACTATTGGACAGATTTAATTTAAACTGAATTTATTTAATAAGCTCATCAATATAATTAATTGTTAATTAATTTTGAAATTAATAAAGATTAATTTTGAAATTCGAATATAGCCCTCGTAGGTTATAAACTTGATAGATCAGATATACTCATACACGAATGAGAATTTAGAGCTGCAAGGAAAACCCTAGGAGACAATGGGAGGCGCTAGCACGTAGTCTATGTTGGAGAGTATTTGTGTGGATACCGGTAGAGGGAGCGGACCTGACGTGTTGGCTCCTAGAGATCGAAAACCCTGAATTAAAAGTTATGAATCTTTCTAACTCAGTTTAAATGCCGTTGATAGATCCTCGATTAGGATCGGCGAAAATTTTAAAATTCTTCCACAGTTTTTGCCGATTCTAACATTTATTACTTCTCTCAAGTATCTTAGAGTATCTATCCAGGTTTGTGTTTGTCATTATGGAATAATAATAATAAGGGGAAAGTGTTTGCTTCTCTTTTCTGTCCAGTTTCCTTTGGCTTTGGATTTCTCTAATTTGACTTCAAGATTAAGGATTGTTGGGGGTAAATTGGAGGGTGTAATTTAGCTTGAATTTGATGATACATACATACATACATACATACATGCATGCATGCATGCATGCATGCGTCACTCTTTGCATAATGCGCAACAATGAACTTGATATACTTGAATGAAATACATACATACATATATTTGTTACTCTTTGCATAATGCGCAACAATGAACTTGACATACTTGACTGAAAATGAAGGAGGGGAGAGAGACGAGCTGGGCCAAAATTTCAAGACTTCAGGACTACAAGACTGTTAGATCTCATGTTTTGATGATAACAAAAGAATGGTTTGAAAAGGAAATGTTTAATAATCAAGCTTGAAGTAAGTAATGACAGGAATAAGCTTTACTTGAGGTAAGCATGGAAGTAGTGAAGATTGGCCAAGAGAAAATGCTGAGGAACCTGATCAGAAGTGCATTTTCTAAGGCATTACTCGAGGCGCTACTCGAGTAATGAGCCAAAACTTGAAGTAACCAAGCAAAACTTCCAGTTACCTGCCACCATTACTCGAGGCGCTACTCGAGTAACCAGGTAAAACTTTAAGGTTGCTCTCGGCCTGCTAATGTTACTCGAGGAGCTACTCGAGTAACCATGTGAAAACTTCCAGTTGACTTCAAGTTTTCCCCATGATACTCGAGGAGCTACTCGAGTACCTGTGTTTCCTAAAATATGGACCTCTCGGCATTTTGTACCACTACTAATGTTACTCGAGGAGCTACTCGAGTAACCAGGTCAGAAACTTCCAGTTGTGCCTTCAAGTTTTCCATGATACTCGAGGAGCTACTCGAGTAACCGTGTATTTGAAAATGTCAAGCTCTCGGCACTTTGTACCACTGCCAATGTTACTCGAGGAGCTACTCGAGTAATGCACCAAGGTGAGTGAAAACTTGAGGTTAGTACCCGATTAACTTGATCTCTCTTTACTTACTCCATTAGACAAGTTTTTCATGGTTTATTTTAAAGTGGATTCCTCGAGTATGTACCCCAGTTTGCATAAATATTTTCTAAGGAAACTTCAAGTCATTACCAGAGTAAATCATGTTCAAAAGTCTCAGTTACTCGAGGAGCTACCCGAGTAACCTATGCAAAAAAGAATACATTACTCGAGTCTCTACTCGAGTAACAGGGTAATTGCTCTTGGCCTTGAAATCCTGCCAACATTACTGGAGTAGAGCATCGAGTAATCAAAAGTTTTTCAAAGGATTACTCGAGGTGTTACCCCAGTAATCTATGAAGTTGCAGAAGCATTACTGGAGTAGCTACCCGAGTAAATAACTATTCCCAAAGGTTTGAAATTTATTTTACTCCATGCACTACCCGAGTAATCTTGTTTCTTTTCATTGAATTTCAAATAAACAATGATTTCACGATGTTACTCGAGGAGCTACTCGAGTAAACTTCAAGGGTTACTCGAGGAGCTACTCGAGTAAGCATACCCAGAAATTTAGAAATCATTCAAACTTTCATTATATTGTTTCCTATATGATTAACCTTTCATTGTATTAGCAGTCTTAGTATATTTACAGAGAAACAATGAAGAAATCATATCAAGAGATGAAAGTCAAAAGAAACGTTCAAATGCCAACCACCGCCAACGGATATTTTTCAAAAACTTGAAAAGTCAATAGTGGCTGCGCACTCACCAACAGACGAAAGGAAACGTTCCAACGGTCATCCCCAACATATCTATATATATGGGAACCTTCAAACAGAGAAGAACAACTAAGCATCCATACGAACGAATCATTAAGTTCATTGCTCTGTTTCCACGTTGAAATTGTATTCATATGCTTCAGTGATTATCATTTACTCTTTGAGAGAGATATTTCATTCAAACTCAATATTTGTTATTGAGATAACTTAAGGTTGTGGAACCTTGAGTTGGGATTGGATTACAACCTGTAAGGGGGAGCGAGTGTCCAGGTGTAAGGAACTTGCTTGTACTGAGGTGCCAAGAACCCACTGAATCTTGGAAGCTATAGTGAAACTCTCAGAGAAGCTCTGAGGACTGGACGTAGGTCAAAGTGGTTGTGACCGAACCAGTATAACTCCCGGTGTACACTTCGGTGATATTTCTCCTTACTCATTACTGTTTTAATTCTTTTGTGAAAGTTTTATATTTTCAAAAGAAATTTCAGTATCACCCAATTCACCCCCCTCTTAGGTGAAACACTTGATCTAACATTTGGTATCAGAGTGTAGGTCTTCTTGTTAAGGTTTAACAACTTAAGAAGGATCCAATGGCAAGCATGGGTGAAGGAATTCTTCCCGACGGAGCATCTATCACTAGACCTCCTGGTTTCAATGGAGAACACTTTTCTTTCTGGAAAGCTAAGTTCAGAGTGTTCATGATGGCTACTGAATATGGGCTATGGGATGTAATTGAGAGTGGAAATTATCAACCTACAAAAGTTGTAGATTCTCAGAAAATTCCAAAGACGTCAGCGGAATATGATGAGAATGACAAGAAACTTATCACTCTCAATAGCAAAGCAATTCTGATGTTGCAAAGCGCTTTGAGTCAAAGTGAATATTTCAGAATTTGCACACTCCCAACAGCAAAGCAAATGTGGGAAGCTCTGGAAATAGCTCATGAAGGAACTTCGGGAATAAAGGAGAATCGAATCAACACCTTGATCACAGAATTCGATCTACTTCGAATGAAATCAGGTGAGTCAATTTCTGAATTCGAACTTAGATATACTCATCTTGTTAATCAACTTGCAGCACTTGGAAAAGTATATGATCAAAATATCCAAGTACGAAAGATTTTGAATATTCTTTCTAAAGAGTGGGAGGCCAAAGTCACTGCGATAGAAGAGGCAAAAGGAGAATCAATGAGATCAGTTGCTTCTCTATTTGGAAGTCTTTCTGAATATGAAAGCAAATTAAAGTTCAAACGGGAACTAGATGACATCAGTGACAAAAGAAAGAAAGGTCTAGCACTAAAAGCGAAAGAAGAAAATCAAGATGAAGATGAGGAGTTTGATGATGATGAAATGGGCTTAATCATAAAACGATTCAGAAAGTTCTACAAGAAAGGTCAAGGCTTCAAACATTTTCAAAAAGGAGGAACTAGCAACAAAGACCATATCATTTGCTATGAATGTGGAAAACCAGGACATATCAAATCAGAATGTCCAGAGCTCAATCAAAAGAGCAAAGAAAAGAGAAAAGGCAAATTCTTTAACAAAAAGAAGGCCTTTGTATCTGCTATATGGGGAGATAGTTCCTCTGACGAAGAAAGTGATGAAGAAGAAGTAGCCAATATATGTCTTGTTGCTCAAGAAGAGACAGAAGAAGAGGTAAATAATTCTGACCCTACCTATGATGAATTATTCTCTGAATATAATGCTTTACATTCTGAATTCATCAAAGTAGTTAAAGAACTAATTGTTTTCAAAAAGAAAAACAAAGCTCTTGAAATGGAACTTAAAGAAAGTTCAGAAAAGAATTGTGAAAATTGTTCTTCTTTGAAAAAGAAAAACACTGATCTCACAAAAACTCTTGAAAAGTTTACCAAAGGAAGTGAGATGCTAAGTGTGATTTTAAAAGAACAACGGTTTGTAAATGACCGATCTGGTATTGGATATGATCCAAAAACAGATAAAAGAAAAGGTAAAAAGAAAGTAGGAGGAAAGTCATATTTAAATTATTTTCAGCATTCTGTGCATATATCAAATCCTTTTGCATCCTGTAGTTACTGTAACAGAAAAGGTCATTATACCTCCTCATGCATTCATAAGAAGAGAGGAAACATAGGAACCTACAAATGGGTACCTAAAGGCACATATGTTCAGAAAATCATTTATACTAACCCAAAAAGACCCAAAAAGAAGTGGGTACCTAAGACTTAGTCATTTGATTACAGGTATGTCTTAAAGCATCCAAAAATAACAAATGGTTCATAGACAGTGGATGCTCTAGACATATGACCGGAGATTTCGAAAGTTTTACCACATTGCAACCTAAGGAAGGTGGAAAGGTAAAATTTGGAGGAAATCAATCCGGAAAAATAGCAGGAATTGGTGAAATAAAAAATGACAAAGGCATACAAATCAAAGATGTATATTACGTTGAAGGCTTGTGTCATAATTTGCTGAGTGTAAGTCAAAGTGCAGATAAAGACAACTGGATAATATTTGATTCAGAGGAATGTCTAATTATCAACAAGAATGACTTACAGCTTGATAAGAAAAATATCAAGGCTAAGCTCAGAGCAAAAAGGGAAGGTAACTGCTATACTCTAGATATTAGTAGAAATGAATCTGAAAATTGTTTTCTGAGTAATACTGATGAAAGTTGGCTATGGCATAAGAGATTGGCTCATGTCAATATGCATCAACTAGGTAAACTACTCAAAAAGGATTTAGTACTTGGATTACCTAAAGTAAATTTCAAAAACGATTTGATTTGTGACGCATGTCAAAAGGGTAAACAAACTAAATCATCTTTCAAATTGAAAAATGAGATTTCAACAAATAGACCACTTCAATTATTACATATGGATTTAGTTGGTCCAGCAAGAGTAAAAAGTCTTGGTGGTAACTTATATTCATTGGTTATTGTTGATGATTTCTCTAGATTTACATGGGTTATCTTTCTATCGTCAAAGGATGAAACCTTTGAAGAATTTATTATTTTTGCCAAGAAAGTGCAAAATGAGAAAGGTATGTCAATTGCAGGTATTAGGACCGATCATGGTGGAGAATTTGAAAATCAAGCATTTGAAGAATATTGTGATACTAATGGCATTAATCACAATTTCTCCGCTCCAAGGACGCCTCAACAAAATGGAGTTGTGGAACGCAAGAATAGAGTGCTTACTGAAATGGCTAGAACAATATTAAATGAAAAGAACATGTCTCAAGTTTTCTGGGCTGATGCCATGAGTACAGCATGCTATATTTCAAATAGAGCCTATATCAGAACGAAACTTGGAAAGACACCATACGAGCTATACAAAGGAAGGAAGCCAAACATTGCTCATCTACACATCTTCGGTTGTAAGTGTTTCATTCATAATAATGGTAAAGATAACTTAGGAAAATTTGATTCTAAAACTGATGAAGGAATTTTCCTAGGATATTCTAACCGAAGTAAAGCATATAGAATTTTCAATAAAAGAACTTGTGTTGTTGAAGAATCAATTCATGTTGTATTTGATGAATTTGAATCCTCTGACAAAACCATTGATGAAGAACAAGAAGTTGTTTTAAATCAAGAAAATGGTCAATCTATTTCTAAATCTCTTATTCCAGAGGTTGATGAAACTAAGGAAGAAGAGCAATCTCTAGGTCAACCTAAAGCCTGGAAATACAATAGAAGTCATCCCTTAGATCAAGTCATAGGAGATGTGAATGAAGGGATCAAAACCAGAAATAGAGTTTTCAATGAAGTAAGCTTTTCTGCATTTATTTCTGAGATTGAACCTTCTAACATTGATGAAGCCCTATCAGACAATGATTGGGTCATAGCAATGCAAGAAGAACTAAATCAATTTGAAAGGAATCAAGTTTGGGATTTGGTACCCCGACCCAAAAATCATACGATCATTGGTACTAAATGGGTATTCAAAAACAAACTTGATGAATCTGCATTTATTGTCAGAAACAAGGCAAGATTGGTGGCCAAAGGCTATAATCAGGAAGAAGGAATTGATTATGAGGAAACGTATGCTCCAGTGGCTAGATTGGAAGCTATACGTGTACTCTTAGCCTTTGCATGCATCAAAGGATTCAAACTCTATCAAATGGATGTTAAGAGTGCTTTTCTAAATGGTTACATCATGGAAGAAGTGTATGTAAAACAACCTCCAGGATTTGAGGATGTCACTAAACCGGACCATGTTTTCAAACTTAAAAAGGCTTTGTATGGTTTAAAACAAGCTCCTAGAGCCTGGTATGAAAGGCTTAGTAAGTTTCTCATTGATCAAGGTTTTGTACGGGGAAAAGTTGATACAACATTATTTATAAATCGAAAACGTGATGATATTTTAATTGTTCAAATATATGTTGATGATATTGTTTTCGGTGCTACTAATGAATCCCTGTGTAAAGAATTTTCTGAGATAATGCAGGGAGAGTTTGAGATGTCAATGATGGGAGAATTGAATTTCTTTCTTGGTTTGCAAATCAAACAAAGAAAGAATGGAATCTTCATATCTCAAACGAAGTATTTAAAAGAGCTATTGAAGAAGTATGGAATGGATGAAGCAAATGGCTCAGACACACCTATGAGTTCAACAACGTTGCTTGATGCTGATGTTAAAGGGAAAGACTACAATATCACAAAATATAGAGGAATGATTGGATCATTACTCTACCTCACGGCAAGTAGACCAGACATCCAATTTAGTGTTGGCATATGTGCAAGATATCAATCAGCGCCAAAGGAATCACATGCTGAAACGGTCAAACGAATCTTTAGATACCTTGCTGACACACCAGAATTGGGTCTGTGGTATCCCAAAGGAAGAAGTGAATATTTAATCGCTTATTCTGATTCTGATCATGGAGGATACAAGACAGACAGAAAGAGCACCAGTGGACAAGGACAATTTCTTGGAGGATCTCTTGTATCATGGTTCAGCAAGAAACAAAATACAGTGTCTCTTTCGTCAACGGAAGCCGAATATGTTGCAGTCTCAAGTTGTTGTGCACAAGTGATATGGTTAAAACAACAACTACAAGATCTAGGTATATACCTCAAGGAAATACCAATCTATTATGACAATACAAGTATGATAAGCTTGGCAAAGAATCCAGTTCAACACTCTAGAACCAAGCATATCGATGTCAGACATCACTTCATCAGAGATCATGTTCAAAAGAAGGATGTGAAAGTGATATTCATTCCTACTCATCTTCAACTAGCTGATATCTTCACAAAACCCCTTGCAAAAGATCAATTTCTATTCATTAGAAGAAAATTAGGAATGGTAAATCCCAATGAGTTATAAGAAATTTAAGCATTTCATAATATTAGATGAAGTCATTTAATAATGTTTTGATGATCACTAACTTAAGCATCGGAGTATATAGAAACATGTTTGCAGGTAGAAAGAAACTCTGTTTTGGGAAACAAAAACAGAGATTTTCAAAGGAGACATTTACTAGAGTACCAACTTGAAGTTATGGCTAAGACAGAAGCAATACCCGAGGAGCAACTTGAGGTAAAGAAGCATGTTACTCGAGTATGTACTCGAGTAATGGCCCCCAAAACTGGAAGTAACGGATCAAGTTACTCAATTTTCAAACATAACGGTCTAGTTTCAAAGAAATGAAGAGTCAGAAGTGGTAAAGCTATTTACTCGAGGCAGGCCTCGAGTAAACTTGAAGCTTACTCGAGGAAGGCCTCGAGTAATGTCGAAGCTCAGATTCTCAAAGTGTTGAATAATGACTCAAAACTGACCCAAATGGACTATGAATGATCGAGGGAACATCCATAGATAATTACTATATTATTCATGCCAGGTACGCAATTTAAATGAATTATTTTTGAATTTTTCTGTATGAACACTCGAGGAAGGCCTCGAGTAAACTTGAACGTTACTCGAGTAAGGCCTCGAGTAAAGACGGGATTTAGGTCTTTATCTTGCGCAAACTTGGTCATTTCCACAAAATTTCCTCGAGTAAATCACTATACACCCTCACAAAAACTTTTCACAATTGATTCCTTGCCTCATTTCCGTCAAAACTCAACTGATTTCAAGTCCAAAAACTTCCTATTTTGTTCAAAATCCTTCTGCCCTAAACTTGCGTCAGTTGCCCTGTTTTTCTGAGATTTTTGATTCTCTGTGTTTCAAGATGGTTAGAACCAAAAATCTCAACTTCACTGATTCCTCTGATTCACAACAAAACCCTGATCTTCTTTCTCCTCCTCCAACAAAGAGAAGAAAGCTAATCCCAAGACCAAAAGCCAAAACTCCTCTTAAACCTCAACCACAACCTAAAGCCAAAGGTGTGGTAATCAAAGAGCCTATTGTGACTAGGGCTCAGTCTAAAAAGAGCACATCTACTGGAAGAAGCAAAGGTGCCAAAACTCCCTCACCTTCTCATTCTGATTCTTCTACACCCTCATTCACTCCAAAGCCTATCAAGAAGCCAAAATATGACAAAAATGTGGCTAAGGCAATGGCTGGAATCATTGACCAAATGGAGAAGGGTCAATCATCCAAGAAATCCAAGATTCCAGAGGCAGAGATCACTACCCCTCCAAAAGGATTCAATGTGGGGAAACTGGTGGAGTCTCCCAAGTACCTGACACAATTCTCCAGAAGAAAGGTGTGTAAGACACACTATGTGGATCTCAGGCTACTTCAAGAGGTATTGAAGCACGATCTTAGTCCTTATCTAGAGCCTTTTATGCCTTGGTTGTCAATTAGATTACCTTTTTGCACAAAGGTAATCACTCATTTCTATTGCAACCTAGAGATAATAGATGAACCTAACCGGACTTCAGTAGAGGAAGAGATGACCACAACTGTGAGAGGTCAAAAGATTTTGATTTCACCTTCCAAAATCAACTTGTGGTTAGGAATAGAGAACCCCCCTGATGATATATATTCTGAGCTTGAGCCAAATCAAATTTTTACTATCCTAAAGCCCGGTGAGTTAGTTGGACCCCTAAACTTTAAACCGAGTGATATGTGTGATCACCATAGGGTCCTTTGGTACATTTACTCTAGGTCCCTAGTAAACAAAGCCAACAACTATACCCACTTCTCGGATAGGGACTATAGATGGTTCGCTTCACTTCTCTTGAAGGAGCAAAAGGATTTGGGAGAGTATATATTTTTAGAAATGAAGAGGTATAAGGTGGATGGAAAAGGGACTACTCCAATGCCATATCCCCAAATTGTGTCTCTTATCCTGAAAGAGAACAAAATATGGTACTTGGATAGTAAGGAGCCAATTGAGAGGGTGACCCCAGTGGGGAGGAACCAGATTGGTAAACTGAACATCGACATCCCTCTTAAAGGCCCACTGGAGTCTGGGTCCAAGAAGAAGCGAAAGGCTACTGAGGCAGAGACCAGTAGGATGGATGACACTCAGTCATCGGCTCCAGCTGCTACCACATCTTCACCATCTTTCCTGAATGCCACTCTCCAGCACTTTATGGAGAATATCCTCCGAGGCTTTCATGTGGATATAGCCAATACCAATGCAGAACTCATAACCCACATGAACACAAAAATGGGAGAGTTGGTTGAAAGAATGGATCGAAGGCACGAGGAGCTACTAGCAGAGCAACGTGCCCAGGGAGAGACTTTGAGACTGATACTGGCACGTTTGGATTCCCTGGGTCCTGGACCTTCTGCCGGTCCCTCCTCATCTGCACCACCACCACCACCTCTAGTAGAGCCTCCTTCAGACACTCCCATTCCCGAGGATGAACCATCTACCCCTCTGGTTTCTGATCCACTTGAGCCCAAAGAGAAAGATGTTTTATTCACAGTGGATGATCCTGATACCCACGAAACCACTCACATTATCATTGATGATTCACCTCCCAAGCCACAGCCAGATACTGCCCCTAAACCTATTCCCTCTCCTACCCAAACAGAGGAAATATCTCCTTCTTCCTCTTCTGAGCATCTCACTCCAGTGTTAGACACACCTCCAGAAGCTGGGACCACTATGGTTGTCTTCCAGCCTTCTCCTCTCCAACCAAGAGATGACATCCTTATCCCACCTCTCAATCTTCCTGAACCTGAGTCATCCAGTTCCTTTGATTCATCTAGTTCAGATGGTGGTGGTTTGGTCCTTCCAGTAAAACCTATCTCTATGGTGAAGCCTTTTAACCCTCAACTTGAATGATGAAGCCAAAAAGGGGGAGAAGAGCTTGAGAGTGATTTTGTGGATTTGTCCTAGCTTATCATGGGTATATGGGTGTACATGGGACTTTAGGGAGCTTTTTGATTTCAGTATGAACTTATTTTGTAATTTGAAATTTTAAGTTCAATGCAAGAGTATTTATGTTATATGATTTCATTTTAAGTTCTATTATGTTTTGGATTATGATACATGTTTGGACTAATGAAGTTGTATGTATGCAAGGTATATTCAACCTTAATAATAAATAATTAATTAAGAATCCAATTTGAAAAACCATGTTCAAAATCACCAAGTTTTGTCATCATCAAAAAGGGGGAGAATGTTAGATCTCATGTTTTGATGATAACAAAAGAATGGTTTAAAAAGGAAATGTTTAATAATCAAGCTTGAAGTAAGTAATGACAGGAATAAGCTTTACTTGAGGTAAGCATGGAAGTAGTGAAGATTGGCCTAGAGAAAATGCTGAGGAACCTGATCAGAAGTGCATTTTCTAAGGCATTACTTGAGGCACTACTCGAGTAATGAGCCAAAACTTGAAGTAACCAAGCAAAACTTCCAGTTACCTGCCACCATTACTTGAGGTGCTACTCGAGTAACCAGGTAAAATTTTAAGGTTGCTCTCGGCCTGCTAATGTTACTCGAGGAGCTACTCGAGTAACCATGTGAAAACTTCCAGTTGACTTCAAGTTTTCCCCATGATACTCGAGGAGCTACTCGAGTACCTGTGTTTCCTAAAATATGGACCTCTCGGCATTTTGTACCACTGCTAATGTTACTCGAGGAGCTACTCGAGTAACCAGGTCAGAAACTGCCAGTTGCCTTCAAGTTTTCCATGATACTCGAGGAGCTACTCGAGTAACCGTGTATTTGAAAATGTCAAGCTCTCGGCACTTTGTACCACTGCCAATGTTACTCGAGGAGCTACTCGAGTAATGCACCAAGGTGAGTGAAAACTTGAGGTTAGTACCCGATTAACTTGATCTCTCTTTACTTACTCCATTAGACAAGTTTTTCATGGTTTATTTTAAAGTGGATTCCTCGAGTATGTACCCCAGTTTGCATAAATATTTTCTAAGGAAACTTCAAGTCATTACCAGAGTAAATCATGTTCAAAAGTCTCAGTTACTCGAGGAGCTACCCGAGTAACCTATGCAAAAAAGAATACATTACTCGAGTCTCTACTCGAGTAACAGGGTAATTGCTCTTGGCCTTGAAATCCTGCCAACATTACTGGAGTAGAGCATCGAGTAATCAAAAGTTTTTCAAAGGATTACTCGAGGTGTTACCCCAGTAATCTATGAAGTTGCAGAAGCATTACTGGAGTAGCTACCCGAGTAAATAACTATTCCCAAAGGTTTGAAATTTATTTTACTCCATGCACTACCCGAGTAATCTTGTTTCTTTTCATTGAATTTCAAATAAACAATGATTTCACGATGTTACTCGAGGAGCTACTCGAGTAAACTTCAAGGGTTACTCGAGGAGCTACTCGAGTAAGCATACCCAGAAATTTAGAAATCATTCAAACTTTCATTATATTGTTTCCTATATGATTAACCTTTCATTGTATTAGCAGTCTTAGTATATTTACAGAGAAACAATGAAGAAATCATATCAAGAGATGAAAGTCAAAAGAAACGTTCAAATGCCAACCACCGCCAACGGATATTTTTCAAAAACTTGAAAAGTCAATAGTGGCTGCGCACTCACCAACAGACGAAAGGAAACGTTCCAACGGTCATCCCCAACATATCTATATATATGGGAACCTTCAAACAGAGAAGAACAACTAAGCATCCATACGAACGAATCATTAAGTTCATTGCTCTGTTTCCACGTTGAAATTGTATTCATATGCTTCAGTGATTATCATTTACTCTTTGAGAGAGATATTTCATTCAAACTCAATATTTGTTATTGAGATAACTTAAGGTTGTGGAACCTTGAGTTGGGATTGGATTACAACCTGTAAGGGGGAGCGAGTGTCCAGGTGTAAGGAACTTGCTTGTACTGAGGTGCCAAGAACCCACTGAATCTTGGAAGCTATAGTGAAACTCTCAGAGAAGCTCTGAGGACTGGACGTAGGTCAAAGTGGTTGTGACCGAACCAGTATAACTCCCGGTGTACACTTCGGTGATATTTCTCCTTACTCATTACTGTTTTAATTCTTTTGTGAAAGTTTTATATTTTCAAAAGAAATTTCAGTATCACCCAATTCACCCCCCCTCTTGGGTGAAACGCTTGATTTAACAAAGACAAATATCAAAACCCTGTTAATCATGTCTTTTTTAACCTGTTTCTAGTTCATGAGGGGAACATTGTAGGAATGAGCTAGTTTATGCATAAGTTTGCTTGAATCCTAAATGTAAGATAAATCCATTTTGTCTTTCAAATTTATAATTTTTTCCTAAATCATCCCTACTAATGAAGACATATATTAAAAGTATGTTTTCATCAAGGGAGATTAATGTAAAGAAAATCAACACATATTTGTTACAAACAATTAGCTAAACAAAATTTTTAATATATGAAATTTACACTAGTGTAAAATGCTATATTTGACATCGATTAAAAATGTATTATGGTTACAGCATATAGGGTGTAGTAGAAATTGAAGAAGTGAAAAATAGATATTATGGCATCAATTACAAAGGACCTGATGCCATAAACGAATATATTTCGGCGTCAGTTACAAACGACATGACATCGTAAAGAAATACAAAAATAAATAAATAAATTGGTTCACCCCAGGCATGGTCACATCACTGGCCGGCCACTGCAGTTCGGTTGACCACATATAGGGTTCTTTGTTTTCAGTTCCTTTTAATATTTGCTGCCACTGAGTCTAAAATATGTGCAGAGAGTCCCAGTCTCCTAGAGCCTCTGGTTGAAACTTAGAAGTTAAAACTTTTGGTCTTTGCGTCCCATCAAGAGATACTTCATCCTTTGGGTCAATGTCTTTGGTTTACTGTCTTAGTTTCTATGGCTGTGTCAGACTTCACTGTTGTTCCTTAACTAGAGATTACGTGAAGAGCAAGAGGAGGTATAAAGGAGGCTCTAGTTCAACACTTTCACCATTGAGAAGAGAATTGCGAGAAGGAATTGCAATCTCTTTTTGGAGGTTCTTCATATGCAGCTTCCTCCAATTCAGAGCCTGATCGTCTGCTTTCATCATTTATTTATAACCCCGCTGCTGCTGCTGAATCTGTTAGTCCACAACCTTGTCCATCAGTTGAAAGTACCCAGGTGAAGGAAAGCTCAAAAGATGATTTCTTGGAAAGGTGGGGATCGTTGTTTAATTATGCTTTTGCTTTGCTTGAGAAAAGAGAAGAAAATTTGTCCTTATAGTTGCTAATCTTTTAGCATGCTAAGATGCTGCATGGTTGCATGTGCGGATGTTACAGCATTTATGGTGTTCAAATTTCTTGCAATTTTATGTTGCTAAAAAGTAAATGATGAAAGCAAGCTATGTTTTGCAGGAGTGATGCTTTGGTTCTTGTTTAGTAATTTGCTGTAGAATGATCATCCTCACTTTGTGTTTTTGTGTGTGGGGTTTAAAAACGAAAACTATGTCATACTGTGATGGTACTACCTCTTTTCTGTCCTGTTTTCTTTGATGTAGTTTATTTGTAGTGCAATTTGTACTACAAAGTAGATCTTATAGTAAGAACTGGATGTAATAGATCTTTTCTTCTCCCTTTTTATGATAACCTGTGATGCGGTGGAGTCACAGAAACTTGTAACAATCGTTCTGGCTTTTTTAATTTGATTACTTTCATACCGGGGAATTCGTTGTTTCTCCTTCTGAAACATTCACAAATTTTTCAAAACTCAAAAGCTATTATAGTCTGACAAGAGTGTTTGATTACAGAAAACCCCAAGAGTTACAGCTGTCAGACAAGGATAAACAAGAGAAAACTCGGAGGTTTGTGTTCGTGCAAGGGTTGTTGATGATGTCTACTATTCTGAACGATGACTTATGATTGGGAATTGCAGCTGGTGGTAAAGCCATTATTGGAGTAGGAGCAGGATCTCTATGAACACAAGGAAGGAGTTCATTCAGATTGTTATGGAGTGATGGTAGCTAGATTCCAAGAAAGTGTATGTGGGTATGTATGTATGTCTAGTTTATGTTATAGAACAACGATGGAAGAAACCTTTATAATTCTGCTGGTGTTCTATATGGCTATGCTAGTTGCTCTTAGCGAGTTGGAATAAAAGTTATGTGTGAGGACGACCATGGGCGCTTAAATTATTTCATTATTTGAGCCTTTTGCTGAAATTTCACTTCTTGTATTATAGCCTTAGATGGGTCGTCCTTTTCTGTTACTAGTTGAACTTCCTGGGTTTTCATTTCAGAATATCGTCAAATGCCACGGTAGATGATACTAGACTAAAGTCTGTCTTGGTCAATAGAAGGAAATACAATTTGATATTTTAGGGTTTAGTCGGATTCCATTATGACAAGTAGCTGAAAGGTAAGAACCGCCTATAAATTTTTGTCTGAGCCACCGGATGCTGAACCATTGGGCCAATTGGAGGGGGCCAATTTTGATACGCTTCTACAGTTCGATCTAGTAACGGTGTAAATTAAGAAATAACTTCCCATATAAAATTTTGGGGTATTATTTCCCAACTGTTTCAGATTAATTTTAAAAATGCTTTTGCTAATTAAATACCTCAAACTTGAAATAAGGATATTTACTTCGTTAACGCTAAAATTTGATATATTTATTTAAAAAAAATTAATTTCTTGATAAATTAATAAAAACCGTATGATTTATTTTCGGAAAATATACTTTTTAGGAACAAAGTTCTAGAAGTTTGAGTAGTTAAATAAATCAAGCTATCCCTATACCTTTAGCCCCATTAATAACGATTCAATTTTTCGATTTAATAAATTCTGAATCATTTTACTTCTAGAAAGACTAAAATTCATGTTTTGAAACTTGAGCTGGAGGTGATACAGAAATTCAAAAGAAGATGCACCTTGTTTTTTGGGATCAAATAACTAGTGACAAGAAGGAAGGAGGCTTGGGGATAAAGAAACTTACAGAACAAAGTGAAGCTTTCTTATGAAGCTTTGTTGGAAGCTAGTCACAATAAGGAGGCACTTTGGATAAAGGTGTTAAAGAGCAAATACAGGTGTAATGACTTAGTGAACCTTAAGTTACATACAAAGGGAAATAAATCTTTGACCTGGAAAGGAATTCTTGCAATAGGGAAGGTTTTCAGAAAAGGCCTAGGGAAAAAGATTGGCAATGGGCGAGATACCTTCTTCTAGTTTGAGAATTGGTCTGAGTTTAAGTGTCCTCTTATAGACCTAGTTTAAGGTTGGGAAGGCTTGATCAACAGAAATGAAAAAGTGGTTGATTATATGGACATGGCGGGAAATTGGAACATGAATAAGCTTCTAATCTGGTTTCCATATAATATCATTGAGCGTATTGTGTGTGCATACCCACCCCGTGAGAAGAGAGGGGAAGATAAATATATATGGCACCCACCCACTGATGGGCTCTTTACTGTGAAATCTGCATACCATCTTCTTTTTTCATGTACATGACCGGAGGTAGATAGCATATGGAAGCAGATTTAGAGATGGAGAATGCCAGAGAAAATCAAATCCTTCATGTGGTTATTTACAAATAAGCGCATACATAAAGCGGATCTGAAGAAGAGGAGAGGCCTGAGTAACAATGCAAGCTGCCCGTATGGCTGTGGGGAGGACAAGGATGCTATGCACCTGATGAGAGACTGTTCGAGCACTACGGAGAGAAGGAAATCAATTATAGCACCTATCCACTGTGAAGCATTTTTCTCATTACAAGGAGTGGCTTGGCTCAAATGGTGGAATCTTAAGCGAGAAGCAGGATCATACAAAACAAAGAAAATCCCATGGGCTACCTTGTTTGGATATATTTGTTAGGATATATGGACAACAAGGTGTAAAATATTATATAATTCTGATTTGTATTCCTGGTGATGCTTATGATTCTCTTTACAAGGCTTGTTGGGATAAAGGCTTGATTGATCGTTGCACCTTTTATGGTGAAAGAACACAGCAGAATACTCAGGACCTTCACTCTGGTCATGTTAAACTAGAGGTTGATGGTTCTTCACTACAAACAGGAATGAGTGGGTGTAGTAGAGCTATCAAAGATGAGAATGGCGGCTAGATTTGTGATTTCAGTTGTAGACTTACATCAATTCCCCCTGCAATATAATTGCTGAACTACTAGGGATTTTACACGGTTTGAGTCTATGTTGGGCCAGAGGATTTAGGAATATTGTTGTGTACACTGATTGTATATCAGCCATTGATTTTTGTATTAGCGGTTTGAAGAAACTTGCCCATATACAGACATTATTAGGGATACTAGGTTAGTTTTACACCGGGATTGGCAAGTTATTCTATTGCATTGCTATAGGGATTTTTTTAACTTCTACGGATTACTTAACTAAGATGTCATATGCCTTGATTGAGTCATTTTGTATCCTTGATCAACCTCCACCTGATGGGTGGATCTTAATGAAGGAGTTTGAACTCCTGTTTTGCTTTTTGATTGAATAGCAATGATATCTAGTTTTTACTCCAAAAAAAAAAAAACTTGAGCTTGGAAGGACCAAAACTAAAATGGGATACTAAAATTTGTACTAGCCCTTATTCAATTCTCGATAACTATAGCACTGGGGGTGCTTTATTGTTTCCTTTGTCTGGACAATATATACTCGACCCTAATATAAAAAATATATAATAATAAATGAATGATAAAATTATATATTTATATATAAAATTTAATAACATGACTTATAAATATTATAAAAAAAACTTCTCTCTAGTTTAGATAAAGGGCTAGAGGAGTATATATATATATGACACATCATGCTATCATTTTGCTTTTCTTTTGTTTTTTTTTTGAATTCATTTAAGGCGTCTACCTGATTTTTGCTCCTACTGAGCATCATGGTGGAACTAGGAGCCCCAAATTCAAATCATTTACTCCATATTTGGATGAAACGAAAACTGAAAAAACAGAGGAAAATTATTTTTCCCATTTTCAATAGAAAGGAAAAAGATAGGCATAAGTTCTATACAAGTTTTCCCAACTTTTCTAGATGATAAAAATTGGACAAGTTTGTCTGAATTCTGTGTTATTGATCCTTTTCCTGCTTGACAAAATATTCCGAAGCAGAAATTTCCATTTTCTTAAGAGGGTTGCTTCGTTTGACTGTTTCAAAATGGCCTTGTTTGACTGATGTAACGGTAAAGAAAATCAAAATGGCCTTGTTTCTTAAACGTGACCCATTCTAGACTTTTCAAAGCTGTGGTCCTAGATTTGGAGCGAGCTTCTTTACTGAGAGCTCCTCCCATCTGGGCTGTCCAGATGGGATCTGAATGGTCCAGATTTATTTTTTTTTTACAAAAAAATTTATTTTAATGGATACATTATCTAAAATAAAGATAATTTTTTAACTAATATATTTTCAAAAAATTGATTTTTATTAAAAAATAGCCAATTAAAAAAAAAATAAATTTGGACCGTCCAAATCCCATATCTAGACGATCCAGATGAGATGAGCGCTAGGTGCTTATCCAAAAGATAGCTAGACACTGAAATGGGTTCCCCAAGATTTCGACAACCTCATCCCAAAAATAACATCATCCCAAAAATCATGAAAATGGCTCGAACATTGAAATCCTCCAAGGCAATGGAGGACCTGGCACTCTCAGGAAGATCACTTGCGTTGAAGGTAACTAAACACATCATCATATCATGCACACAAATTTAACCTAATATTTGATTCAACCGAGATCAAGCTAATTTCCACTACTTCCTTCATGTTCTTAATATAAGATCTCTTGTTGTGTGATGTGTTATGTGTACGTGAGGGTGGGGAAACAAAGTATGTGGTGAAGAAATGGGAAGCAGCGGATGAAGCAAAGCATGTATATAGTTACAGCGTATTAGAAGGGAGTGGATTAGCAGAGGGAATGGAGAAGATAACTATTGAGCAGAAATTAGAGGAAGGAGCTGATGGAGGATGCGTGGGGAAGGACTCTATCACTTTAATTTCTTCACCAAATCCGATGCTCCTCCCTCTGATGTGGTGGTTGTAACAGCTTCGAAAGGAATGGGCTCCAAACAGAACATTAGCAAAGGCCCAATGATCAATAAGGAGCCCAAAACCATTAGAAGGAGTTTGCGGATTAGAAAGAAGTCGTGGAAGCTGAGGGATTTGGAGAGTGATGAGTGATATAAAAGACGTTGGTTAGGAAAAGGGTGTGAAAAGATTTGACAAGATTCTGACTCCCTTCTCTCTCTAGTATCTTCTGGGCTCTTCCTCTATGCATTTATTTTCTCGGTTACTTTTGCATTATTCTCGTGTTCTGCCATTTGCTCTGTAAACATGGTTTTCAGCATTGATTGATCAATATATATCCACATATTCGGAGCAGTTCGTTCTATTATTTCTAATTTGAGAAATATCACTATTACATGGTCGCTACTATAAAAGCCATTCGTGAAGGCTTCATCAGGGCTGTTGAGGCTTACCTTTTGGCTCATCCTCATGAATACTAACCTCTTTCTTATATACTCACACCTTGCTTCTATATATACCAAGTGTTATTGTTGTTATGGTTCAATTTGCTGTGTTTGTAATGAATAAGATTGACCTCGATCTAAACTACTTTATGGTAAGTTATGAAGAGAGAAAGGAAGATGGATATTTCTGCCCACTCATGTGGGATTCACACATAAAGATATGGAACCTTTCAAGCTATCACTTTGTTCTTTTTCTCCTATGAATTTTACTTCTCTAAAGTATTTTAGAGTGTTTACCCTGATTTGTGTTTGCCTTTCTCTCATGTCCTGTTTTCTTGGCTCTGGATTTCTCAAATTTGGCTTCAAGATTAAGGAGTGTTGAGAGTATATTGGACGATGTGATTTGGTTTGAATTTGATAAATATATTTGCCGCTCTTTGTTGATTGCGCAGTACTTAACTTGGCATGGTTGAATGAAAATGAAGAGTGTGTGTATTAATAATAGTGTGTTAAATTGGGGGGATGAAAACGAAGTATATATATAAATAATTTCTTAACTATCATTTTTTTTTATTTAAAATTCTTTAATTAAAAAATTTTAGATTTGGACAATGAAGATCTGCGCGCGCGGTATGATGAGTGAGCTTCCAAAGGGATTTGATTTCAAGATAAATATCAAAACCCCCTTAATCAAGTCTTTTTGACCTGTTGCTAGTTCATGAGATGAACATTATTGTCTTTAATTACGATCGCATATAGTACAAGTATATTATAGTATTATGTCAGACCCATGGTGAAATATTCGAATCTGAAAGCAAGCTGGATGATGAGCTCACGCACACACACTCCCCCCCCCCCCCCCCCCCGGGTCATTATTATAAAAAACAACAGCTAAAATCGTGTAGTTCAAATTTTTGTTAAAAGTAATAAATATATAAAATATGTATTTTACGTTTCAATTATACTCTTATTTATTAAGATGATAAATGAGAAATAATGAGTAAAAATTTATTGTAAAAATAATGAGTGGGCTTGTATTTAATGAAGATAAAAATAAAAAGACTAGTTTAAAATTTCAGATAAAAGGGATTTATTCCTTATGTTAAAGATGACCCTATGAGAGAGAATGTTCCTTATAAAAAAGACCGTGGGAGCATATAGCACTGACTACTAAGAGTTATGCATGGCGATCATAATGTAAGTCATTTCAACTAATTCATCAGAATCAAAAAATAGTAGTTATCTTATTAAATAGGCCTTCAAATTTAAATTGAAAATTTTTACCAACTGTGCCCATATCAAATAAGGTTTTGAAGGAGAAATTAAAAATAAAAAAAAGTCACACTTACCCTATGTTTAAATGGAAAGAAAATTGGAGGGAAAAGAATACTTAGAGGAAAAACTTTAAAAAATAGTAATTTTTTTTTTTCATTTTTGAAAGTTTTTAATTTCATTCATAGTGTTTCCTCCCTCTTATTTTCCCCTCACTTTTCTCCCAATTCAAACATAGTCTTAAGAATAAATTACATGGGCAGAATTGATTTTTTTTTTTCTTTTGCTTCTTGCATAAGAAAAGTATACTGACATCATCTGATAAGTGCTATATATATATATATATATATATATATATTAATTTCCAACTAATTCAATTTGACCCTAATTAAATTTAATCAGGTAATATTTTCATAGCTATCTTGACTTCATTATAAAATATACACACAATTATAAATTATAAAGTAAAAGAGAAGATGTAAGTGTGATGATGACCAATTTTCAGCGGTCGTTAACAGAATTTGGATTTGGTTTCTTCACTCTGTTTCTTCTCTTACTCTCCAATTTTTATTTGGATTGTTCAATTAACTTTGGATAGGTTAGGTAATAAAATAGATTTTTTTTTCCAATTCATTTTGAATTTTTATTCATTTCTTTATAATCAAATAATCAGAAAAGAAATAGAAGCTGGGAGGGAAGAGTGGACGAAGAAGAGAGAAACCAAAAGAAACTATGAAGAGTTTGTATATTACTCTAAAGAAGGGAAGGGATGTCGGTAGAAGTTAAAATTATACAAGGCATCATCATGGGTGGTTAAAACCTAAAACATGACTCTCAAATTCAATACTAGTATGATAATTTTATTTAGTTTTTGATTAGATGAATCCATTATACATGGAGGAAGCATTAACAAAGACTTGAATAATTAAGGAAGGACAAAACTAGAGATACTGAAATATTATTATATTCAGTGGTTGTCAAATCTTCATCGTTGTTCATGAAGTAATTAATATCAGTCCCAGAGCGCATCTTGCGTTTAACAAATCAAACTCCCACCAACAAGGTGTTGGTTGATGTAATAAAGTGTATTTATTAAGAGAAGCAAACTCAGTCTTGAAAGGAAAATCCTTGACCAACACTTATGTATAACTGTAATACAATACTCAATCTGGCCTTGTTCTCCAATACCGATCGTCTGAAATATTCTCAAGAAGAGAACATCATTTCTAATTTTTTTTGACATGTTGAAGAGTTTTCGTTATAAAGGATATAACACCAAAGTAGCAATAAGACCCAACAAAATGCCTAAACAAGACCCAACAAAATGTCCAAACAATGTCTACACCAGGGGACACAAACGGAGATGGAGACAAAGCTAAAACAAACAGAACCTAATCCCCATGTGTTGGAATATGCCTAGTCCACCTTGGTGGATCAGGGTCCAAGCCCAATTCAGTTGGGGCTATTATGTAATTATAGAGAAGTATGGGTCTAAATAAGGAATTTTATCCTTATAAATTGAATTTCAAATCATAATAACTCTCATACGTTAATATATGGGGTTATCCTCACTAGGTGGAAGTAAGTTAATTCTTTCCAAGAAAAACTTCCAAAAAGTTCTCTCTTTGTTCCTCTTCATCCGGATAGTGAATCTGCCATATAATGTAATCGGAGTCCGAATTGGTGCTCCAATCTCGTGTAGATACTCAGTGAGTCAATCGGATTCCAAATATGCCAGAAATCCTACACCATGGATTAGAAAGAGCAGTGACAAATTTTTGTCTGCTATGATCAAAGTAGCTAGTGGCTATAGAAAGTGGTAGTCTAAGGACTAGCTTCGAAGAAGACCACAATCTTGGGTGCCAATGCTGCAAAACAAGCAGCTCCAAACACCCCTGCAATCGCAGGAGAAGAAAGAAACAACCGAAAGTTAACAAAAACTTCCGAATGCAAAGCAAATCATCGTAGACATAAACCAGCCACCACCAAAATTAACCCAAAGGACAAAGTAATTGCTGAAACAAAAAAACCTACACATAAGAAGCAAAGTAAACACCCTACAAAGACAAATCCTAAAACCAAACAGGGGCAAACAAGACAACAGACACTACTACAAAAAAAGTAAAGTTGTGGCGCTTATAATTGCATTAGTTGTGGCACTAAAGAAGTATTACATATCTGGATACCACTAAATAAAGCTATGGCGTTTGAAGTGCCACAACATTTAATTTTTTTTTAAAAAAAATACCCTCCTGTGGCACTTCCTCCAACAAGCGCCACAGGAGGGTATTTTTTTAAAAAAAATTAAAAAAGTTAAGCTAAAGAAATTGTTTTATTTTAATTTACAAAATAATATTAATTGTCCAGATTTATTTTCAAAATTGAAGATATTGAGGCCAGTGTTAAACTGGAAACTGTTGGGAAAAAAGTTAAGCTAAAGAAACTTATATTATGATACAAATATTATATTTTTCTTAATCATGCGTATGGCTAGAAGACTATTTTCTTTTAAATTACTAAAATAAGGTTTTTTGAAATTTAAAATTTTTTCAGGCAAAAAATGTTAAAATTGCTTAAGCCTAATATAAAATCAAGTACTCCGAATATGTAAAAACATATGTATATGTTGGTAAATGATTTTGTACTTTAAAAAAGCTAGAAAAATAGTGTAAGGGTTAATATATACATGTACATTACACTAAGGGAACTTCCAATAAGTTCGAAGTCCTGAAATAGGATATATAAAACACGCAAACACGTCTGCATAATATTGACTATTGATTTGAAAGAAAAAATTACAGAAATTATATGCCAAAAAAGAAAAAGAAGGAGAAGAAGAAGCACGTTGGACTTACAGCTTAATTGATCAGTGCAGTGCAGTGGGGGACCACGTTGCCCGTTGGTGACGCATTGTTGAGTGAGGAGGAGGAAACTTGAGCAGTTGGGACCAACTAGAGTAGGGACCAAAAGTGGAAGACAATACAAAGAAAAGGGAATAATTGAGACAGGAATGGGGGTGTCAGTTGGAACAAAACAAAGAAGTATATTTGATGATGAAGACGTTTGTGCGTGTGGGTGTGTTTTTAAGTGGGAAGATAACAGGAAATTGAGGGAGGGGGGCGATGTCCACGGCAAGAAGATGAGAAAGGGAAAGTGATAGAGGAGGGAATAATTAAACTGGGAGTCAAAACAAAAGAGAAGGAGGGGGACCACACGCGGGAAAGGAAAAAAAAAGATAAGGGTGGGGGTGGGGGCAATTGTGATTGGTTGGGAGTGGATTACACTATCCACTTAAAAGTTAAAAAAAAATTTTAAAAAAATCTAAAGGCTAGCTGTGGCACCTGGTTGGTTAGGCGCCAAAGCAGGTGGTAAACTTTTTTTTTATATATAGAACCAGCTGGTCACGTGGTGGCCAGCTGGTCAATTTTTTTTTTTTAATATATAACTAGCTACCACAATAAAAAAAAGTTACTTCAACCACATGTTTTTCAATTATATTTATCAATTAAAATAGCTTTTTGTATGGTGAAAAACAGAAAAGAAATTATATTTTAAAGTTTACATTGATAAAAAACATAAGCATAAAAGTTCGACCTTTGATTTAAGAAACATATGTAATGATATCAAGTTTTGTAAAACAAGACTATTTGTTTTTTCCAATTCCCAACCACGTGTTTTTTTTATATATCAATATATATATATATATAACTATTTCATTTTTTCAATATTGCACTATAATTAATTTTTTCAATATTGCACGAAGTTTAAAAAATAAACTATATGCTCTTCAAAATTTATAAATAATGCAACTTACTAAAATTTTTTAAAATGATATATTGATTGTTTGCTGCACTCAACCATATCATCATGTTTAAGGCCTATATATATTATATTATATTATACTATGCAAACACACCCACACATTGTTAAAAAATGTTCAAGGCCTACCATTAATTTCCTATTGACCTCGAAAAAATGTTTTATCGATTCCAAGTGGTCTAAATATTCCATTTTCCCATTTCCTTAGATACTCATTTTTTTTAATTTTTTATCATTCTTTCTTTAGAAGGCTACAACAGCTTTTGGAAATGTCTTCAGTTAATTTTTGTTTAATATTGAAGTACTTTATCTAATGGGAATAGAATTGTAAAACAAGATTGTAGCTTTACCCTGTTTTTCAGTTCTATTTAGCCAAAATTTTTTTTTTATAATATAACTAGCTGTGGCGCCTGGTTTTCCAGGCGCCATAGCTAGTAAAATTTTTTATATATATATTATAAGGGGCCACTTGTGGCGCCTGTCAAGGCAGGTGTCACAGGTGGCTTACACCAGTTGTGCCGCCTGGTTGGTCAGGTGCTTCCAACTGTGGCGCCTGTCTCGGCAGGCGTCACACTTGGGCCAACCAGCTGTGGCACCTGGTCCATTAGGAGCCACAGCTGGTACCCAAAATTAAAAAAATAAAATAAAATAGAAAAGAAAAAAAGGGCAGTTGTGGCACTTCTTTAAAGAATGGCCACAAAATGTGCTCCACCTTTTGACCTTTTTGTAGTAGTGAGAAGACGTTGCCAAAGACCCCCAAACCTAGCAACTCCAAGAAAACAAACTCATGGTTCATGGGTGGCTGCAGACTAGCCACCAAGATTCATTATAATAGCTTTCAGTGGAACTCCTAAGTTAGGAATTGTAGCAATCTGAAATGAGGACCCTTGCATCATCTTCATAGTTGCTCCCCCTTCAGCCAACCAAGTCTTTAGAAGGAAGCCTCACACCCTATGATCCTTTAGGTGCATAAGGAACCCTCCAATCTTTAGTATTGGAATCAGAGTCTCTTCAGTTGTCTCCTTCCCGGTTGTTGCCATTTGTGTTGCCTTCACCCTTCCCCCATCACCAACCCTCCAACTACCTTCACCCATCCTGCTCTACTCCAACAGATGCCGTGGAGAAGATGATAAGAGGAGAGAACAAAAATCTAGGCTCACCCTATGCCCTATTTGGTTGGATGGAAGTGAGAGGTGAGAAGTGGAAGTGGAAGTGGAATTAAGATTATTGTATGTTTGGTATGTAGGAAGCCAATTTACTAGGGAACTTACTTCTATCAAAATTAATGGAACTCACTTTCATCAACCCCCTATGGAACTGGCCACACTTTCCTGGAACCGATTTTATTTTCCAGTTTTACCCTCCAACTTTTTAGCCCAACCTTTATGCCCCGTTTGGTACGGTGGAAGAGTTTTTAATTGGAGGGTGTAATTTAGCTTGAATTTGATGATGAATATATACATATACATATGCATGCATACATACATATGTCACTCTTTGCATAATGCGCAACAATATATGAACTTGGTATACTTGAATGAAAATGAAGTATATATATTAATATAACAGCGTGTTCGGGGGGGGGGGGGGGAGACGAGCTGAGCCAAAATTTCAAGACTTCAGGACTACAAGACAAATATCAAAACCCCATTAATCATGTCTTTTTTGACCTGTTTCTAGTTCATGAGGGGAACATTGTAGGAATAAACTAGTTTATGCATGGGTTTGCTTGAATCCTAGATGTAAGGTAAATCCATTTTGTCTCTCAATGCAAATTTATAATTTTTTCCTAAACCATCCCTACTGATGAAGACATATATTAAAAGTGTGTTTTCATCAAGGGAGATTAATGTAAGGAAAACCAAGACATATTTATTACAAATAATTAGCTTTACAAAATTTTTAATATATGAACTTTACATTAGTGTAAAATGCTATATTTGACATCGATTAGAAATATATTATCATTACAGCATATAGGGTATAGTAGAGATTGAAGTAGTGAAAAATAAATATTATAGCGTCAGTTATAAAGGTCCTAATGTCATAAACGAATATATTTCAACCTCAGTTACAAACGACACGACATCGTAAAGAAATACAATAAAAAATAAATAAATTGGTTCACCCCGGGCGTTGCCACGTCACTGGCCAGCCATTGCAGTTCGGTCGACCACTTATAGTGTTCTTTGTTTTCAGTTCCTTTTAATATTTGCTGCCACTGAGTCTAAAATATGTACAGAGAGTCCCAGTCTCCTAGAGCCTCTGGTTGAAACTTAAAGGTTAAAAATTTTGGTCTTTGCGTCGCATCAAGAGATACTTCATCATTTGGGTCAATGTCTTTGGTTTATTGTCTTAGTTTCTATGGCTGTGTCAGACTTCACTGTTGTTCCTTAACTAGAGATTACGTGCAGCTCAAGAGGAGGTATAGGAAAGGAGGCTCTAGTTCAACACTTTCACTATTGAGAAGAGAATTGCTAGAAGGAACATTGCAATCTCTTTTTGGAGGTTCTTCATATGTAGCTTCCTCCAATTCAGAGCCTGATCGTCTGCTTTCATCAGTTATTTATAGCCCCGCTGCTGCTGCTGAATCTGTTAGTCCACAACCTTGTCCATCAGTTGAAAGTACCCTGGTGAAGGAAAGCTCAAAAGATGATTTCTTGGAAAGTTGGGGATCGTTTATGCTTTTGCTTTGCTTGAGAAAAGAGAAGAAAATTTGTCCTTATAGTTGCATAATCGTTTAGCATGCTAAGATGGTGCATGGTTGCATGCGCCGATGTTACAGCATTTATGGTGTTCAAATTGGTTACAATTTTATGTTGCTAAAAAGTAAATGATGAAAGCAAGCTATGTTTTGCAGGAGTGATGCTTTGGTTCTTGTTTAGTAATTTGCTGTAGAATGATCATCCTCACTGTGTTTTTGTGTGCGGGGTCTAAAACCGAAAACTATGTCATACTGTGATGGCGCTACCTCTGATATATCCTTAATATTTTATCTAGTTTGTATTTAGTGTTTTGGAACCCGGACCAGAATGGCCGGTTCGGCCAGAAAACCGGTGAACCGGACCATGAACCGGTTCCGTCCGGTGACTGAACTAGTTCACCAATTATTTAATTTTTTTAAAAATTAATTTTTTAATATTTTTTTTCTTAGAATTTCAGATTAATAAGCTTAAAATATTTAATTTTTCATCGGTTTAGTCCCGGTTTAGTTCCGGTTTAATTCCGGTCTGACCCACTGACCCTTGATCTAGTACTCCGACCGGTCCAGTGACCGGTCCGGGTTTTAGAACCTTATTTATAGTGCAATTTGTACTATAAAGTAGATCTTATTGTAAGAACCGGATGTAATAGATATTTTCTTCTCCCTTTTTATGATAACCTGTGATGCGGTGGTTTCACAGAAACTTGTAACAATCATTCTGGCTTTTTGATTATTTTCATACCGGGGAGTTCGTTGTTTCTCCTTCTGAAACATTCACAAATTTTTCAAAACTTAAAAGCTATTATAGTGTGACAAGAGTGTATGATTTCAGAAAACCCCAAGAGTTGCAGCTATCAGACAAGGATAAACAAGAGAAAACTCGGAGGTTTGAGTTCGTAAAAGGGTTGTTGATGTCTACTATTCTGAACGATGACTTAAGATTGGAATTGCAGCTGGTGGTAAAGCCATTATTGGAGTAGGAGCAGGAACACGAGGAAGGAGTTCATTCAGATTGTTATGGAGTGATGGTAGCTAGCTAGATTCCAAGGAAGTGTATGTATGTATATCTGGTTTATGTTATAGAACAAGGATGGAAGAAACCTTTATAATTTCGCTGGTGTTCTATATGGCTTTGCTAGTGGCTCTTAGCGAGTCGGAATAAAAGTTATGTGTGAGGACGACCATGGGCGCTTAAATTATTTGAGCCTTTCGCGGAAATTTCACTTCTTGTATTATAGCCTTAAATGTATCGTCCTTTTCTGTTACTAGTTGAACTTCCTGGGTTTTCATTTCAGAATATCTTGAAATGCCACGGTAGATGATACTAGTATAAAGTCTGTCTTGGTCAATATAGAAGGAAACACAATTTGATATTTTCCGATTCCATTATGACACTGCCTATAAATTTTTGTCTGAGCCACAGTATGCTGAACCGTTGGGCCACGCGGGGACCAAGTGAGAAGGGAAAGTAGAACTTTTTAAATGTTGATGATATGCTTCTATAGTTGCGTCGAGTAACGGTATAAATTAAGAAATAACTTCTCATATAAAATGTTGGGGGTATTATTTCCCAACTGTTTTAGGTTAATTTTAAAAATGCTTTTGATAATTGAATTCCTTGAACTTGAAATAAGGATATTTACTTCGTTAACGCTAAAATTTGATATGTTTATTTTTAAAAATAAAATTTAATTTCTTGATAAATTAATAAAAACCGTATGATTAATTTTCGAAAATATACCTTGTAGGAACTAAGTTCTCAGAAGTATGAGTAGCTAAATAAATCAAGCTACCCCTATATTTTAGCCCCATTGGTATGGATTCAATTTTTTGAGCTTTGGTCTTGTAAGTTTACTTTCGTTTTAATTTTAGCCTCTTAAGTTTCATTTGGTTTAAAATATTAGTTATTATAACTTGATAAAATTCTAAATCATTTTACTTTTAGAAGGATTAAACTCATGTTTTGGAAAAAAAAAAGCATAAGAGGCATTTATTTATGAATTAAGAACAGAATTGACAATAGTTTGTAAAGTTATTTAGTTACTATGAACTTGTCCAGTAATTTTGACTTGCATATCAACTATTTCTTTTCTTTAATTAATTCATTCCATTCAACCTTCATCTATCATTACAACCCTTTAAAGTCCTCTTAATTCGTTACATTAATTGTTATTAATAGTGGATATGTTAGAATTGTTAGAAGCCTATGGTAAGGTGTTGATTGAGTGAGCAAGAGTGAAATTATTCCAACGAGGTGAGATGAGAGAAACAGTAATACTGTGAGAATCTCTTGTGTTTCGTTCCAATATTTTGGATTGTGTAGTTAGCTAATTTCTTTGTATCTCTTGATTATGACTAGTGTTTGTTTGAGAAATTTGATTAATTGATCCTTTATCTTCTAATTATGAAATTGCTCATCTTTTAAATGCATTAGTGATTTTAATTTAGAAAATTGTTCTTAATTGTCTTTGTTCAGGAGTACAAAGATATAAGTGTAGGGGAATTGATTGAATCATATATTTTATATATAATTTTCATAATTAAATTGGGATCTTAATATATTTTTTGGGACATTATTGTATTATGAAGCACTGATTTAAGTAAAAGACATTTATAATGAATTAAGTGTAAATAGGGGCAAAATGGTCACAATTTTTTAATTATTTATGCAAATGATTTCTTGGACTTTTGATACTATATTGTGCTTAATTTTGCATCTCAGATATTTTGGGAAGAATTTGGTGATTTTTAGAGGTTCAAAATTAATATTTTAAAGATTAAGAAAATTATAGAAAAGGTCCCTGATCGAAACTTGTATTTTGACCAGGCTTAGTAGCAACGACATGGGAGAGACGTGGTGACCTGGGAATTGGAGATTGGAGAATAATGAAAGATAATGGGTGAAGAGGGAGACAGTGGGCATCTTATTATCTTGATCATCTGGCCATCTTATCATTATTAGATTTTTAATGAAGTATGTATATTATGTTGATTTTTTCATTAAAATGACTTAAGTCAATTTGATGGGATCTACTATTGGGTTATATACCTTCATTCTAATATTTATGTAATCAATGTGGGACAATTCTTTATATATTCCAATATTATCCCTACTTCCTTTCCTTCTTCTTCTTCATTTTTTTTTCTTGGGCTTGTACTTTATTTTATTGTCTCAAAGGCCTCAGATTCACAAAATATATTTTTTCAATATTCATTTTCTTCTTCTTCTTTTTCTTTCTTCTTCCTTTTTTTTTGGTCCCATTGATCGGATGGTTCTGATACCATATTAGATTTTTAATGAAGTATGTATATTAGGTTGATCTTTCCATCAAAATGACTTAAGTCAATTTGATGGGATCTACCATTTAGTTATATACCTTCATTATAATATTTATATAATGTTCATTCTAATATTCATGTAATATATAATCATCGTCATCACTTCACCTTTTTCATTCCTTAAACACAGAGCATCACATTGACGACCATCTTCAACCACGACCTTCTTCTTCTTTCCTTGTCGGCCGGCGGCACTCTCTTCCTCACCATAGCCGTCGGCGGCACCCCTCGATCATCAGCCTTCCCTTATATCTTCAGTTTTTTATTTTCTAGTTTCTTTGCTGAGTTACTAGGAGTTGAAGTAAGAAAGAGGTCATCTCTATCTATCACCACCGACCTCTTCTCTTCATCACGAGAATTCATCTTTATCAGCCTCGGCATCTTCCTCTCCATTATTTTCATCACTGTCAGCACCTTCTTTTTCATAACCACACTACATCATCATCTCTCTTAACCACCACCGTCACCTCCGTCAACTTCCTCCGTCCTTGTTCATTCTCTCCGTTCTCACAATCCCTTTCTCCTGCAACTTAAAAGCTTGAAGCAAGTTTACAGAACTGATCATTGCAACTGATAGGCTGGAAAACACAGCGCCGACGTTACAGCTTCGAGCACCTCCGACGTTCTTCTTCTTCTCCAACAACCACTCCATCACCGTTCACCTTCTTCCTTCACCGTTGGCACCAGAGGGAGAGTGGAGAGACCACAGAAAACAAAGCTGTAGAGAGAGAAGAGAGCTTAGGACAGCCGGCACGTTTCTACAACTTTCCGGCCCCCATTTCCGGCGAAGTTGATTTTTCCGGCCAGCTCTTCCTTCACAGTTCCAGTGTCGTCTCTGTCTCACACCACGGCATCCTCATCCATTAGCATTATTTGTGAAGTTCCAGCTGCGTTTGAAATTCTACGGTGGAGTTTTGCAAATTTCCCGGCAACAACCCAGTTTTTCCGGCACCCCTTTCCCCAGTTCCGGTGACCTCTTTACCTCACAAAATTGCAGAGCTGAGAACTTAGAACAGGGGAGCTGCCAAATCTTCCAACCACGCTGAAGCCACAGTATCATTCACCATTCATCATGTTCTCATTTCTCTTCCAGCAGTGAAACCGTGCGTATCTCCTACTATGACTTCATGGCTCATGCATGTAGATCATTGTTAATGTACTACGTGCTCCTTTGGACTAGCTTATTTTTGTTTAATAAGTGTTTATAAATCATGATTCACGGTATACGAAATAAGTATGTGAGAGGAGTTTTATCTCGGCTTGTGTAATAAGGACTTATTATTAAAAAATAAGTGATACCAAACACATGCTACAGCGGAGTTTATTTCTTTTTTTTCATTCTTCTTGTTTGATTTAGTTTTTTTTTCTTATTTATATATTTTCTTTTGTGTGAAATTTGATAATTGTTTGTATAAATTGTGGATTGAGTTTGTGTGATTAAATTTTACTTGTGAAATTTATATACACCTTTTTATTGATTTAAATTAATTTGAGTGGCGTGTTTGTTTATGCATTTAATTAAATTGCATTTTCATTTTAGTTATTAATTAAAAAAAATCATCTCCCATGTTTTGTTATATTTACATGGCATTTAGATTATTTAAGATTCAATAAAAGACTCATTGGGAATAGAGAACGACTCGAGTATTATATTATACTGCAATTCTTAGATTAAATATTTTGTATGTGATCCCAAGACATAAAGACACAGTCAAATCACTCATATTTTGAAACTTGAGCTTGGAACAACCAAAACTAAAATAGGATGCTAAAAATTGTATTAACCCTTATTCAACTCTCGATAACTAAAGAACTGGGGGTGCTTTCTTGTTTCCTTTGTCTGGACAATATTTTTCATCATGGTAATTTTCTAAATTTCAAAATAGGATGCTAAAAATTGTATTAACCCTTATTCTACTCTCGATAACTAAAGAACTGCGGGTGCTTTCTTGTTTCCTTTGTCTGGACAATATTTTTCATCATGGTAATTTATATACATGCTTTGCTTGATCGCGATCTAAAGTACTTTATGGTTCAAGTTATGGGGAGAGAAAGGAAGATGGATATTTGATCCCACTCATGTGGGATTCACATATCAAGATATGGAACCTTGCAAGCTATCCCTTTATTTCTTTTTCTCCTATAAACTTTACTTTTCTAAAGTATTTTAGAGTATATACCCGGATTTGTGTTTGCTTTTCTTTCATGTCCTACTTTCTTGGCTCTGGATTTCTCAAATTTGACGTCAAGATTAAGGAGTGTTGAGAGTATATATTGGACGATGTAATTTGGTTTGACTTTGATAAATATGCGCAGTACTTAATATGGTTGAATGGAAATGAATTGCGTGTTCGTGTATGTGTATACAAGCACACGCAATTCATTTTCATTGATTAAAGCTAGAAATAATTATTTCAGGAAGGAAACTTCAATACATAATGTGCATGTATATATCATCACAAATATTTTGATATGCCTATTAGACTGGATCAGATTTGATCATTATTACGTCAAAAAACATTTTTTGCATTCACATGTACTCAAATTTAAAGCCTCTTTAAACTCACCCTGAATTAAATAAGAGTTAACTTCACCCAATCAAACTACCCATTGCCTATAAATACAAACATACTCTACCCTCTCAAACCACACACAAAAAACCTAAATCTCCTCCAAAGCCCTACCTCGTACGTACTTGTTCTTATATTTTTCTATTATATTATCTCGTCAATCACCATGGGAGTTTTCACTTACCATAACCAGATCACCTCAAGCGTGGCCCGTTCTAGACTCTTCAAAGCTTTTACCGTAGATCTCATCAGCATCGAACTAAAGATCATGGAAGGCGTTAAGATTGAGCTCCTGGAAGGCCATGGAGGACCTGGCACCCTGAAGAAGACGACTTACCTTGAAGGTGGGGAAACAAAGCATGTGGTGGAGAGAATCGAAGTAGTGGATGCAGTAAACTATATATACAACTACAGCGTAGTGGAAGGGAATCCCTTACCAGAGGGAGTGGAGAAGATAACATATGAGTCGACGGTAGAGGAAGCAGCCAATGGGGGATCGCTTGGGAAGTCCTGTATCATTTTCTTCACCAAAACCGATGCTCCTCCCAGCGATGACGTCATCGCTGCTACTAAAGCCCAATGTGAAGGCTTCTTCAGGTCTGTTGAGGCTTACCTTTTGGCTCACCCCGAATACTAATTAAGCTCTTTCTTATATAAATATATATATATATATATATATATATATGCTCTCACCACCTTGCTTCTGTATCATTGTTGTTCTGGTTTGCTGTGTTTTGTAATGAAGAGTGCTGATCGCTGAAGTACTCTGGTGAAGTTATGGAGGGTTAATCTATCCTTTACTTCTCTCAAGTATGTTAAAGAATCTATACAGATTTGTGTTTGTCATTATCGAATAATAATATATAATAATAAAGAGAAAGCGGTTGATTTTCGTTTCTGCCCTGTTTTCTTTGGTCTGGGATTTCTCTAATTTGACTTCAAGATTAAGGAGTGTTGAGAGTGAGTTGGAGGGTGTAATATAATTTAGTTTGAATTTGATGAATTTATAGTGTCATTCCTCTGAATATATATTATCGCGTAATAATGAACTTGGTATACTTGAATGTGTTATACCCTAACCTTATTTTCCATAGTTTTAGAGTGCTTGCACGTAGTTCGGTGAGCATCACAGGAATAATATAAATATATTGATATTTTGATACATAGTACTTGATTACATAACAAGTTTTTCCCCGCAGGGTTTGATAAAATTTACAATTTTAAACAAAATATCCAAAATAGTGACTACATATAACCACCTATCCTTGCCCCGGAATTCGTGCTCGTCAGTTCCCTGTGCCTATAACCTTACCTTTGGATCCGTAGTTCCCATTGGAACATTTTTGTTTCTGAAAAAGAATGAGATGTTAAAGAATCCTAGTAGCAACATACTATCATTCATGAAAAATGCAGAAAGTAAATATATTATGCGCCATGTATGAACAAATCAATGAACAGTATAAAAATGGCATGTATAGTATACGTGGGATAGGGCTTCACCACCACTATCTGAGTACCATGGTTGGATTGTTACTCAACAACCAGGTAGAGTGCACTCCTTGCACTCGCTGTCCATTGTTGGCAGACCGCCCCTTCTGTGTAAACCATATTGATTAATAAAGGCACAAACAATGGCAACCACATGATCATATGAACTATGGTATGATGATGGCAAAAAAAAACAAAACAAAACAAAATAACTATGACATGATGTATGAAGGATAATGCTATTACCTCAAGTCTTTTCCTCCTCGAAACGTGTGGCTCGATTTGCATGCCAACAGCCCAGGCTCTCAACTTGATCCTCAAATATCAAATATACAATAATTAGTTTAAAACTCATTCATGTACTATTTTAGGCACTTCCAATATGTTCTTAGTAGTTATATGAGCCTATTATGAAAATTTACCAAAATGGCCCTAGGAACCCGGCCCTATGTTTTTAGGCACTCATGTTTTGAAACTTGAACTTGGAAGGACCAAAACTAAAATGAGACACTAAAAATTGTATTAACCCTTGTTCAATTCTCGATAACTATAAAACTGGGGGTGCTTTCTTGTTTCCTTTGTCTGGACAATATTGTTCATGGTAATTTTCTTTGAAATTTAGAGTTATGCTAATCTTTTGGACGAAAAAATCAAGTTGGACTTGTTGTTTCGCGTTATCCATTCTGTGGATGTTGGCTTAAATAAATGATTGACGTCTCGATCGTAACCAGCGGAGAGATATAATAACCTTTATGAGCATCAATTTTGCCTAGAAACGGGGAGTAAGGACACATTATAGCAAAATCTTTGTTCCATCAAATTTGGTCTCATTTTAATTTTGGTCCCTTAAATTTTAAAACATGGATTTAGATTCCTCAAGTTTAATTCTGTTTAAAATATTTGTCTCTCTAATTTAATAAAAACCTAGACAATTTTGTACTTTGAGGAATCAAAACCCATGATTTAAAACTTGAGATATGTCAAAACTAAAATAAGGACAATAATGAGGAAGCAAGGATTGTATTAACCTTATAAAAAAAATAATTTTTTTTAAAAAAATTAAATTCATTTTCAAGAATGGATCCACCATTTAGTTTATTTAATTATATCGAACATGAGATGCGTGCCTAACTTTGTAATAGGCTAGGCATCTGCGCCACACCAATCCGTTCCTGGGTTCGATCCCAGGAAACGGAAGGTGTAGAGAATTTCCGTTGGGAGCTCTTTCCCCTGGGGCGCCTCAAAGAGGTGAATTCCTGTCGGGCCTATCAGATTGGGGGCGCCAGGACTAGTCGGTTGTCGGGGGCCCATGTCGGTAAATCCGGCGTTGGCCTTCAGGTTAATGCCGGATACCTGGAAGGTGGGTGCACCGAAGGCCAAAAATGGTCCATTGCATAAACCATCAAAAAAAAAACTTTGTAATAGGCTAATACAAGTGCTTGTATTTAATTGGTGCATG